>OX579655.1:15392782-15726417 GCA_951230895.1 Carpatolechia fugitivella | reverse complement strand
AACCCTATTTCTACTCTCAGAAAGTTTAAAATTGATTGACGGTCGGAAAATTAATTAATATGTAGAAGTTTAGAATCATTTTCTGAGTAAACGTCTCAACGAATTGAAAGTTTTTTTTGCTGGAATAAGATAAACCTATTCCTAACAATTTTTTGGTATATTTACTTTGCTTGGACATACCTCCGTTTGATGGGAATCGTCTTCACGTCAAGCGTCAAGCTGGAAGCCTCACCAAGGGGGTGTAATATCTCGGCTCCTACTGAACCGATTTCGTGGAAACTTTGTATACGAGATAAACCATTTACTAACAATTTTTTGACATATAAATCATAATGATAGAGCCAGTCTATCTTGGTGAGGCTGCTAGGTTGACGTCGATCTAGAAGCCTCAGTAAGATACTCAAATATCTTCTGAAATACAATCAAACTTTTTCTGAGACTTATAAACAAATTTAAACCTATTCCTAACAATTTTTTAACATGGTTAAAACCATCAAAATCGATGGTGAGGCTGCTAACTCAACGCAGACAAGGATTTCCATACTTTGCGCGCGTTTTTTGCTGGAATAAGATAAACCTATTCCTAACAATTTTTTGGTATATTTACTTTGCTTGGACATACCTCCGTTTGACGGGAATCGTCTTCACGTCAAGCGTCAAGCTGGAAGCCTCACCAAGGGGGTGTAATATCTCGGCTCCTACTGAACCGATTTCGTTGAAACTTTGTATACGAGATAAACCATTTACTAACAATTTTTTGACATATAAATCATAATGATAGAGCCAGTCTATCTTGGTGAGGCTGCTAGGTTGACGTCGATCTAGAAGCCTCAGTAAGATACTCAAATATCTTCTGAAATACAATCAAACTTTTTCTGAGACTTATAAACAAATTTAAACCTATTCCTAACAATTATCACATAGACATGATAATTTACTTAGACGCTGCTACCTATTGGATTGCTTACATGACCTTCGTCATAAGCTAATTCCGCAGCTAATATTGTCTTCTCACGGGGGAACTCTTCAACGGCTAAGAGCATGGTCATGAAATTTTGCACAAACGCTTTACTTGTCAAGCTAGACATGTTCTTAATCATGAACTGATGCTGCAGCCAGAATTGTCTCCTCACGAGAGAACTCCTGGACAGTTAATAGCACGGACAAGAAACTTTGCATTATATGCATAACTTGGATAACTAGACAAATTGTTTATCATAGACTGATGCTGCTGCCAAGACTGTCTACTCACAAGGGAACTCCTCAATGGTTAGTAGCATGGTCTCCAAACTTGCATATATGCTTTTTTTGGTTGGGAAGACATTATCTGCACCATCTTACTGATTTTGCTGCGCTTCATGAGAAAACTCCCTAACGATTAGTGGCATGGATTCTTAATTTTTAAAGCCTTTCTTTTTTATACATTCATCTAGCCACTAAGCTTAGTTCTGAATACGATTAATTTACTATCTTTGTTCTTGACTGTACCAAAAACCGAATGTATGTAGAAGTTTAGAATCATTTTCTGAGTAAACGTCTCAACGAATTGAAAGTTTTTTTGCTGGAATAAGATAAACCTATTCCTAACAATTTTTTGGTATATTTACTTTGCTTGGACATACCTCCGTTTGACGGGAATCGTCTTCACGTCAAGCGTCAAGCTGGAAGCCTCACCAAGGGGGTGTAATATCTCGGCTCCTACTGAACCGATTTCGTTGAAACTTTGTATACGAGATAAACCATTTACTAACAATTTTTTGACATATAAATCATAATGATAGAGCCAGTCTATCTTGGTGAGGCTGCTAGGTTGACGTCGATCTAGAAGCCTCAGTAAGATACTCAAATATCTTCTGAAATACAATCAAACTTTTTCTGAGACTTATAAACAAATTTAAACCTATTCCTAACAATTTTTTGACATGGTTAAAACCATCAAAATCGATGGTGGGGCTGCTAACTCAACGCAGACAAGGATTTCCATACTTTGCGCGCGTTTTGTATAGGCAAAATGCGAGAGGCCGTCGATAAGTGTGGCCCGACCCTAAATAAAATTGGTAATATTTTGGTAATGTTTATGTTTTAATTTGAAACTGGGTATATTTTTAGTCGACTGTTTTATTATTACTAGTGGCTCTGTGAGCTGTAGACCTCGCGAGTTTGTATATCTTTTTATATTTATTTTTATTTTTTCTCCACAAACATCCCCGACCCCTTGAAATTTATATAACTCAAATATTATTTTATATTAAGTATTTTATTCGAGAAATGTGACCTGTAGAGGAAAGCAGCCTCAGCGGTAGATAGGGTTGGTTAGTATTATACTGTTTTTCACTACATTATACTTTTTACTGTTGAACAAAAATAAAGTATACAAAATACTGTTTTCAGCATCACAATGCTTAACACTATAGTAAACACCTCAAAAGAATTAAAGAATATTACTAAAATTGTCTCATACCTATCTACTTTCTGTTCCCGCCACCTCTGCATTTACTGAAAGAGTTTTTTCAGTTACAAAGTGGCGGGAGGATAGAAATAGAGCAACTATTAATTTAATAAAAAAAGAGCTCATTTATTTTAATTTTAGCTATAATAAAATTGTGGTGATGCGTATGAAGTTTTTAAAAAAGACTGTAAATTAATAAGTTGTACGAGAAGCTCTTAAATCATTAAATAAATAAAATACTGTTAATTTTTCTAAAATACTGTTTAATATTCTCCTCAGACCTAAATATACTTTATTTCTTGTAAAAAAAGTTGGCAACCCTAGCGGTAGACTTTGTAAGCTGGCAACCCGCATAACTCCGTCGTTTTTTTAAATTTACAAAAACTGACTCGACAAAAAAATCGATTAATTTATTGAACCTGCTCACAAAATTTCACAAGGATCGGCTGAGAAACGCGAACTGTAGATAGGAACAAACAGACAGATGGACAGACAGACATACATAAGCAATTTTGGCCAAGCTGAAACGGAGGGAGACGCTTCGCTCGCTCGGTCAATTATATCCTCAAAAAGATGTTGTCTTTATATTCTATAATAATCCGCATATCTTTTTATTATAAGTAGATTAGGTACTTATTAAATAATTATTGTCTTAAAAAGCTTTTGTAACATTCACATTTTCATGACAGCAGCACTGGCTTGCCAAAGAAAACATTGTGTAAAGAGTACAATATATTGTACTGGTTCATTGATCCTTATTTTGAATATATTTTAGTGCTGCATAATCAGCAATTCATATAAAATATATTTTATTATCAATCAAATTCAGATCGCTTGCCTTATTCAGAGCATTGTTCGATAGCTATTGAGTGAGAATATTTCGATTAAAGATCAGACAGCTTTTTCATTTTCAGTGGTCGATTTGAACAGGTCATTTCTCATTTTCATTGTAACAGATCATTGTTACAACTAACTGGAGTAGCTCTCGCTAATGCATGCATTACTACATCGTGGTCTCATAAAACCAACGTTATAGACTGTCTAGCTGGCGAATGTCAATGATCCGACCGTAAAATAAAAACATTGGCAGTAATACAGAGTGCTCCTCTAATTGCCTCAGTAATGAGGATCGAACGCACTGTTTGAAGAGACAATTATATGGGACATTAAATTAAATTTAGTGTAGTGTCATACTAGATATATTATAATAATAAATGGTTAGTCTATACAATTTTTAAGAATTTTCTAGTAAGCTATAAAGTAACTTTGCGTGTAATTTGCATTATCAGGTGTACAGGCCTCTTGAATAGAATATACTGAGTAAGAAACCGAATCCGACCGACCGTTGATTTTATAATTTAAGTATTTCTGTTTATAAATTTTTAACTTTACATTTTATCAGTTTATTGCCTTGTTTTAAAGTAGGTAACCTTGACGTGACCTTGATAATTTATCTCTCGCATTTCTGGTCTTGACGACTCCATTATCGTTTCAAATTCTCCAAGATTCTATCTCTGCTACTTTTCCCCTGACCTAAATTTGTTTTGACGTATAGCAATGTGGCCTAATTTTTAGGTTCATTATTTTCTGTTCTTCTTTAGATTTTCTATGAGTCAACTCTTAAAATATTTTTGAATATGAATCTTAAAATGTTTCGGAAATAACTTAACATTTTTATGTTTGGTGGATTTTGTTGCTAACTTCTTATTTTTCAACAAAATTTCCACTTTTAGGAATTACGTCCCTCTACAAATTTCCAAAAAAAAATTTTTTCTAGCACAGAAACTAGACGGGATGGTTTTAAATTCTAGTAACAGACAAGCAGGTTTATAGGAATTGGTAGGAAGCCAAGTGGTTAATTTGGGGGGCGTCCCAGCGCTGCAGCTTTTCCGACGGCACGTCAATCACGCTACATGTGGGACAGGTCCTGACGAGAACTAGGCGCCAATCGTGCAGTTGCATCTTGTTTTACATTGGCTAATGGTCATGAGTGATGGTTCTCTGAATATATTATGGGTTCTGAGCTTGCTGGTAATAGTGAATTTTATTCTCAACCGAGTTACCAGATTAATAATAAATACTGATAACGAATGGTAATACACTGACTTCTTGTAATGAGCGGATGCCTAATTTTAGAACCCTCTTAGAGGTTTAGATGTAATGGTAAACGGTGGTGGTGTAAATTTTATATTTGAAAATAATGGTAGTAGGTACATTACGATACGAGGATCGTAGGTGGCAAATGACAAACGAGCTGACTTTGTAAGCCCGAGCCGCAGGCGAGGGTTTATAGTGTCACGAGTTTGTTATAAAACCTAAGATCCGTGTGTTGTACGACGTTTTTCAATACACTTGTGAGAAAACAGATGGTAAATAATTAAAATGAAATGGTTAAGAATGATAAGATAATGTATTTAAGTGGTACTGCAAAAACAGGTATCGGAAATTATATTTCATACCGGTTTCTATTGCATTAAATACAAGATGATAACGATTAAAATAGAGACTACAAGAACTCAACTACAACAAAAAAGAAACATGAAAAAATATTAAGAAAAATAACGTTTTCAAATTAAAGTGATCTTCCCGTAACAATAATTCTAAAATGTATGCCAATATAGAGATAGATTATGTGTAGGTTGGTTAGAGTTGTAACACTGAACCGGAGAACTAAAGCTGAGATCATCCACCTTGTGCCAAATCTGCTGCGGTCGTAACTTACCGGTACTTCCTGTCTTACTGAATTCTTATTGAATTTCCAACAGATACTGACTGTAGAAATGTAACGCTGCGGTGAAGAAGCTTAGAAACTGCAGTCTTAGAATTTTCGACCACCTATGTGGTTTTTGGTCTATTACAATAAAAATTTTGTAATTGGTTTTTAAGTAGCTATGTCTACCTATTGCACTTTTAATAACTGTTGGTTCTCCTATAAAAAAAAAATTCACTAACCTAACCTTACCTAACCAGGAAAGTTAAATTGTTGCCGACACTGTTTCAGAATCCTCAGTTTGGTTATCAGGCATAGTTATACTTTGAGGCCAATAAAGATAGATTGAATGTAATCTAGTATTTTTCACGCACCGCACATGCCTTAACTAGCGCCTCGTGGACTCTTTAAAAAATAGCTTTATTCTTCCCTCCAATCAATCTTGTTGCTGATTGGTTTCCTTTTCATCTTGGGCAATTTTACAATACATTTCATGTGGACAACGACCTGAACGAAAGCTTTATTGAAAGTTGTAGCAGATTTCAATTTTCACACGTAGTGAAAGTGTGGCAAGGTCGCAGAATTTGTTTAAATACAAATGGTACCACGACGACGATCCAATTGGATTCGACGTTATCGTAGTCTGGCACTGTGACGGCGCCGGCGCTCCCCTCTGCTGCTCCCCCAACCCGCCACTCCTGGCCGGTGGCCAGCCAGACTGTTCCTGGTAACTCATTGAAAAAAATCAATCAGAAGTTAACTCTTATATATTCGCTAAATCTCTCATGGAATGCATTCAGAGTGCAAGGACCTACGTTCATTTATTTTGAGTGTTTACGTGCTGGGTTGTAGCCTTGAGATTATTTAATTTGTTACTCCGCTGTGTATCTTTAGTTGGCAAATTATTTGCTACAAATTAATTATGACTTCTTTTTATTTTAGTTGCGTGTCTTGTAGTTTTGGTACCGAAACTATCGCTATCATTTTAGTATTGTTGCACTTGCAAAGGCTAAGTAATATTTTTATTTTACATAAAAATGTTTGTTTAAATCATCCATCTCTTGACATCTGTTATATCGCTGACCTTAAACACTTACTCTTGGGTAGTTTAGATGAAGATAATTACTGAATTATGTCTATGTTGTCTAAAATTAAAATCATCTGCGGCAGCTGATTCGTGAGAGATCGCGTAAGCCGGCCCCTGCGTTATTACTTACGTCATCGGGCCATCAATTTGATAGATTACACACCATCGAATGTTCTAGGTCTACGATTTTAGGAAACTCATAATATGATTCTTTTGAAAATTTTGGTTAATTTGCTTAACCATATTTATTGTAAATAATATTCATCAAATACAAATAAGTCAAATAGAAAACAGTCATAAAATAAACACTTCGTCCAGCGCGTCCCCGCCAGACCTGGTGACCAGGATACTGGCAGCATTTCTCAACTGAATGGCTAGACGATTCTTTGAGCCAGGAAGCTGCCAGCCTTGGTCGCCAGTGGTCTTGGTGAGACGCGCCGAAAGGTCCCTTGACAGATTTCTGGCTTCCGGGCCCCAAATTATAGGAAATTGAATTCTCTACAACATTGACCCAACTCTTTTCTAGCTAAAATGCACCAAAACGAAGATATAAGCAAAAATCTGAAGAAAGAGCCGATTTTTTCAATATGGCGGCGGGCCCGGAAGGGGGGGGGGGAATTGTGCATTATGAATTTTAAACGCTTAATAACCATTCTAGACAATATATGAAAAATGTTGAACTACCAGACCGTTTGTAAGGTAATCCTCCCTCTATTTGACTCTATTCATTGGATTATAAGGAGCGAGCGTCAAACCGTCGTCGTCGGGGTCGGGTTAATTTGCTTACTTGTCGTGTGTTATTTTATAATCAGCATGCAGTTTTTACTGGAACTGACCGACCGACTGTTGTCGACTTTAAAGCCCACACGATGAAGGAAGGAATATTGCAAAAGGCATGTTAAAATTGCAATTATATAAAATCCATTTCCTAATTAGTCCTAATCAATTAGTACCACGCAGGAGAGCTGAATAAATGTATTAAGACATTATTAAAAGTGGCAGACGAAATTCCCGCCCATTATTAGAAACGGGGACACAAGATAATTAGTTCCAAAAGTCTAGCACAAGCTTTGAAAGGTTGTGGATGGTTAGGGCTATTTTAACGAAGCATGGTTCAATGACTCTCTACTGATAACCCTTTCCAATGTTGCCTTCAGTTCTCAAATTATCATTGTCTAGGTCCTTTGCACTTGCGTTGTCTAGTATTTTAGTAGACTTTAAACAATCAGTTCTTCATAGGTGTGATTTCATTTATTTTACCTTTGCTTCTATCATATTTGGCTAAACTGGGCCTAGAACTTGCCTCAAACAATACTTTTAAATAATATTCCATTTTTATTTTATTCTATGGACTGTTTTGTGGCGTTAGTTGATGGAGCTGTCACCACAATATTTAGAGTGCCAACCAACCGTGTCTTATGTCATAATCGCCCATAATAACAGATGTTTACCCGTAGTCTGGCATCACGTCTATTCGCTGTTTCCACGCGTAACAAAATGAAGGGTTTATTAGCATCAAAATTAATATTAATGTTATCCTTAATATTAATGTTTTCTGTTTCCGAAGGTTGCGTGGAAAAAATTGCTATGTAACAATTAAATGCGCCTAACTCAATAATTTATATTTTTCTTATAACTGTTGTATTTATGCGATCTTATGTATACATATACTGATACAATGAGAATATTCATTCGTTATTTAATTTAAATAGACTATCAACGTATCGACTATGTCAGAAACCTGAAAAACTCTTATTTTTAGGCTTTTATTTTTTTAGGGAGCTTTATATAATGTATTTTTTGATTGAATTAAAATTCAACCCTTATTTGCCAGAGAATAGAGTATCTATACTATTATTATAAAGAGAGAAGTCCGTACTGACTGACTGACTGACTGACTGACTGACTCCTCAACGCACAGCCGAAACTACTGAAGCTAGAAATACCAAATTTACACAGTAGGTTACATTTATGACGTAGAGAAGCAATAAGAAGGGATTTTGGAAAATTCCCCCTCTAAGGGGAGAAAAGGGGGGATTCAAGTTTGTATGAAAGTCCGTCATTTCAAAAGTTGGGATCATGAAAATTTGGATTTAGACTGCAATTAATAAATCATTTGATACGTATTTTAGCATTTTATCAAAATCCCTATTTTGAGGGGAAAAGTAGGGATTAAATGTTTGTATGGAAAGTCTGTCATTTCTAAAGGTAGGAACTTGAAAATTTGGATTTAGGCTGAGATTAATAAATCATTTGACACGTGTTTTAGCATTTTATCAAAATCCCTATTTTGGGGGCAGAGTAGGGATTAAAGGTTTGTATGTAAAGTCTGTCATTTCTTAAGGTAGGAACTTGAAAATTTGGATTTAGACAGAGATTATTAAATAATTTGACACGTGTTTTAGCATTTTTTCGAAATCCCTATTTTAAAGGGAAAGTAGGGATTAAATATTTGTGTGGAAAGTCTGTCATTTCTAAAAGATAAGAACTTAAAAATTTGGATGCATACCGAGATAAATAAATCATTTGACACGTATTTAGGTACTTTTTCGAAATCCCTATTTTAAGGAGGAAAGTAGGGATTAATTGTTTGCATAAAAAGTCTGTCACTTCTAAAGGTAGGAACATGAAAATTTGGATTTAGACTGCAATTAATAAATCATTTGATACGTGTTTTAGCATTTTATCAAAATCCCTATTTTGGGGGGCAGAGTAAGGATTAAAGGTTTGTATGTAAAGTCTGTCATTTCTAAAGGTAGGAACATGAAAATTTGGATTTAGGCTGAAATCAATAAAACATTTGACATGTGTTTTAGCATTTTATCAAAATCCTTATTTGAGGGGGAGAGTAGGGATTAAAAGTTTGTATGGAAAGTCTGTCATTTCTAAAGATAGGAACTTAAAAATTTGGATTGAGGCTGAGATTATTAAATAATTTAACACATAATTTAGCCCCTTTTAGAAATCCCTATTTTAAGTGGAAAGTAAGGATAAATGTTGTTATGGAGAGTCTGTCATTTCTAAAGGTAAGAACTTGAAAATTTGGATTAACAAATCATTTGATTCATGTTTAAGCATTTTTTCGAAATCCCTATTCTTAAGTACAAATTACCGTATAATACCCTAAGACTGTTATATATGTCACTGTTAACTATGGTATTTCTAGCTATGGCAGAACGTATAAAACTTATCTACAAAGTATTTATAATTTACAACTAAGGCTATTAAAAGCTATTGTTCCTCTAAAGATCAAATATAAGTACAAAAATAATTATGATAACTTATTCCAGTATTCCAGGGTTTTAAATATATTCGATAAAGTGAAATTCACTATTGTATCCGATTATTGTTCAGAAGTCAAAAATTTAGAAATAAAATCCAGGGCTAAAAACTTGCGGAAATTGTCTAACCTTCCTCTGTGTTGCATACCTAAATTTAACAACGATTATGGTAGAAGGTGCATCCTACCTCAGATACTGAATAGTTTACCAAAAATTGTAGCAGAAAAAGTAATTAATGAGACAAATCCCAAATATATCAAAAACATTGTAATTGAAAAGGGAAGTAGGGATTAAATTTTGTATGGAATGTCAGCCATTTTTAAAGTTAGGAACTTAAAAAATTATATAATAAGACTGAATTATTCGGTTCGAGTTCCAAAATGTTATTGAAATCCCGACTTAAAGGGCCCCTCTCCTTAAAGAAGGTATTTAAAAAAATTATAAAAAACGAGCCTCCTCCATTTTGAATTTGGTTAAAAATGTGTTAAAGTATGAATTAATCTACCCGTGCGAAGCCCGGGCGGGCCGCTAGTTTATCAATAAAATGATAAATATTCTTACATCTTTTCGAGGTTTCTGATTTCATTATTATTCCATTAGTGTGGCACTAAGACTATTAATTACACTAGGCACCAGATTTAAATTCCTAGTTTTCATCAGCACGTTACGTTGTTTGACTTACGTCCACCGCCACGTGCCTAAATGCGGTCTATTTGTGAAACGGTATGACCTACTTACGAATCGCAATGAATGAATGCAGGATTTCGCGGAATTTCACGTGATGATACGGCTGAAATTTCAGTGGAATGGTGGTAATTTTGCAACGATATGTTTAGTGTTACTACCCTCCTGTGTTTATATATTTGTAGTTACAATAATCAAAATATTATATCAACCGAAAGACTTCCTGGATTATAACAACATGGCGACCCGTAAGCTATGTAAGCGCACAAAAATAGTTCTTTTGACGACTTGATTGAAAAACATTGAATTCTCTCTACTAAATAAAACATATATATAATTTTATGTATATCTTTTTCTTGAACCACGTTGTCCATTGGTGAAAACCGTTGAGTGGTTTAAAAGGAGTCAAACAGACACGGGAAGCGACTTTTTATATATTTTGTAAAGATAAGCTTTTCGAATTATTTGGTTTTATAAAAATAAAATGTCACGGCAGTTGATTGCCGGGAAATAATACATCACTTCGTTAATAGATAATAAATAAAAAATGAAATTACTATGCGTATTATTTGCCATCAGTTTTAGTTATTTCGCAGTTCAATCAACTTAATGCAAGATTTTTATAAAGAATAGCATCATGAGAAACGTTTTCTTTTTGTGGTTTACTATCGATAAATCAACGCTGGCTTTTATCTCTTAATTCTTTGAAATCTGTTTAAATAAATCAAAATATTATAGACTTGTAGGCGTTTATTGTCAACAGAAATAGTTTTTATGCTCCAACCATAAATGCTACGCCCTGAAGATATCCAGGTATCAGTAATATTTTGTTTACTACAAACATAAATTAATGAACTTTCAAAATGCAAACTGACTGTCTGCTTTGAACAATAATAATAAACTAAGACTATTAAGTTTGTCAAACAAATCTTAAAAGATCCCACTGCAGGGGAATCAACACTGGAAATAACCTTAAGATTTCTAAACAACGTGTCATTCTCCTAATGTATCGTTGCACACGGTATTCAGATATGTTTTATACATAAATATAGCTGTGGGAAGCTAAATTTAAAGTTATTAATATAGAAACGTATCGCCGCTTCGCCTACGTTGTCCATAGCTATTCTTAGCACCTCTACAGTTGTACGATGAAGATCTTCATGGTTCATCTTGATTCCTTCGTTTCTGATGAAATCTTCGATAACTACGTTTAGTTTTTCTATTTTCGTGGCCTCAACCTTTCTTGTGTCACCGTCCGAAATAGATCATCACGTGTTCTTGGGCTAATCTATGGGCACCTCACCTAGTTTCGTACGTGCCAAATCGACTAGTTAAATATTTGTAGTAACGGCGTTTTTTGTGTTAATTTCAATGTCCGTCAAAGTTATTGATTACACCTTGTGTTTTTGTAGGTCTGAATTTGAAGTATTCGTAACAATCAGCTTCATCTGTAAGTTTGATATTAAAAGACTGTTTTCTAGCTTTTATTTAAATGATGGTTTGAATGGTCTAGCTGGATCACCTTCAGGGTACTTTAACAGCAAATTGACCGTCTTGGTCGCAAGTTTACTATACATATAAAATGTTAATTACTATTCAGTGTAGGTGCGTATATAATGTATGTACCTATTACGTTGAATTTCTCTTCGATCTAAAGTTTCTCCTATATGACCCATGAGGTTAAGTTTAACTTTTATAACGTTTTAATTTACTATTGGTAATGACCATGAAACTTTAAATTACCGTTATATCCTTTAGTTATATTATAGTATCTAGTTTACAATCTGTTTACCTACTTACTTTGTAGTAATCTATTACAATATTTCAGAAGTTATTATTAGTTTAGGTGAACTAAACGTTCTATTTGTCCGCCATGTTCAAACCAGTTTTATGATGTTTTTTTGAATTTCTTATATTATGGACTGAATCTTAAAAAATGAATACCTGTAATACCTACTACTTTTAACATTCTTGAAACACATTACCCTACACACAAATGTATTTACAGTACACGCAAATACACCCACCCTCATGTATGTATGTATGTATAAGGGGGACGTCTGCGAGGAGCGCAGACGGGTGACCTGCTCTATATATGAGAACTATTTCACCCTTAATCCCAGTTTTGATGGATGCTCCTTTCATGATAGCGCCGCATCAGCTCAGCCGTATCGCGTGATACTCACGGTAGGTGAGTTGTGTTAGGTCTATCCCTTGTTCTCTCCGCTTCACCCACCCTCATAATACTCTCACTCACATAGTTAGTTACATAAACACGCTTTAGTTATATTATTTTATAATTTAAACTTTAATAAGTTTATTTTTTTGAGGATCTGTATAATTTTACAACGGTGAGGAAGTTTGAATAACAGGCTACATTTTATTGTACTCTGTCAAAATTTAAAGTTATTCAAATAAATACATTATTATTATTAGGTATTTCTTTACAATTAAATACTTTCTTTTTGACACATCTTTGTTCCTGAAGTATCCGTTCAACCAGAGGGTTTTCCTTTCCTCCGGCCGTCAGTCATCGCTTCGGCCGAGTTGCCTGCGGTTTCCGGCGGACACCCGGCTCAACAACACGGACATTGACCTCCTATTTTTATGTGGACACACCTTTCAGCTAATTGTGAAGTTATGGGTGTCGTGTAACTGCGCCCTTGTATCTTGGTCTGGCGTTTAGTGGTTGCAGCGTTATGGTTAGAAATTAATTTTGTCTATGTTATTTCCTCCATTAGTGAGAAATTTTTGAGTTAGGTTAGTTTTAAAGCCGATCCTTTCTTTATTAGTTGTTTTGTGTTTGGTACTTAGACTTTTGAAATTATTTTGAATTTAATGTTCTTTAATACATTTTTTTTATCTATTATACCTAATCATAACTCTGTAAGTCTGTGCGTCCTCTATTACGATTTATTCTAGCAAATATAAATGTTTGATTTCTGATTAACCCATTCATAATACTTTCAGGAAAAATATTACAGTTTCCGAACTTATTGTATTACCAATGTTGCAATAAGACGTTCCAGTGCGTACCTTTCTACGGCATGCGTGGAATCCGGCGTGCATCGGAAATAGCCTCGTCACTTGTCAGCTAGCCAACCTGCTCCTGCATGGCAGTCGTTTTGCTAAAACTGTATATTGTCTGTTGCAAGTTTGGTCACGTTGTTGAGGAGACTATAAGGATAAGGGCGACCAATGAAAAGCAATATTATTTAATTATATGAAAGTCTTTTAATATCAATATTATTTAAGGAGAGGTGTTTAGTTAAATGCGAGCGCAAGAACGATAGGTACAATCAGTAGGGCGGCTCAAGCGACAACTAACGTAAAAACTTATAGGAACATATGGGGCTGTTATACTATGCATGTTAGAAAGAGAAAAATATCTTAAGCTGAGACAGATTTATTTTTGTTAATTCCAACAGAGACTAGACTAGAACACGTTGATTTAATAGATCTGGTTCACATGAGGTGAAAATCACCCTTTTCAAGGCTTATTGCCAAACTCTATACACGTGCAACCTGTGGATCAATTACACCAAAAAAGCCTATAGTGCCTTGCGCGTCCAATACAATAACGCCTCTAGGAGTCTGCTGGGGCTGCCCCGACGCTGTAGCGCCTCGGGAATGTTCGTCGCGGGAGGAACTGACGGCTTTGAGGCTGTCTTGCGCAAGCGAGTGGCATCTCTGGTGAGGGTAGTCACGGACAGGATGGATAGCCCTATCCTCAAACATTGGATGTCCATCCATGTCATGGAAAATGAAAGTTTTAAGTTTTACTAACATAGTTATAAGTAGGTATTTTACTAACAATATGGACTTGTAATTAGTTTACTATGTCTGAAATAAATGCTTTCATTCATTCATTCAATAGGTGATGTTGAGATGTGAATACAGAATTCAGAACAGAAATATCTGAGTCCAAAAATTTACTATCAAAATTCCTTAATCGTGGGAAAATCTTCGACAAATTGTGTTAAACTTGGTGTTGTTTTGAAAACATCGTTACCCTACGATATTAATATGATAATAATACCACCTCCTCATGCTAATCATGTCAATCAGATTAGTTAACATATACTATTGTCCTTTGCATTTTGTAAAACGTGACATACTACGTCATTTTATCTGCATCTCTTTTATAGGAAGAAAAGGAACGGTGATATTACCGCCATGCAGTTTGAATTCAAAATAAAGAACTAGCGTAAACAGAAAGAAAATAATTTATTCATAACACAATTAATAAGTACACACAAATAATGATGAGAAAAGTTTACATCGTGCAATGAAAGTACTGGGCTCAGCATTTGTCACAAGCACTCAAGAACAAGTTCTTGTAACACTGATTTTCAGCCAGCACTGGAGTTCTAAGTTACGCGCCAGAAACAAATATAACAAATTATATTACTGACCTTGGTTATGCAAAATGTGATGTCATCCAAGTAGAGGCTAGTATGCATTTTATAGGTTATTTATGTTCTTTTCTGGATCAATGCAATCGGAGGTAAATCTGATACTTCTCTATAACTAACATCGAGCGAGACTAACATTTTACGGAAGCATGCGACATATAACATTAATTTTGAATTTTAAACTAGTAACTGTTCATAATAAATAAACGTAGTCATATCAAAGAGGTAAGTTTTTAAAAGTTAAATTGTTCTTACTATCTCCGAGGTCTTTTCTGCACCATAGTCTAAATGCAGAAAGTCTATCACATGCTATAGCTCAGATTTAATATGTTTTCTGTGTTTTCTGGCCGTCTTTGATAGAATCTGGTATCAGCAGCGGCCTTACGTACTTTCCGAAGGACGACGACGTTAGCTACTCAGCAGTCGTCCATCAACCTCGCTATATCTGATCTATGTATGCCTTACTTTCATCATGATTTGAAAGCCTACCTACCAGAATATTTTTAGTAAACCCGATTAATTAAAACAATCCTAAATAGATTCATACTTAGAGACGTGCCTACAGCCTCGTATGCTGATCACAAAATAGTTCTGTTGAAAGGAAAGCTAAATTACCTACTCGGCGGCACCAGAAATAGTTCACTATTGTTACTTATAGCTTCCTTTGGAAACGTTCAAGGGGTTCTGGCAATTAACGGAAGCAATGTGTAACTAGTATAACCACGTTCATTATTTTGAACGTGTAGTAATATTGCTAGCTTTATAAGAAAAAAAACAAAAGAGTTTAAGCCCTTGGGTGTAGTCCTTGTGTCCAACGAGAATTTACTTTACTATCATCTTTCTTTTTCTTATTCTTATCATCTTTGACAAACTTAACAATTTTTCATGCTTTGTTGCTTGTCGTTTCTGTATATTTGCGTTGTATTGTAAGTATGTTTAGTTCCCAGCCTTTGCTCTTAAGGAATTTCGCTCAGTCTAAGCTTGTAAATATAGGAGGTGACCTAGACTGTCCCCCGTTGCACACAATGGTCACTTAGATTTCTACCTCGTCCAACCGGTCGTCGGCGGCGCGAGCGCAGCGCCCGGCGCGTGTTTTGTCTGCTCTTATTCTGCATTTGATCTCGTATACCGAATGTGTACAAATTGGATATGGGATTAGAACAATCAGTTCGGTTTTCGATCGGTGGGTTCTGGCTTCGGATCTCTATATAAGGAAACTGTCAAACAAAATTGCTCTGTGACAAAAGTTCAGTACTGTGGTGTGGTCAGGTCTTTGCAGGATGAATCAGATGTTGACTAAATATGCTCAAGGGTTTCGTTTGGCCTACTTGTACACATGCTCCGAACATCCTGTATTGTGCGTAGGCGTCAAGATAGTCTTTATTGTGTTCTGTAGGTCTCTTTATTTGTGAATTTATTCGTTGGAGGACTTGCTTTGATCAGAGGTCTCTAGAAACGGTTACATGGTTAACATTCATAGATCTCCATTCTTCTCTCTGTAAACTATGCATTTTTGTATACTCCTAGCACGTAATGTAGTGAGTGATACTCCTGCTGTATATCTATTTTTTATATATATATAATAGGAAACTTTTGAGAAGCAAGAATTTACTGAATGAGTACATACATACCGACTGCGGTCAAGGCAAATCGAACAAATTGTTGTGTGACAAATCCTTTATTATTATTAAAAATTTGTTAACCAGTATATTTATATCTGTCTTCGTCTGTCCGTCAGATGATAAATGCAGACATGACATCGTATTAACTTTACAACTAATATAAAGTTTTATTTCTAACATGATGGTCTTATAAAAACGAGTAATTACTCATAAAATACATTGTCTTTATTAAGTACGTAATGCGATGTCCTTGCCGTGTCAAGTTTCTAAGTTATTGTTCCGACGTCGGCCGCGAAGAAAGTATCGTGTTACATTACAATATCTAAACTAGAAACTCCGGATTCGTCTTGCCTTGCCCAGCTGTATGGCATATATTTACGTTAATCTTAAGAAGAATGACTGCAAGAAACTGCACTTCTAAAATAGGATATTCTACCGTGAAAATGACTCTGAATGTGGTAGACAACTTTACTGTAATGATGAGCTTAATCTTACCACTATACCGGGCGCATTCCGAATCAGACTTTCAGCGCCGTCAGCGATCACAAAAACATAAAAACGTATGAGTTTTGCCTGCTGACAGTGATTCGATACGCGATTACGGGTGCTTTAATCTATTTCAGCGCGTCTCGGAACGCAGGGACCATCTGCGAGAACTTCTGAAAGTTTCTCAAAACTTTCACATAACATAGCTAATATATCAATGCTAATGCCAGTCATTTTCACAGTTTTTCTGTCGACTTTATTGTTGGATTGTGGTACATAAAACAGTTTTTAATTTCGTCTTGAGTATTCTAAGACCATAATATTTACTTGTTAGGTACATAATATGTATAAAGTGCCTATTTTACATCTTGTTTTACATTATTCCAGTCAGCTTTATATGTTTCTTCCATAATAGCAACAAAAACATGTCAAGATTATAAAAAACAAGTCCAAAAAAGTTAACTATTGCCTTCTTTGTAAGCATCTCAATTGAAAATATGCGCGTACGTTAATCTGGTCACACCCACTCGCGCATTATCATACGGATCCCGACACGCTACATCTTCAGATGTCTTGGCTCTTTTTACGAAGACAATAACGCGTAAAATTCGGATTTTGTTCGAGGATGAAAGTTGGCAAAGATATAGTTCAGTGACCTTGCGGATCGCTCTTGCACGTGCGAAGTGTCGATATGCTCAAAGCTATCGCTACAAACAGGTTTTGTTGCTAAGAGCACTTTAGAGACAGTCTTTTATTTTTCATAAATAATTTTGAAGCTTCTGTGATTTTGTCTTCCTCTTCAACAAA
The DNA here is from genome assembly GCA_951230895.1 of Carpatolechia fugitivella. Classification (NCBI taxonomy): domain Eukaryota; kingdom Metazoa; phylum Arthropoda; class Insecta; order Lepidoptera; family Gelechiidae; genus Carpatolechia; species Carpatolechia fugitivella. The sequence goes on along the minus strand of OX579655.1, from coordinate 15,708,876 downwards.
ATCTTCTGCGATCATCTGCTGGCTACCTTATTCATTCTTAAGTCTTTAGTAAATATGATCGAGGTATTATTTATCATCATGATCATGACAAAAAATGAGTACTTCATGTTACCAATCAGACAGATCAGATGATAGCTTTAATAGTTCGTAATCACTTTCACTTTAGTGTAGGATTATGTTGACAGTTGTAACCTTATCCTTACGTATTCAATTTTGTTACCTAAACTTAAACTTAATTAGGAGTATGTGTTCCGATGGAAATTATAATTGTAAATTGCAATGAATGATCGTCTTACAACAGGATTGAATTTACATTAATTTAGCATAAAAACCCCTTTTCGATAAGATACCTACCTACATCTGATCAGGTACCATCATCGACTAGCTTACTATTCTGCCGCTTAGGGCGTCCTTTTTCATGTAGTTGCGATTTCTTCTCTGTTATTGTCTGATGTTCTTCTAACAGCTTCCTTTTAATGACTTTAAACTCATTGTTTTCATCTTTGTAGTTTATACAGAGTACTTGTCACCATATTAGCCGAACAAAAAACATTTACATTTCAATTAAAAAAAAAACATCTTTACAACGATGACTGGCATCTGTATGTAGCGGTTTTTCTTAACCTTTACTTTACGAGATCGTCAAAGTATTGGATATCAATATCACCTAGATTTTCTTGCCTGCTTCAATGATACATGACGTCTATACATATTCCAAAGTTTAACTATAGATAAATATAAAAGTTAATGTGTGACGTAAGTTTAACATTATACTCAACAAAAAACTAGCAAGCCCATAATTGCAACATACCATACTGGGACCTAGTCATCAATCGCCTGTTAGTATTCGCTTAGGGCGATGTCCAGACTCGGTCAAGGCGGATTTGCTTTCTATTTCAATATTCGTTTTTATATACAACAGCTTTTACGGTATTGCAAACTCACTAGCCTGCTGCACTCACTAGCTTTACCACTTTCGTTTATAAATCCATCTGTAACTGCGGTTTGTTTATCTATTTAATTGCTAAATGTTACTTCTTTTTCATCGTGAATTTAGGTATATTCGTTAAGATATTGACTATTTTTATTTTAATATTACCCTGCAAGAATTTGACAAATGAATATAATAGCAGCCTATATCATGCTTAATCATGCAAGGATGCACGATATATTATTAAGGAAGGTTTCTCCAAAATTACGAAAATTTACTTTGTAAAATCTTGATTCGGGTTAAGCAAATTTATTTCCTGTATGTTACGTGTTTCTTTTTTTTTGTTGTTTGTACTTATTTGTGCGTACCACAAATCGCGGGTTCGAAATTATCACATAATTATCTATTAATCAATTTGGTCTCCTTATTAAGGAGACTCGACATTGGCCGCGATTCGGGAAGTCATGCTCTAATTCTAATTTCAAAATCCAGCTATCCTTTTCGCTTTTAGAACCATACAGAAACTCGACATCATGAGTACAGGAAGACTCGGCATAAGGAGACTCGACATCATGAGCATAGAGAGACTATATTATACAAACCAATTAGCCATAGTGTAGTATACCTATATAACACAAAAGAGGTAGAGATTATTTATTTATTTATATGTTTGTATGTTAGGTATGTATTGTATGTATGTAATACGTAATATATTACATTACATCTAAATTATTGTGTACGTTTTATCCGCTTTCATGTACCTAATCTCTCTCTTCCTAGGTCTGCTGGAAGACATTTCGTTAGAAATAAGCAGTGCCTGTTGTGTCGTTTTTCTTTAAGTTTGTATTTTTTGTAATTTTCTTGTGTACAATAAATAATAAAATAAAAGAGGAGACTAAAATGAGGGCGCTTTACCAAACTAATAGGTACGCGATACCTGAATTAATGAATATATAGGTTCACTGTTGATTATTCAGTCAATCATTGCAGCATCCTGTTGTTGGCTGCATCTACCTATAATGTTGCCATTGGCAGTGTATCTAATGTTGTCATTGGCAAAGAATTTAGTTCCATTATTTATTATTTAATTTCTACTCGTTTCGAGTATTTTTTCATTGAGTACCTAAAGGAGAGAGGGCCAAAAATTAAAAACGTCCATCCCCAGAGTAATTACATAACACGTTTGAAAGAGTGGTAAAAATGGAACATTTCTTTATATGGGACCAAAAAAATCGGTACCTACAAAATTGAAATAATTTTATTTAAAAAGCTTTCGTTTCAAATCCCTGGAGAAGATAATTATCGTGATTTAAAAAAAGAAAAGAAATGTAATAATAAATTTTCCCGTGTGGTGACGGCAGAGTAGAATACATTTGTCACCAACCCCTACTCTTCCCGTGGGCCCGTGGGTGTCGTAAGAGGCGACTTAGGGACTACACATTGAATCCATCCATGATAGCTTTGACGTCGAAAAATGATTTGTAAAAATCTTAAATCGAATAAAAAATTTTGACTTTGACTTTGAAACAGAGAACGGGCTCCAGCGCTCTCTGGTACAGTTACCTTTTAATCTGCGATCTCCAACCCGCCTGCCAAGCGTGGAGATTATGGCAAAAGCCTCCATTTAAGTGGAGGAGGCTCATGGTCCAGCAGTGGACTGTAACGGGCCGTTGATGTTGATGAATAAATTTTCCATTTAACGGTTTTATTGCTAGAACCTACAAAAACAAGTTAATGGTGGTATTAGATCTCGTTATTTAGATTTTTTATCAAGGTATCCCTGGTGCGTGCGTAGTTATATCATTAGGATCAAATCTAGTTTATGCATAACTATTGGTGTTTGTGGAAAACCTATTCTAAAGTTCATGATAAATTGTGATCGTTACACATAGTTACAAAAACTTACATATGCCTACCTATACCTATATACAAATGCACGGTGCATTCACGTTCCTTTCATTGAGTCCGTTAAAATTTGGGAAGGGCTAAAATAGGTCACAGTCTGTTGCGCAGTTTGTCAATTGAGGACACCAGTCAAGGGCAGAGGGTTTTGGCCCTTTTGTTTGAAAGAGATGGATATATACAGGAACTAAAGACAGAAGAGAGATGGAAATAGTCAGCTGATTTTCGTAACATGATTATAGCGTATGTGAAATTTCTACTGGTTTGTTTATTTCGTTGGACCAATTTTCTTTATAATTATTTGATAAGCTCAACGATAACGCCAAATTTTAGGTTTTTGAAGAATATAATAAAGAACTAATAGTGGTAGATTAAATTTAAACATCACAATGAAAATTTTATTTTTTCAACCATGATACAAAAGCATAAACTGGATCAATATCCGTGCTAGACAAGTGAAATTGACAATTGAGCAGTAACAATACCTATAATACCTAGGTTATTCAATAGTATCACCTGTGACCAAAATTGTAATTTAAACGCTTTTAAGGCTAAATTCAAAATTATATTGTTAGATGAAGTAGAGTAGATTTTTATAGTAGTATTTTTGTAGAATATATTGCTTTCGGGATGCATGCTTTTGGTTAAGTAGTATGTATGCATATTTTTCGCCAATAAACTGTTAAACAGTTTGGCGATTACATGATTTGTAGAGAACCTGTGTAATTTATAAAAAAAAAAAATCTGAGTTAGAGGCATTGTAGGAGGAACCGGGTCGATAAACTAGGGCAGAACTTTATGATACTTTATACTAGTAATTTTATTCTATAAATTATTTATTTTGCCTTTCATAAAATAGAGATTTCGATCTGAATCACTTTCTGCTGAATTACTTTAAGTCTTTAAGCGATAAATTTATTTTTCCGGTTCGTGCAGTAAAAAAAATAAAAACGGTAAATTGTTTCAAACAAAGTAAAGTTTGCAATTCAGGGATCTATCGCAAAAAATATGAATAGAATATTTTCACACAAGTAAATAAATAACAAAATACAAATCATGATGAAAGATGACACAACAAGTACTATGTATTTAGTCTTATAGAGAGTATAACGCTTTGGTCGACAAACATAACATTTCATCCATTAAATTTCTCCCATACAATCAAAAAATGTTATACCCTATCCATTGCATCCAATTTTACCTGTAGTATCATAGCTTTTGTAGGGGTACCTTTCTTAACCATTTCAAATTCTTTATTTACTATCAGTCTTCTCACAAGTGTATTGAAAAACGTCGTACAACACACGGATCTTAGGTTTTATAACAAACTCGTGACATTATAAACCCTCGCCTGTTTGTAATATGCCACCTACGATCCTTGTATCGTAATGTACTACAGCGTTATGGAGGGCACTTTATGTGTCCTCCATAGCACCATGCTGAGCTGGGACCTCTTTGCTTGCCATTCGCAGCAAATATAATTTTATTTTTGTTTTCTTTAATATTGTAAGCAAATAAACGTTTTTTTTCTTTCTTCATTTCTTTCTTTCTTTATTTCTATTAAGAAGTGGCGGCGTGAGTGATCTGGGTGAGTTAGCAAATTACTTACTTTTTATTATCAGTGGAACGTGTCGCTGGTTAGTACTTACTATAATGTGTCACTGTTATGTAATTATCAAGTGTTGTACTTAACTGTTTTTGTTCACCTTATAAATAAATAAATAAAATAAAAAATACATTACGATAGACTATTATTATTTTTGTAAACTACATAATATAAGAAATCCTGCTTGTAACTAACGTTTGGATCTGTGATCACAATATATTCGAATATGTGATACCGATCGAACATATTCATTTTTGTTCAATACGGTTATTACAAAGAAGCAAGCATCAACTTCTACCTAACGGCGAGTGCTATGTTAAATTTCCGTGTCTAGAACCCATAAACAGTTTATTGGGTTAAAAGCATTGTATGGGGTTCAACCGTCAGCGGCAATTTTTCACAAACGTCGAAATTTGATATAAGGAAAGATAATACGGGGTTATGTCACGATAAAGAAGACGATAAAAGCAGGTTATATGCATTATCTTTACCTACTGACGATAGTGATTCAATTGATAAAGTACTTGCTTAATTATGTCAAAGATAGTAGCGTATGTATGCTAGTCAACTGGACGTTGAATTGTTATTGTGCATAATAATTACGTATTGCATAAAATATTAGATAGTTACCCATAGTTACAAACTTGTGATTTGTTAATTCTATTAGAATATTCTGTGACTATAAAATATACTATGAGAAGGAGTGTTATAAAAATAAAATAAGTATAGGTATAAAACAAAAGAAAAATTTAAAAATAAGTGATACAACTAAAAATAGAATTTCTTGGGGATGGTAGAAATACTCTAGCTCTGAAAGTGCGGAAAGCTCTCGTCTAGGAGACGTCTAGAGCCTGCACGCACGTGGGAGCGGCGCAAGCGTAATGCCAGCGAGCCTCCAACTTGCGAGCAGCCAGTATCGAGCGATCCTCCGCACCAAGAGGTCATGTCGCTATGTCGGACGGCCGCGACTCCCCGTCGCAAAGCGGCCTCCGCGGTCGCGTCAATTTCTTCGAAAAACTACAAACAGGGCAAAGAAGCACAGACACTGTCGACGCTGCAATAGACGTCGACGATATAGAGCGTCGCATCGAGCAGCGCAAACGCCGGCCTGAGTCGCCGAAGATCGAAGTCAAACTTAAACAGACAAGGGAAACTGAATCTCCCACAAGAAGCTTCGAGGGTTCATTTCCTAACTACAGATTGAGACATGTAGAGCCTGGAGAAGGGTACGAACGATTCGAGCAGCAGGTTGAAGAGGGCGACCTGGCTTCTGGAGTTCGATTCGTCAAGTTCGAAAGGGTGACCACGGTGAAAAGGACAGTGACTGAACGTAGTGACGATGGACTGTACAGACCGGATTCTCCACAGCATGAGTGGTATTCGGAGTACAAGCATCAAGCACTGCACAACGCTCCTAGAGTGGAATATGTTAGGAGCAGATCGGAGTATGATTCTCACATCGCAGAAATAAGAGGTAGGTTAACATATTTTACGACGCACTTTCTTGGATAAACCTGCAGTTTACGTAGTTTCACATAATTATATCAAAATTTGCATCCTTATCAGTTAAGAAATAAATGCAAATATATTTATAAGAATAACTTAAGTATAATCTCAAGAGTTTAATAATTTGGCGTATTGCGCGTAGAGTTCTAAATCTTAGTAGTATGATGTCAAAAGGTCGCGTCCTTGACACCGAGTTGGGTCGTAAACAAAGTGACAGCACAATGTTATTCTAATTTTAGTTCTTTTTTTTACCTTGGGAAAGTAATGATACTAGTGATAGATATCCCTAATGACTGGTTTAATCAATAATATGTTAACACTTTGTCTTACTTACCTTCTGCATAGATTCATTTCATTGCCACTTAATAGCTTATTATTATAAAAATAATTTTAACAAAAAAATTGAAACCTTCACATTACCTTATATGGTTATCTTTACTAAAAGTAACAAATAAAATAACATTTCAGATGGAACATAAAAAAAAATATAGCCAATAGCGAATATCGGTTAGGTAATTATCAAGTAAATATTTAGAATTTAGTACTTCCATAGGGAGTCATCTCGGTGCCAGCCAAAAAATCGTCGTGGGCAACCTGTTTTAAGTCCTCGTCGTCGTTAAGTCGTTTATAGGCGGTAGTATAGAGCTCCTTTTCTTTAAGTCGGTTAATAACTAGCATCATCGCCACTTATAGAATATACTTGTTATCAAACTCCTGACATTCTTTAATTATTTATATATTATATAGAGTACCGAACCGACTGAGATTATGCTCCACTAAAACGATGTTTTTTGCTTCTTATCTTATGTTTGTTTTGCTTACGTGTTTGACGAGATACGGTGTTGCTTCACACTCACATGTTTTTGTTACATTTTCTGTACAATTAAACATTTTATGGTGTTCTATGTTAGTAACATAGCTCATGACAAAGGATATCCTATTTCCATCTTTTCGTTAACATTTTTGTTATATTATTGTCATGTAATGTTATTTATTTATGCCGTTTAATAAAGCAATATTGCATTGTATCACCCGTCTAGGAGCATGAGCATATCACAGTCATAAACCATAGTGTTTATTGCAGTTCTCAGCAAACCGATCAATTTTATGGCATTTGAAATAGCTACATTGTTTTCTATGATTGTACTATGCCAGCTCTATAAGGCTGGTAAGAAGGAAGAAAATACGTTGGATAGAATTTTACACTAAACATTGTCCTGTACCTAGACCATTGTGAGTGTACTACTGAAGTGTAATTGATGGAATGATGTCATCAGATTATTCAGTGTCTGAGTTCACACCGTAAAATTACAGTTAATTAATGAATTTGGTGGCGTTCATGAATGTTAAACAGTTCTAACTAAAAAAGAAGTTAAGGTATAATAAGCTGCGATCAAAGGTTGGAAAATTTTAATTGTACACGCAGGTATTGTAAAATTGTAATCAGAGAATAAAAACATGAATTATCAAATAAGGCTCAAAGTACCAATAGTTATAAATATTTTGCACTAGAAATCGACGACTACTAAAATGTAAACAAACTCATTTAACATTTGTTTAATCAATGAACACCTTTTTAATATCAAGCCTGCGTCTGCTACAGTACCACTTAGTATAGATTAGAAAAAAAAAACCTTTTGAATACAATCGATAGTGGTACTATTTTGTTCCGATTTCTCTCCCCATTCATTTGTGTCTAAAATACTACCATAATAGCACTGAATTAACAGGAAAGTTCTTCATCATAGGCATCAAATGAATAGGTTGAGGCGAGTGATGCTACACGGCACAAATAAAATGACGTAATCGGTAACCGATTTAGGATCTGTTTTCCTCAAACCGACCTATTTTGCAATTAACCAAAGTCCGTTAATGACGAGCGAACTTAGTTCCTCATTAGAAGAGAACTTCTATTAATGATTTATCGATCCACTATGCTGAAGTTCTGATTCATAAATCATGTACTCCTACGTAGATGATTTCGTTGTTTGTTTTATGATAGGTTGTAAATGGGTTAGCATTGCACTTAAATTGAATACTAGAACTTTGTAAGTTTCATTATGGTATAATTTCGTTAATTCGGCCATCATTAACTTAGTCGGAATCAGTAGGTCTTGATCACCGATAAAAAGTTTTTTTTTTTTTTGACGGACCTAATCACTATTTATACCAGAGTGGTAATATAGTGGGCGCGGACCGATAAAAAGTCTTCGTGTATACACGGTGCTACAAAAAAACCCGTAAATTTTGTATGGAGACCATCTATATTTTGTATGGGAATGCGATTTTTTTAAATTGTTTTTCGACCTATGTTCTTTGGGGAAAGTTGTTCAGTTTTACGAGCAAATTCACACCCTTTCGGCTTTATTTGTAGTTTTGTAACACCTTGTATATTATGTTTTAAAAACATGGCAGTCATTAAAAAAAGATATTTTTACCCTGCTGTTTGCTTTGGAACAATGATATCATTTCCAATAGCAATTTTTCATTATCATTAAAATATCGAGTTTACACGGCCGTGAATTTGGACGGAAAAGATGTCTTTCTTAATGCGTCAGTTCCGTGGTCAGCCCGAATGGGATTGCCCTTTGAATGGAGATTACCATAAAAAAAGAACTGTCTTAGATGATAGCCAGGACTACGCTTTATTGCACATCTTCTGGATTCGAATTAGCCCTATATACAAGCGTTTGTTTGTTATTTATGCCCGTCTTTGTATGTGATCGTTGCATTGCAACCACGCAACAAGGGATCTTGCAGTCTTGCTCTATGCTTGTAAGAGTACACTTCTATATCGTTATTCTGTGGTTGTGAATGCGCTTGTTTTAACATTTTTATATTTATGCGCTGCATAACCTGTGCAGACGCTTATCGCGTGGCAGATAACCACAAGGGCTCCGCTTCATTGAACTCCGGTAATAGTATGCGTGAAGGATCATGTTAATCTTTGTGGCTTTCCTACTGGCACGTAGTACCTATTTTGTTGAGAATTTCCAATAGATTCCTATTGGACTTTCTAGATCTGTTTCTTCTCTGTTGATTTAGTCTTGATTTTACGGTTCCCTTTGTTTTGTGGTTTATATATATTTTTTACAAGAAAGAGCACAGCTCTTTAGTTTAGTAATAGTATGTTTTGTAGGTAACTGTTTTCAGCTCTACCTACATTATTCGTATTATGTTTATTCTTGCACATTTTTATTATTGCTGTCTAGTATTATTAGTTCGAAATCAAAATTGATTCCACGTGTTGAAGGCTCTTCTAGTTGCTTAACATAATTTTGTATATGGTATTCATGGTATTATTATCGCTTAACCGATAACGGTAGCTATCGATATGCAGGAGCTATGAGCCCAACTCAGGACTTCATACAGTTTATGCAACATTTCTGCTCCTAAGCAACTTGCCAGGTGCCCTTGATTGTTTAAATGCGAAGTTCATTGTACAGAATATTATAGACCCTGTCCAAATGCATCCTTACCTAAGTTACATTGTCAGAACTGATTTTAGCACTTGTATGTACGTGCTAGGCTACACACAAGGTGACCGCTAATTTTCTCGTCGCCTATTGTTTTGCTAAATCTGTCTGCACGTCGTCGTCGTCAAGGCACGTCAAGTTATCAGCGAAGCAAATTTTTAATACCTCTAATGTAGGTATGAAGAGGTAGTTGAATGTGCGTTACCTACATTTAAAATTAATAGAAACAGGTTTTGAGATATTCTGTTCAAATTAAAATGATAAAATTTATGAATTCAAAAGTGTTTCATTAATTTTGTCCATAAAAAAAAATACTTTGTTTGACCGTTTTATTTTATATTTAAATGTTTTTGAGAATGTACACTTTACACACACACACTACACTTTTATACTTTCTTATAATTTTTTACATACACTTTTATTTGACCTACGGCAATTGACTTTTATTTATTAATCACTAGCTGTCCGCCCGCGGCTACGCTCGCGTTATATAAGATTTTCCCGTGGGAATAACTCAGACCTACCAAATATACACAAAAAAAAACATAAAAATCAGTCAAGCCGTTTCAGAGGAGTTTGGTTACAAACACTGTGACACGAGAATTTTATAAATATATAGGTAAGATGTTTTTACCCTTTTCTAGCTACAGGTTTATTTTACTAAATTTAATTAGTTTATTTTTAACATAAAAATCGAATAAAATTATTTGTCAATAAACAGAAACCAGATTGCCTTGAGTATTCACGTTTATGTTCAGCTTTGGTAGTTCGCTGCCGAAAGTTCTGATCAGTCATCGCCGTTTTATATTTATTGGCCAATTTTATTATCATATAATGTGTTTTATTTAAATGGTAGTTAATGATTATTACTAAGCTTTGAATTTGTATTTTACTTGATATTTTGTTGTTTCTATATTCGTCTAAGGCTTTTATCAGTTCCTTTTATATCTTCAAGTTCGCAATTTTATTTATGCGTAATCTTGGATGACACAATTGATTTAAATATTTGATTTGTTAATCATCAACATCAAGTTTCCTCAAAATACTCTCAAACTTTATCAATCTATAAAATAAAAATCGATGTAATCTATGCCAATTACACTATACAGTGATTCGAAAATAGCTCACAATCGTCAGTAATCATTATTCTGAGTCCATTGAGTATCAGTAATAGGTATGCTCTGACTATCGACGCCTGTATTGCGGTGAGGATGATGTCATCAACTATCGGCCGTGTCGTGTTTGACCAACTAGCAGCTTATCAAGGTTCAAGACCAAGACCTTTTGATATTTCATATTATTCACAATTTTTTTTTGCATTAAGTGTAACGTGATAGTTGCATGTAGGAGTTAAAGGAATTCCTTTTCATAAATATTAACTGGAACTACGTTTGGATATGATAGCACCATCAGCTGAGTTGTGTCAAATGCTTACTAACTGTTCTTGTCTATCTATTGATGCAGCTCATATAATATTGTCCATCTCAACGACTAGGTATCTATTGCAGTTCGTTGGTCCATCTACTAAGAAAACGTCCTTTTCGTCGAACGGCGTTGTCGACGCTTGATGGAACTTGACTCGAGTGAATATTAAATTTTATTTAAAAAAAAAAATTATGATTTAATTTGGAAAATGCATTTTTTCGAACTCTGAGGAGATTAGTTACTTTTGTAATTTTATTGTGATAGTTACTATGATTGATGATACTCGTACAAACCTCACCCACCGCCGCATGTGACGTCGTCACTAACTTCTACATCTAAACCTTCAATAATTTATATTGAAGGCAATCCACGCATTGCCAGTGTTGCATAACTTATGGCTATATTCCCATGTTATTACACTGCTATAATAGACACGTACTAGTCAGAGTGTTATCTGTTTAAGTGACCATGAAAATTAATGACCGTGAATTGCTGTGTATAATTTTGGAAGTATTGTTCTCTAAAACAGTCTGTTTATGTTTAAATCAAATGGGAAAGTATTGAAATTGCATCCGCTATACAATCAAGTTTCCCCTTCGATCGATATGGGGAGTTCCCTGCTTAACTATGTAGATTATTTTGAAATTCTGAATCACTCTCATTTCGAATGTCTCCTTCGAACACAAACTCTTTATTTTTAGAAAATATTGCCCTATGTTTATTACTTACAAAACTGTTGGAAACTTACAGCATATTGTAAGAGGATATAAACTTATAAATACTGATGTTACTACCAATAAAACAAGATAAAGGATTTGGGCTTTTACCTTTTATTCATATTTTAGGTGAAATTCCTCGAATAATTTAATAATTTGGGGCCCCTTCACGGAACGTAAGCAATTTGCAAGTATGACGTCATTACTGTCCGAATAAAGCCTTTTCTTACAGCCTAAAGCCTTCGTCGGACATTCGTTATCTCTGAAAATTTAATTTCGGATAAATAAAAATAGTCGTACTTCCTTCTACCTTCATTAATTTTAGGATTATATTCACAAAACAAGATTTTCAAATTTGTAGAGATAATCATAGTATTCATGAATTATAGTTAAATAAAACATTGACAAGCATAGACAAATACGATGTCACGAACTAAAAAGCTAAGTTTTTCTGGACACCACTATTCCGGACCTCTACCTGCTGAGATAATGACAATGATGATGAATTATTCTAAACAGAAAGGTTGCTTGGAAGAATTTCCTATGAAGCAATAAAGCCTTTCTTTCTGTATGTGCAATAAAGTTATTTTAAGATCTTTTTTAATGCACCGCTTTTTTAAACCAAGGCCGCACACGTAGCATGACATTCATGGTGACATTGGAGGTAGAGCCTAAGCCTACTTGAAACTCATTTATCTATCCAACTTGAACAACTCGTAAAATTTCCCTGTAAGCTAATTTCACTAAAAGCTTTTGTTGCATTAAAATCTTCTATAGTTGGCTGTCTGGTACTAAGTTTTACGTTTTAAGCCCATACTTTTTATTGTTTTTTGTTCTTGGTTTTCGAAATGTTAAGTGTTCTTTGTATTTTTTACTGCTTGTAAAGAAAAAGAAGGAACGATATTTTTTTCATTCGCATTTCAAAGTTAAGTCCTCTTGTACGTTTTGTCAGTCTACAGCGACCCCAGTACAGTTTTTCTTGCATTTCAGTACAACCAGCTAGTTCAGTGAATATGTAAAGTATAGATCTACAAAAATATATATATATTTTTTAATAATGAACTACCAATGGGGAGGCCTTTGCCCAGCATTGAGACATTACAGGCTAAGAGTCTCCGTTTCAGCTTAGCAAAAATTTCTTTTATATGTCCATCTGTCTGTTTGTTTTCATCTACAGGTCGCGTTTCTCATCCGAATCTCATGAAATTTTGTGAGCAGCTTTGATAAATATATTATACAATACAACTATACTAATATAATACTTATACTACTATACTATATTATATAATTTTTATGTTGAGTCAGTTTAAGGAAATAAATTAGACCACCATAATCTCAAATTGCATTGTGACCTCGGCCTTGGTTCCGCCTAGACCTTCGACGCTATAGTTTTTGTCTACCGCATTATTTAACTTGGTTTTTGCGTAGGTGATGTTGGTTTTGAGCTTTGATTGATAGTCGTCATTTGTTTAGTTGTTTTCGTTCTTGAATATTTCGTCCTTTAAAAGTGTAGACTGTTGTATCACATTTTTCAAATAATTTCCTACTAAAACTTTTACTAGTATTGATATTAATTTATTATTGAAACAATTTGTATCCAATTTTTGAGTGCATCCAAATGAGCTTCTAATCTTTGATCTTGTGTAAGTGCGACAAAGAGGCGGTAGCTTTGAAATCCAGAAGTAAGCCCTCATCTAGTAAATGCCTCAAAAAATAAGCTGTGCTATTATCTTTCCTTTTATGAATTTTTTTCGGTGAATATTACTCACTTTAAATTCCTGAGATTATCAAGGAACTAAAGTATTAGTAAATATTAGATAAAGCTACTTTGTTTGCTTTGCTATTCACCCTCAAGTTATCAACATTTATGTCCACAAAATGGGGCATCGTCGCTGATGTTTCTTTCTTGTTAACAATTTCAACAGTAACAGTTGCTGTTTATTAACAGGCATAACAATCATTCCCTCTTTCCATCACAATGGAAGGACGGTGAAGGAAAACATCGTGATGAAACCTGCACACTCCTGCGAAGAAATTGGAAGGTGGTTTGTGAAGTCGACCAATCCGCACTGGGCAGCGTGGTCGACTAAGGCCTAATCGCTCTAATTCAGGGTAGGCTCAAGCCCCTCGGTGTGGACGTATATGAGCTGTTGTTGATTGATGATTAAGAATTATTATTAGGTACTCTGTTGGTATCTTTGATTGTTACATTATTTGAATTATTTATAAACACCATTATATTTAATTTCTACGTTATCTTTGGGTCATTTATTTTTTTTCCTTTAAATAATACTCCTTGACCTTGACCTCCAAACGGTTCTGAATTCAAATTCTCTGACCGTTTTCTGCTTTCCATTTCGCTCGTGTATGGCGTATTTTGACCGGCGTTGATGATATCATCGTCGTCGGACGCCGGTTCGTTTACTTGCGTAACGTGTTTGATTGTGTTGGCAACCTGTTTTTTTTTATTTTTTAGTGATTTAGTTTTTTGCACAAAGATTTACATTTAAAGATAAAATACACCCATCCGAAATAGAACAAATTAGGATTTATCAGATTATTTAAAAAATAGTGTCTTAAGATTGGTACTTTAAAACAAAGGTTCTTTTATGTCTCAACTGCATAATGTATTGGTTCTTTCTTAACCATAGTGTCGTTCGTCATTATTGATTTTATTTCTTGCTGTATACTTATCTTAAACTTAGATCCTTTATTGCCCAGGGTCATAATGTAGAACGAGTATGTAGTGCTAGATAATAAACGAAGATGAGTAAGGTATCGAAGTTCGAAAAGTTTCTTACGAGTTAAGGAATTAAAGTATATTCTTGAATAAGTCTTAGCTAGAGACTGAGATTGGAACGCGAAAGGAAAATACAAAAGTTAAAAATGTGTTTTACTGCGTTGCAGACCTTGTAGCTAATATAATGCAGACCTAACCTGAGAGGGTTTCTACGTTTTAGTTTGGTTTCTTATTTTCTATTACGTTTTTGAACTTGTGTGTGTTGTTTTTTTTTTATAGAGACCACTCATAGTCGACGCCTATAAATATCGCAGAATTCTTGAAGAAACAGGTTAAGGGTAACCGTTCTGATTATGGTAGAAATAAAATTCAAATCGTGTGCTAAGAATTTTGTACTATACTAATGCATAATGTAAATGTCCATTACCTAGTAAACGGACGGTGAGCTCATGATAAACCCACGACAATTATTATGTTAGGATTATATAGGTGTTGACATGTGTACTGATTTTATATATAAGTTATGAATGCTTTAATAATATGGGTGGTCATTTGAGTAGTAGCCAAATGCCGATTTAATCAATTGCTATATTTATTATACTGTATAATATATAGTTGGTATTAAATACCACAATATTTCTTGTTTATTTGATACACACAAAAGTGTACTCGTAGATATAACAGTTATATATGTATTCAGTAATAAAAGATCAGCATGTAAAGAGATGTTTTACGAACGTAAAATACTCTAAAATAGGATATACTTAAACTAAAAATATAAACGAAGTTGATAGATTAACGTGATGATAGTAAACATGAATACAAAAATAGAAGTGACACAATCTTGCTGGAGTAGGTGCAATTTCGCAATATTTACTGAATGTACGACTAACTAAATGTCACAGGTCATTTTAATATACCTATTCAAGAAGATATGTGAATTGCTTATATTTATGTAATATGTTAGATCTGTTTAGTATTTTTTTTTGTATTTTGAACAGTAGGTATTATTTCTGCACACCCGTCTATTCATCCTTTTGTTTTTCTTTTTCGCCCAATGGTTGTCATAAGGCCGCCAATTGCCTTCTCCTGTATCGTCTGTGTTTGTATGAGTGTTTTTTATGTGCAATAAAGGATATTTGATTGATTTGCTTGTTGTCAGCTGTTGGCGACTGGCGTCTTCTATAGAAAACTATTTCTTCAAGAATTAATTTCAATTGAAGACGCATGTCTATTAGTATAGTACCTACTTTAATTTTTCTACTAGATTTTTTAGGCAAAAAGTCTTATGTTTTTAGTGTATTTTTATTTGATTTGCCATAATATATGTATTGAAATGTTTTGTTTAGTCGGGCATGTTATCAGCTCATTTAGAGAGTCTCGTCTAAGCTTCCGTAAATGAATGAAATACATTTTAATCGATCACATGAGCTGTCGTGCGAATTAATCGACTTAACACACAATGTTTATCTCAGTCGTCAACAATTGCTCCAGAAGCTCTGACGTCACATTCATATCCTCCCAAAAATTCGACGTCGTCGTCTGCATCAATTCGGATTGATGATCAACATTTTTTTCAAATCGGCTTGACACGATTCCACGTAGTACTGCTTTTTCGATAGCGTTTGGTACCGTTTCATTCATTGTAATTAAACTATCGATCATGACTAGCTTTTACTATTTCATGTTGTTAGTGGCCATTAACAAGTCTAGGCATATGAGGTCGGGGTTACCAGGCCGCATGACGTCACCTATTTATATCGGTACCTACGTTAGTTTACTTTATAGCAAATATAAATGAAGATAACGCTCAATTACGAGTATGTAAAGCTAATTCATTAGATTATATAATATATTCATATTTACAATGATGTTAATGTTATTGGCAGTAAGATTTATTATCATTTTATAAATAACCTGCTGTTGATGTCATGTCATTGCCTTTGGGATATTGTATAATATAATAATATATAGGTAATTAGGTGAGTAAAAAAACAAAATATCTTTCGTATTATTACAGAAGTTAAAACTTTATTTATGTTGGTAGGTATAACTTACTAAACCCACTGTACCTTTAAGCATTATAAAGCGTCGATTCATTTTTTTAACGAATTAGCTAAATATATTATTACTCAAAATAATTCTTAGCTATTCGTCGTTGCGTCTAAAATTGTTTTTGTATATCCCATGTGTTTATCTGTCAATCTGTTTGTTCTCCTCTACAGGTCGCGTTTCTCAACCGATTCTCGTGAAATTTTGTGAGCAGGTCCGATAAATATATAGATTTTCTGTATCGAGTCAGTTTAAAAAAAAATACAGAGTTATAGGGTTAGAAAACGTAAAAAGAAACATATCTAGATTTTTGGCTTCAGTTCAGATTGATCACTTTCGTTGGAATAATTTTGATATGACTATAAATAACTGCTGTTGATGTGATAAATAAAGAGTTAAGTCCATTCCGTATTCTAAATCTATACATACATATGGCAACGATTTGACCTTTGCACATGATTACCTCGACATCTTTGCTGAGCATTGAATAGATAAATCTTATAGTAAGATATTGGTGTCGATTCGGCATACGCCCAACTTAAACTAAACTAAAATTAGTCCTGTCACTTTCTATCATTTTTAATTGAAAAGGGACTAAAGATCATCGGTTTTGTTTTTGTCTATGACTTCACGACTAACTGTCTATTTTAGTGGCTTTTTATTCATCATTGTGTTAGGTAAGCACTAAAACAAGACTAAATTTGACAGTTAGTCGCGATGTCATAGACAAAAACAAAACCGATGATCTTCGGTCCCTTTTCAGTTAAAAATGATAGAAAGTGACAGGACTAATTTTAGTTTAGTTTAAGTTGGGCGTATGCCGAATCGACACCATTGTGTAGTAAGACGGAGTTTGATCTGATAACTAATAGATACCTGTAAGAGCTGGATTGTGATTTGCAAATATTGCAATTATAATTTTACTACGGCCGATATAAAAAAACCGATTGTTTTAAACTTTACAGATGCATGATTTATCAAAGTGGGTAAAATTCGATGATAATATTTTATTTGCTTTACAAAACTTTATATTTCATTGAATATTGCAATTTAGAAAAATGTATGTATGTTTTCTTGTAATTTTGATTGGTGTCAATAAAGAATATTTGTATTGTATTGTATTGTTTCTTTTTATTACAAGCTTTTATTTAAATAATAAAAAAAAACTTAATATAAAACTTTTGTTTTCGTTATTTATGAACGAACTTTCTACACGACCACTTATGTAAACATTTTTGTAAAAACTGCTAATGAATAAATACGTACATAAGATCTGTAATAATTTGCAAATGATGTCTGACATTTTCGTCTGGCTTCAATTTCTTAAATAAATATTAGTCCATCTCGAGTACCTACCTATTTGTCAAACATCTCTGTTCTCAGTTCAAGAAGTCTAAGGTCACTGTCATCGGATTTGCAACCTAAACACGTTAATCATCTTCGATGTTTTCGCTTTCATCATCAATATAGACTTGCGAATGTTTCAAGGCAATGTTTTTAATCAAACTACCACTTAGCTAAATGTTAAGTGTCTGACTTGTCTGTTGTTTTATCAAGCTATTTGATACCAGTTTTTAGAAATTGCTCAAAGGTATGTAATTGATACCAACGAATTAATAGATAATTCGTTGATTGATACACATTAAAAATCAAGTTTGCGAGGCCTTACAAGTTGTTTTGAGAGTTTAATCTAATTATGTTACTTCAATTTCAACAGCGTCGTAATCTTACGAAACGACGCCATAAATTCCTAAATATGGGTCATAAAACCATTGAAGATTTTTTCAAGTATCGAAACTAATACTTTCATTAAATCTTTCTAGTCCATGATCTTTTTGTTGTTCAGAATCAGCAACATCTTGAAACCGTATACATTTCTTGTTCGAAGTATTTTAATATAAACTTTGCCTTTTATTATTGTGCTCGTGAAAATCTGTAAAAGTGCAATCATATTCGATATAACATCTGGATCATCTATTTAAGTGGTCATCTCATCCGTCAGATGCCAATGTTAATTGTTTATAACCTGTTGTCTTTGAGATATAAAACCAAATTGTTTATTTCCCGATGTGATGTGTTTTTTATGGTTCCTGATAGTTTGTTTATATGTTGGGTTTATGATTTTTTGTGGAAATCAAGCTATTATTAAAAATACAAAATAAACCCAAAAACTAAAAAAGGTCACTTTAAATGCACACAAAAAAACAAAATTTTTAACTCTACCAACTTTTAAGTCCGATTTGCAGAAAAATGCCCTATTTTACTAAATAATAAATAAATAAAAGTACCATTTATACATTTATTTACGATATTTTTTTATTATTTATTATTATTATTATTATTATTTTTTTAATTATTTTACGATGTTATTTTTTTTATTATTATTTTGAAATCTAAGAAACATAGAAAGTTTTTGAAATTGCTTTGATGGACATCGTCTACTTGAAGTATTTTATTTTTTAAGTGCAAATTTTCTTTCGGACAGAAATTTTAACTTTGTGATCATATTATGAGCTATTTGTACTCAGAACTGAAGTGTATGTATTTTTTTTATTAGTATACATGTTATCCATAATACGTAAAAATTTTTTTTCAAATAAACATCACACAAAAAAAGTTATAACAAAAAGATCCTACAATTTCAACTTACAACTCGAAAAGTACAAAAAATCGCGGAACATCTCGATAGGTATAAGTGTCACCTAGCCACATACCTTCGCTGGTACGGTTTAGGTTAGGTTAGGTTGTATAACTAACGGTTTTATATGCATTTTAATGA
Source organism: Carpatolechia fugitivella (assembly GCA_951230895.1). NCBI lineage: Eukaryota > Metazoa > Arthropoda > Insecta > Lepidoptera > Gelechiidae > Carpatolechia > Carpatolechia fugitivella. Next base: position 15,689,743 of record OX579655.1, on the reverse strand, counting down.
TGACGTAGACAATGTAAATAGTATTTTAGTTACATTCAAACTTATCATTTAACCTGTAACAGTTGTTGTTCTATAAGATTTTCGTTCCACCAGTAACTTCGTGGATGACGTCAGCAGTCAACGACCGTCAAGGGCCAATAGAATGCAAACCAAGGTTGACGATACAAAAAAGATTAATACAAACACACGTAGACATGGCGCTTGACTTTGGAAATTGAGTGAAATAGAACAGTTGAAACAAATTGTCGCATCATTGATACTGTTCATCATTGGATCTGGATTGGACTGAACGAATTTAGATGAAATTTGGAATGGAGATAGTTTGTACCCTGGATTGAGATTTGAGACATAGGATACTTTTTACGGGAAAAGGCCTTATTCTCACGGGAAAAGCTTACACAGCGCGAGGGTGGCCGCGGGCGGACTGCTAGTATGAATTCTAAATGCGGTAATACATTCGTACGAGGTGAGGTTCGAACCGGCGGCGTCATCGAAACGGGAGGCAACGGCCCTAACTACTACTTTAGCGACATACGCGTTGTATTGTAATCTAATTCAGTTGGAGGTCTTGACAATCTTACCATTGATACATTCATTGAACGTCTTGAATATGTCCTATCATAGCCGACTACGTTGACTTCCATTGAAAAATTATCATTATGAGTGACAGATGGGTTAAGTATCGGTATTCATTCATTTCAAATTGTTGTTTGTGTTCTTTTAACAGATAATATGAAATTTCTATTCAAAGGATAATGTGCTGAATAGAAAGAACGGGTTTTCAGAAGGACAGACTATAACTGTACTAGTTTTACAGTACATAAAAGTTGAATTTGTAGTATAATAATAATAATATATTTATTCAGTAACTTATTCTTAATTACACAACATCTTTGAGGAGCTCCCAGTAAGTAAATAATTTACTTGTGGCGGGAAACTCCGCTCTTCCACTAAAACTAAGTCACTGTAAAAAATAAAAAAGTATACAAAACTAAGGTAGGTAGATATACAAAGCCTAAAAAATTACTTACTATGCTTTAGGATGTGATGTGAGTGTATATGATGTAGTGTGTGTGTGTATGAATGTGTATGTGTATGTATGAAAGTGTGTGTGCGTGCGTGTGTTTTTGGGTGATACGTGTTTGTATGTGAAATTTGGTACCTATAATGTACGTATATAAGAGAGTATGCATTGTTTGTTGTTTGTTTGTTTTTATTGTTTTTTTCTGCAAGTATTGCCATTAATGCACAAAGCAAATTGAGCGGAGGTAGAGGTCAAGTTTTGAATTTAAAACAATTGGTTAAAACATTGGTTATTGACATGAAATCTCATAACTATATTCTGTCTTTTGATCTTGGAGCTTTCGGTTAAACTAACCTCATTTATCAACATTAAATATTAGTCGGGATCCAATAATTTTGTTTCTTCTTACAAATTGTAGCGATTTTCTTGTTTTTTTTTTTATTTATTCTACCACATTTACGTCATTCATTTGGCCTGCCTTATCTAATTGTATCTATAATGTCCTTTATGAGCTTTTGTTTCATAGATTTGTCATCATCGCGAATCAAAACAACTTTTGCGAGGATGCGAGATATGCCCAACAATATTCAAAATCCATTAGATCATCTTACAAAAAGAAAAAAAAAGTTGATATTTCTTACCAATTTTTAGAGGAGCATTTAGTTCATTAATAGAGCATAATCAATTAATTTAGTCAACAAAAGGTCTTTCCAGACAAATTGCATACATTCGTATTGTCATTTCAAAACACACCGACACTAAGTATAGTTATAAGTATATACTTAGCAGATGCTCTTCATGCAAGGTTAAATGATTAGATCATCGCTTTGCGGTTTATATTCTTGTTTACTTGAGAATTTTTATGCCACAGTATTACGTCTTATGCAGTAAAATAATTAATTCTCTAGGACCCAGAGACGGTGAAAGGAAAGGTTATTCCTCTTTTTAATTTAACTTTTATAGTAAATAAATAAATATGTGGAGACATCTTCACACATAGCATAGCATCTAGTCTTGTCCTGCCTGAGTTTAGACACAGATAAAATAATAGTAGCTTAGATAATAATCAGCACTGTGGTCGTAGCTATTTGTAGGACTGCATTATGCTGAGTTTCGTACTCGACCTATACTTTTTCCTAAATACCTTTTTCTTCATTTTTCCTTTAAATGGTATTACTTTAACAAATGAGTATACTACTCTGTGAAAGTTAAGCGCTACTCATGTAAAAATGAGCTGTTGTATTTTTTTCGCCCTGCCTACCGGTTAAAATTATTAAGCTTTCAAGTATGTACTAGAACCTGCTACTGTAGTATTTTAAAATGATACACCATCTGTACCTATAGTTAGTCACCTTTAATTTTAAAATAATAAATCACACCGGAAGAAAATTATTTATATATTTCCGATCTATGGACAGACATCCTGGATGCCTTCTGAGCGCTTCATAGATGATTTAGCTTTTGGCAAAGATTCTTACGTTCCTTGCATCGCTTCGCATAGCTCCTAAAATTTATATAGCATCAAGAAGATAAAAGACTTTATATTTTCTATGTATTCTTTGATCATTACTCTTTACACATATAGAACTCTCAAAAGCTAAGCTATTATGTTATTTTTTATTTCTACGTCTAAACGTAACATGCTTGATATATGAGAGATAACTGGGAGTTGAACACTATCAACAGCATCTCACACACTGTTTGGACTGTGTTTTTTTATATAAAGAACGGATGTATTAAAAATATTTCACATGGTATTAAAATTTTCTTATTCCAATAGAAATATCCGAATACCAACAGTAAGTAGGCACGTACTTTAGTACTTCAATAAATCCAATCAATCAGCCTATTGCAGTCCACTGCTTGACGTAGGCGTCCCCAAGGGCACGCTAAAGCGCACAATCACCCATTTTCCTCATCCAGCCACCACCAGCGACTTTCCTCAGGTCATCAGTCCACCTGACAGGGGGTGTTCCACAATACGTTCCCCGAGACGTGGTGGTCTCCATTCGAAAACCCGTCTGCTCCAACGCTCATCGATTCTACGACAGACGTGGCCAGCACACTGCCATTTCAGCTTGCTACACTTCTAGATGATATCAACTACCTTGGTCCTCTTTACTACTTTACCAGATGAAAAATTGTTGCAATATTAATTTCAGCCGGAAAACTCAAGTTTCTATACATCTCATCACCAATAGAACTAAATATACCAACACGGTCTTGTTTACTGCCGTGGCCTTGGCATCAATTAGTTTTGAACGTGTCATACTTTTGGTTACAACTCCGACTAACTCTGTCCCACTTCTTCGTACGCTTGTCCACATTAAAGCGTTAAACTCATTGACTCTTTTTGTGCTTGCTGTAATGTCTATATTGGCGTTAAATACTGCAGTCTTATGTGTGATTGACTGTATTTTTATGGTTTACATGAATGTTTCTTTGTATTCTATAATTTCTGCTCTGCAAGCGAATAGCGTTGTTATGCTAATTACGATTGTCAATAGAATTAGTAATATCTGTTTCGGATTGAATGCATGTCAAAATGCAGAATACTTGTCAAAATGCAGTTTTGTGAAATGTTTTTAAAATGCGATGTTTTACATTAGAGATACCGAACAAAACAAGAAGTTAATGTAGTAACAGTTTATCAAATAAAAGGTATCTAAAAGAAATTGTCATTTAGCAATACTGCACACTTTAACCGACCGCACTGGGCCAGCGTGGTCGACTAAGGCCTAATCGCCCTAATTCAGGGTAGGCTCGAGCCCCTTGGTGGGGACGTATATGTGCTGTTGATGAATACTGTCACCTAATTTTATTGTACTCTTTCGTGTTTTGTTTTGTCTCTCTTTACATTGTTTTGTTATCCATATTTAAAGTTTTATTCTTTCATTCAGTATACTCTAACGGAACTTTGCAAAATGAGCGCTTAGTAAACTACACACAACACAACTAGATTTTTTTATCAGCCTTGTCGAAATATTAAGATGATCATATTTCGTAAAGACCTTCCTCATTATATAAAATTACAAAATGAAATTATTTGTGCTCAGTTGTTTGTCGTGGGTAGTACAAATCTTTAAAAATTAATGACTACTGACATACGAATTTTCTCAACTTAAAAAAAACCTACCGTAAAATAACATAGTAAACGTAATAATCGGTTTATGGAAAAGTTACAATCCGAAATTTATATTCAACCAGGATGTAAGTTTACGTTATTTTAAAACGGTTAAAGCTACTGGTTCAGATGAATTTGATATTATTTTTGAAATAGATAATAGCCCAGCTACAAATGTAGATGTATCTCAGTATGTAGATGTAGAGGTATCTCAGCAGGTTGAAGCTACAGGTGTAGTGTAAACCATGAATGATGATGACGAGATGCAATATCCGGTATGGCCGGTACAATAGGCCGACATTGACGCGGCGCCATGGCGTTGTGACGTAACCGCTAAAGTCGCTCATTGCCACGAATTGCCAATTATGAGGTTTTGTGTCATAGTTACCTGAAATAAGTGTGCTCATAATAAGGACGAGATTACTAGTCTAATAAAACACTTTTTATAATGGAGAGAAGTAACTTATTCGTTTTTATTCGGAAAGTCTAAGGGCGACATTCAGAGACAAAGCTTAGCCAAATCTTATCAGAAATTGTGTGAATTTATTGATTTGATTTTTTATATTTTATTCTATTATAAGAAATTTGCATGCATTGTGCATTTCGTAAACTTTCTTAGTTTGCCTCCCTTTGAACACCTTAATATGTATGTATGTATGTATGTATGTACAATCCCGATGCACAGATAAAACACGATATTACTTATTGTAATTTGTGAGTTCGTTTCTACAAAAGGTTTTAGGTTACAAATCGTTTTCCATTGAACCTTTACCTTCTTGTTTGACTTTTTATTTCGTATTTAATTCATCACCTCTGTCTAGACAGTTTAACCCAAAATTCAGATGTCATCTCGATTTGAAATGATTGAATTACTTGCGCTTATGAGCTCAATTTGTAAGGCTGTGACACTTGTGACTCTTTAAGTGTTTGATTTGTTTTTTCACCTTGCTTGTTAATACCGTCCTGTTTACTGTTCCGATTATGTTTTGTCTCTGAAATTGATCAACCTTCCCCAAGGAACAGAGGTCGATATCTCAAAATAGAAACATTGGCATAAATAGAAAGTTGACTTGTCACGTTACATTCTGTATAGGAAGTTAAATTTCCATCACAGATTTCGACCGACTTTAAATTTATAGAGAGTTATTCAGTTTCATGGAATCAAATAACGTTTGAAATTTTATTATCAGTATGTTCAATACTTGTCACACTCACGTCATTTCTTATTTGAAAACCTTACCTATTTACAGTGAATCTAGTTATAATTGAAAGGTTGTAAAGAGTTATTCAGTTTCATGGAATCAAATAACGTTTGAAATTTTATTATCAGTATGTTCAATACTTGTCAAATTCACGTCATTTCTTATTTGAAAACTTTACAGTGACTCTAGTTATAATTGAAAGGTTGTAAAGAGTTATTCAGTTTCATGGAATCAAATAACGTTTGAAATTTTATTATCAGTATGTTCAATACTTGTCACACTCACGTCATTTCTTATTTGAAAACCTTACCTATTTACAGTGACTCTAGTTATAATTGAAAGGTTGTAAAGAGTTATTCAGTTTCATGGAATCAAATAACGTTTGAAATTTTATTATCAGTATGTTCAATACTTGTCACACTCACGTCATTTCTTATTTGAAAATCTTACCTATTTACAGTGACTCTAGTTATATTTGAAAGGTTGTAAAGAGTTGTTCAGTTTCATGGAATCAAATAACGTTTGAAATTTTATTATCAGTATGTTCAATACTTGTCACAATCACGTCATTTCTTATTTGAAAACCTTACCTATTTACAGTGACTCTAGTTATATTTGAAAGGTTGTAAAGAGTTGTTCAGTTTCATGGAATCAAATAACGTTTGAAATTTTATTATCAGTATGTTCAATACTTGTCACAATCACGTCATTTCTTATTTGAAAACCTTACCTATTTACAGTGACTCTAGTTATAATTGAAAGGTTGTAAAACAGTCGTTAAACATTTTTAGGTACTGTTGAGCTGTAACTTGCTATGACTAATGTAGTTTTAATTTATAGTTAGAGCTGTTTCTTTGAACTGAGCACCATTTATATCGTTCTGACTTGCTTACAAGTTCCATGAGGAATTATTGTAAAATAGCGAAGTAGGCACGTATTGTTTTAAGAATGGCTCTTTGTCGTTATTATTGTAGTTTCTAGACTAGATTATGTATTAAGTAACTACTACTCCTGTTAAACAGGTGTAGTGTACGTAATTTATAGAAACACATCATGAATTCCTTTTAGATTTATAAACATTCATTCATATTCTTAGTATCCTCATATTTATAGTGTACATTTCATTATTGATGTGTAAAAATATGTTATGGATATGAGCATACACTGTCATTTATAGTTCACACTTCTTTTCAATGTACGTACAGTAGGCAGCACATGCAGCTAGACACTTGCACTACGAGTACCGCCCATACCGCTACGATATAAAGCCCCCCTCATCAGGCTATAATATTGTACATGGTGCTGTTCAGACGCGTATAAAAATGCGGAAGAGCAGAGCATGTTATCGTAGTTTATCTCTGTTTTGTTTTCATTTTAATTGTTAGGTACGTCATTTATCTATTACATTAAAAAAACACAAAAGATGCGACGCATGTGGAGTTTATTTGGTGAGTTCTTCTCCACAGAGTCCGCACATCGTGTAGTGAACTCACCCAAAAAAATTTAATGTCGAAACTAAGAGATGTAACATCCAAACGTTAATAAAGTGTTTATTTCATTTATTCTGGTTTTGAAGTCAATGGTTGCTATTCCATTCGCCTTGAAAGATGCTCGTTGTTAGGAAACTTTGCAACTTTTTGTATTTCCTAAACTAAAGCGCTTGTCTAAACGACGCGACTGTTGTTGATAGCCTAACTTCTCTGTCTCACGCAATGTTATTCGATTTGTCTAGAACACGTCAATTTGACTTTTCAAGTTCGACTTTTGATATGTAGGTATAGTGAAAGTTTTTTCGTACATTTGTCGTTCATTGACTTGTAAAATAAACTTGTTGGGTAATTTAATAATTGTAATACTGGTCCAGTTACAAAGATTAACAACAGCTCATATACGTCCCCACCGAGGGGTTGAGCTTACCCTGAATTAGGCCCTGAGTGGCCCTGAGTAACCCAGTGTGGTTTGGTCGACTTCACACACAACCTTTTAATTTCTTAGCAGTGTGCAAGTTTCATCAGTATGTTTTCCTTCACCGTAAGAGCGTCGAATAAACGTACATATGAATTCGAATTTTACTGTTTTTTGTAAATTTTTAGTCTTACCCACTTGTATTTATTTTATTGCTTTGATTGTACTTATTATAATTTATTTATACCTTAAGCATTGAGTTCGTTATAACAATATAATTTAATAACTTTATTAACTTAGCTGCATTGTCTTTTATGTAGGGTTCTATAGGTAAAAAGTCGGTTTGTATTGAAGTCATTCGATAAGATTGTTCTATGATGCAATAGAAAACCATATTTCTACTGCTCTAGCTCTCCTAAATTCCTGTTCAGACATAAAAACCGCTTCCTCGGCCCTAAAAGCCTCAAGCTCCGTATCAGCTCGTACCACTTGCGTGATACCACCACCACCACTACCACCTTCGTTTTCAGCGGCTTGATGGGTGCGTGACTCCAAATTGACAAGCCTTCGTATGCCTTCGGGAACTTCCACTGTAGGTTATGCTAATGTTTCAGGAATTATCGGTATAGGGGAGGAATGCTTCTTGTGATCGTACAGTTTTTGCGTGTAATATTGAAATAACGTTGATTTATTTTATGGGTTATCGTTGCTCATCCATCATTTTATGGTTGACGAAAGTAATCCAGGAACGTTTTCTGGATTAGGTTACTGTTCGTACCTGGTTGATACAATTCCTTTTCGTACAATCGGATGATCGTTTCCGATTCGTACGATATTGTAGTCGTATCGTACTGTTTTTGTCTTGGTCTAGTATGTATACCAGGTATTTTTTTGTTATTTGCGGTACCTATATAATCGAATGTAAATAATTACATACTCGTATCTGTGCTATATTGTTATTTATTTAATCGCAAACAAAATTCGTGGATGTATGTCAAAATGTTAATGACTTCATAAAGCCATAATTTTGCTAAAACCTCTCTTAGAAAAGTAATTATTCAAATCACATAATTCGCAATAGGATTAAACTAACAACTATACACACTTTAAGATTAATTACTTCCCGAATATTTGTTAAAGCTCTCGTTACGACATCGCCATCCAGAGATCCAGAGAGTCTTCGAACTCATAAACCTAGAAATAGATCGAATCTTCTTAAAGTACTTTCGATCACGTTTATTTAACCTAACGTTATATATATATATCCGATCCGAATATCTGTTCGTGTGTATATTTTCCATTTCGTAACGAAGATACAGAATGCTTTGAATTCAGTAGCACAACATATTTTACTGTGAAAAAATACATCCTCAAATGAGACGTTTTAAACTTGCAGACGAACCGCAGACTTTTGTATAAGACCTCTCTTCCGTGTTTGCTGGAAGATATTTAGAAGTAATAAATAGGGCTGTAGTGTCCTTTCTGTATGTTTGTTTTTGTCTTATTGCTGAACTTGTGTACAGTTAAGAGGAAAAAAATATTGAAATGATGATGATGATCTATCCGACCGATTTCGGCCATGGCGACCACTTCTACTCCTAGTCAGTCGGGCGCTGGTGCACCCGAAGATGGCTTATGTAGCCGATCTTCGCAGCAAACTCCCGTGCACAGTGAGGGCACGTGAGCACGCCCCTTACATAATTATAGTCGATGGTGGCGGGTGGACGGGCCTTCAGCTCGTCACGCTTATCGTCGAGGTCAGCTTTACGCTGCTCCTCGAACTCGCCTCTTCACAATCCCGCGCCATTCCGGGCGCTGTGCTGCCAAACCTTCCCATTCAGAGGGCTCTATGTTGCATCTTTTCATATGCCGCTTCTGAACATCTTTATAAACGTATTGAAGAAATAAAATAACACGATTTCTATGTCGACATCGATTTGTGTAGATCATAAGCAGGAAATGTTACTATGAAATATGATACCTAAAATGATTAATATGCGTTGTATTCACTTTTTTATCCTTTTGTGTTTTTCTTCAATACGACCGGGTTCGATTCCCGAACTATGTATGTATAAGTTTTGTTTAATCTATGAATGCAGTTTTTCTTGTTCTCGGAGGAAAATCCTCCGAGTTCTTGTTACTAAAATCGATGACATGGTTCCTAAGAACAGATCTTCGTATGTCTTATAGTTTCAGATTTATCTTATTGATCTAAATATTACACCCTGTATACCAGCTTCTGAATATCAATATTTGGCAGATGGCCGATACCCGCTTATAGACAAACAAACACTTATAAAGATGATCAGTGCAGTGAACTTGGCAGAAAATTCTGGCGTAGATACAATGGGAAAGTGAATCATGCAATTCAAGTAGGGTTAGGTCATTGCGATTTGCGTCTACATCTATTTTGGATGCAGCACGAACATTATCATCTGATCATGCTATTTCGATTTTGACAGTCTGGACCAATTTAACGGTGATGCTGATTTAATCAGAATTCGTAAACAAAACTAAAACTAGTGGTTCTGTGAGCTAATAGACTTTTCGAGTCTATCTCTTGCGGTTTTTTTTGTCAATATCTCTACCTCTTCTCACCCCGACTCGTAATAAGGGTAACAAAAACATTTTTTAACATGTTTCGACGGCGTACGTTTTCAACATACATATCTGCGCTATTTTGAAATATTTAAAAAAACTCAATCTACTTACTAAAAAAAACTATGTACTTACAAAATTTCACGAAAATCGGTTAAGAAATACGTCCTGTAAAGGAGAACAGCTGGACATCTTTTGTTTATTTTTTAAGATTATTTTCTATTAATTTGAATTATTATCAACGGCCCGTCACAGTCCACTGCTGGACTATGAGCCATATGACTATATATGGACTATTTGAATTATGAAGTCTATCAAAATTTAATAAGGCTTAAGGCCTCCTATCTTATAGAGTGCAGTTGCTCGAGCCCAACGTTAGGAACGTAGTATGAGTGGAGGGGAAGCCTGATAGCAATTATTTTAAAAATAAAACTAACAATGACCTTGTACTTTGTTACAGATGAACAAGAAAGAGTACAGAAGAAAACATTCGTCAATTGGATAAATTCACATCTGTCGAAGGTAAATATCGTCTTGCTTTTTTACAATAGTCATCCCATAGCAAATAAACCCTACATATTACTTAATGAAGATTTTCCTTTAATCTAAATAGTCGTAGTTTTCTTTTTTTGTTAGGTTTTCTGTCACGTAGGTAGCTCTATAGTAAAATAAACATAAAGAAAACAGAATGTGTCTACCGTAAAACTCAGACAAACTAGTCTTAAGATATCGTCTTGAAAATATTTTAGCCAATATCTTAGTGTAAGATCATCTTGACAGACAGACAGACAGCGAATTCTCAACCCAGTTTCATTCAGTACCGTTAATCTTCGTCATGTCGTGTCATTCAAAATCGAATTTATCATTGATCGCATCTGCAGATCTGATGACTATACTTAATTCATTGCTACCCATAATTCAATTGTTTGCAAATAACTCAATATGCAGATATGACATGAATGTCTTAGACATTCATAACATATACTTTTTTCACAATCAATAATGATCGACGACTGTGTGATGGTGAACCAGATACTCAATGATATACTTGAATTATTTTTTGTCGTCCTTCTGTTTCTGTTATACAAAAACGTTTAATTCTACCTGAAAACTATCAAATTTTATTTGTCTATTCATTATGATTCCTTAAGTGGAGGAGGCTCATAGTCCAGCAGTGGACCGTTGATGATGATTATGATTCATTATGATCATATCAAATGAAAGACGTCCATTGGCAGACAAAGGCCTTCACATATTTTGACAGCTATATTCAGTTTGATACTATACATTTATTTAAAAAAGTTTAACTCCAAAAGTATAGTACGTTGTACTCCAAGGTTCTTACTTAGGTCCTATGTTATTGATAATGTATATCATTGCAGCGCATACCGCCATTGCGCATCGATGACCTAATATACGACTTACGCGATGGAACCAAACTGCTGGCGCTGCTCGAAGTGCTGTCAGGGGAGAAACTGGTGAGTTAAATGAATATAATGTGTACTATGCGTGAAATAAATAGTCGTAGAGGTACCAGTTCAAATCCTCTCCAAAATCAATTTTTTTTTTGCTGTTAAAGATTACCAAAGCTTTAATGCCTCGCTTCGATTGAAAAATAAGATTTATCTATTCCCTAATCTCTTCTAGCCAATGGAACGCGGGCGCGTCCTCCGCCGGCCTCACTTCCTCTCGAACGCGAACACCGCACTTCGATTCCTGGCCGGGAAGAGGATCAAGCTCGTCAACATCAACGCCGCAGACCTGGTGGACGGCAGACCGGCCGTCGTGCTCGGCCTCATATGGACCATCATCTTGTACTTCCAGGTAGGATGGGGCCGTTCTTTCTTTAATATATTAAACTGGATCCACAAAGCATAAATTTCAGTGCCTGGCGTTTTGACCTTGACCTAGTTAATGCGAAATATAGAGACTCCTCATTGGTCTCAAGATCAAAATGCCAGGCGCTACGTTTTCCTCGCTGCTCCCTTTGCATTGTGATTTCACCTTCATGAAGAGCAGTTTTAACAAACCGTGGAAAAGCTCTATAAAAAAAAGTATTTCAAACTTGACGTAGCTGTTACTGCTGCACCCGATATTTCTGAAAATTTATCAAGACAATAATGTCTGAATATAGTAAATAACTATCGTTTACAGTTGTCTTCTAGATTAATCTTTATAAAAGGAAGTGCACAGTTGATTTAGATCTTGTAATTGAACAGGGGATCGGACTGTTCACCATATTTTATGAATTTACCATATTTTATGAGTTATTTTTAAAATATAGATTAGTAGCAGACGATTTGCGAAGAACAAAACAGAATCGGTTGAAAAACTAATTTACAGTGATTTTTTAAAGTTTCAATATGTCTGTCTCTTTCAAAAACGATTTTTTGTATGGAGATTATATGGCGTTACTAACAAATGACGTCACAAGTGGGTATGTGCCTCTCTGTCTAATCTTGAATTTCAATCCTTTATAACTCGGTCAATTTTAAAGATAGAGCAAAAGTTCTTTTAGTGTTCGATAGCAGAAATTAAGAAGTTTGGATTTTTTTAATAAAAAAAAAGTAGTCCGATCCCCTATTGTTGAAATTAACCTATTTGATGCACTTGGTGTTTTAACAGTAGGTAATAAATAACTTAGTAAGAATTTATGGCACAATAATAGATAGATATAACTTACAGCACGAAATTGTTGAAAGTATAATACCACAGATACCTAATAGATACCTATTGATTTTGTAAAATTTTACTATATATTGATTTTTTTATTCCTTTCAGAATAAATTGGTAATTTAACACGGTGTAATAAATAGACGAGATAATATTAAAGGAGATTTACGTCTTACATGACATACGTATAAAGTGTCCGCGATTTCACATTTCTATATTATGTTTTGAGTAAATTTGTCCAGTTTGATTTTTGTCCTTAAATATTGTTTTGGATGATCATTAAAAAAATAAGATTTGAAAACACTATATTAAGCGGGTATTAGTTTATCATTTATGAATTTTTACATGCCGACTTTTATAATTTTACATCATTAAAAAAGGCAGCCAATAGCAGAAAAATTATGCTCCCCTGTATTTCTGTTTTGTTTTCTGGTAATATTATATAAGTACAAACATACCGCCTGACCTGCCTAAAGCTTGTAAATATAAAGTTAAAGTAAAAATTGCATGTTACTAAATCTACTATTTATATGAGAAAGATCCTCTCAATATCTCTACCATCTACCTACCTACTTACTTTACTATAATTTAATCTATATTATTGGAGTTAGTTACCTACTATATTATTCAATAGATGCACTAATCAATCACCAATTAAAATGAAGATACTATTGTTTATTTATTTATTTATTGTCCCTTAAAACCTGAAAAGCCAAATGGCTCTTTCGGTATCAAAGTATAATTTTGTTGGTTTTAATACTGATTTGTGTTTATATTATCTTATAAGGTATATAAAATAACTTGTTTATTCTCATTTTAATTGGCTTGAACATATTTTGTTTGCGCAAGCTTCGCTCAATCTTTTGGACCCACAGGATCGAAGATATAAGGTGGGTACGCGTCACTGCTTCTACATGAGTAGACCTAGCCCCTAGGTACCAGATATAGAATAGATTTGTTTAGATCTTTATGTTAACACTACCCAATCCTGCGAAGAAGTTCATAGGTTTGGTAACCCAATAATGACGTGGACGGATAAGGCCTGATCGCCCTAATTCAGGGTAGGCTCGAGCCCCTCGGTGGGGATGTATATGAGCTTTTGATGTTGTTAATAAAACCCTAAGCCATAGATGCGATGCAAAGCGATTTAGATTAGTTTAACAGAATTGCACTTGCCATCGTCGCAAGCGAATAGAAGTAAATAAAAGAAATTCAGCTTCTACGTCGTGCAACTCTATATTTATTAGATTAATAGTAGAAAAATAGAAAAGTAAACCTATTATTTATTTTATCTGTGATCTGAAACAGCCTATCTTATTTCGAAGTATTTTCACAAGTATTATATTTTCTTTTACTTTCAGTTACAATCACAATGGATATCTTCCATTGAAATCAAAGTTACTAAATTTTGAATTGGTATGGAATATTTCTTTGTTGTTTTGCTATCCTTTCGTTTTTTGTAATCTTCAGTTGATTGAAGTTGTCATTTTTACAAACCATGTAGAGTTATGTATTTAGATAAGTATGTATGTATTAGATTTCTTATAATTACTAAACTGCTATTGGTTGACAAAATTGGTTGAGAATCTAGTGGCACGTAGAGAAAACCACTTAATTAACACCAGTAATTTTTATTGGAATTTCATATGTTCATTATCTGTCTTGGGTAGAAAGTTTACGTGTATTTTATAATATAAGTATAGAAGTTATGACACGAAAAGTGGTCAGAACAAGAAGTTGGCTATTTGATAAGTAGACGCCTGGCACCTGAAAGAAATTATTTAATATTATGATTTTATTTAAATTTAATAAGATTTAAAGAGGTTTAGAAAACAAGAGAAAACTACAAACAGGTATCAGATAAAAAAATACCTTTAAGGTAATTACATTATACTTAATTAATGTAACTTCATGGGGCTGTTGTTTTTGTTAATATAGATGTCTGCCAATGGTAAATTAAAAAATAAATTTCCAACATATACGCCGCAGTAATGGTGAACCTTTCATACTACTGAGTGACTAACTTGAACTAAAAGCTGGGATCTTGAGGGTTGGAGATAGCGACCTTAGTGTCTAATCTTCTTCTTCGTCCTAGCGTTTTCCCGGCTTAGTGTCTAATAAATAAATAAATATGCCAGAGATTATTGTGTAGACAGAACTAATGGTTCTACAACGTGTAAAATAAGAGCCCCCAGTCAATGTCAGCCACATTTGTACGTTCTTCTCTGTCCATAAACCTACTAGTTTAAAATTTATAAGTCTGTAATAATGAAAAAAAGCCTACCTTTTATTCTTAAAATTTACTTACGCTTGTAAACGGTTGAAAATTACCTAAGTTCATAAGACAATCAGTCAAATACTATCTTAATTATTTGAATTTGGAGCTCTAGTACCGCTATCCTATATAATATGTAACGTAAGAGTATACCTAAAACCTATAGTAAATGCTGCGAGCGATCTCAATGCATTTTCCATAGCAGTCACATACAACAGAACTGCACTCAGATCGAGCGCGGAATATACCTATACGTATTTTTTTTATTGTTAACATCCCCCCGATTTATCATCAGATTGAAGAGAACAGCCGAGCACTGGAATACCTGGGCGGCTCAAGATGTGCTTCCGCGATGTCTTACGAATCTGGCGCCGCCACGCCGACCCAAAGAGCTGAGGAGAAATGGAAGCAAGGAGCCAAGAAGACTCTGTTGCAATGGGTAGCCAACGCGTTGCCTAAGTAAGTCCTTTTACTCAATAAAACTAAGAATAATTGAATTAGAAAGTTTTTGCTATAGGTATCTATGTATATTGCACGAGAGCCATTATGCTAATTCAGAGAGAAGAAACTAGGAGCAAATTATTATTTATTAACTTATTATTTTCAAAACTTTTTTGGCCTTTTTTGAGACTAGTCCTGGATTTGTAAATTTTTAACATGGAATGCTTAAATTATATTATATCCCAAATGTCATGTAATCACTTCAGCAACCTACTGACTAGTAAAAACATTTAATTTTTAAACGGTAAAAAGTCATACTTCTGTATAATTAAAATATATTTAAAAAAAGACAAAGTTAGCTCCGTTTAGTAATAGTATCTTGGAGAAAAGCAACAGGTTTTGTGCCCACTTGACTCTAAGAAAAGGCTGAAGTCTAGCTGATGATGTTTGAAAGTTGTATCATGCAACTCAATAGATTAACTTCGAGCATCATGATTGGTCTGTTGCTTGACAGGCGTTTTTATTTTTAAGTGTTTATAGTTGGCTTTCCATAGTAAGTATGCTACGTAATTCACTACAATATAAACATAGAATAGTCGATAACGGCGATCTACAACTGTCTAAGTTAGTCGCCAAATACATACACGTGATTTACTCTACTCATGTATGATAGATAGAGATAATATTTTGGCTAACTAACGAGCAACGTCACAACAAAACATGACATTCTTTATTTTTTTCTAATCCACTTCTCGTCTGGTCATTGCGTGGCAGATGACCAGTACTTCGCTACGGATACAGCACTAAACTTATCCAAACATTTTCCTTCACAGGGAATCAAACATCCGCGTGACAGACTTCGGCCCATCATGGCGGGACGGCATAGCGTTCCTGGCCATCATTGACGCCATCAAAGCGAACCTCATCAACCTGGCCGAGATGAAGCGGAAGACCAATCGCCAGAGGCTGGAGGCGGCGTTCGACGTGGCGGAATCTGAACTCGGCATCGCGAGACTGCTGGACGCTGAAGATGTCGACGTGGAGAAACCTGACGAGAGATCGATCATGACTTACGTGGCGCAGTTCTTGCACAAATATCCCGAACCTAAGGTAAGGTTTTGTAGAGTTCGTTTTTAGAGGTTTAATTAGTTGTTTGGACAATAATTAGACAATTGCTATCAAAGGCGAGTCTTGAGAAACAAGTTCCTTTGTACTAATTACATTAAAACAGCATCAGAGGCCTTTGGTGGCTCTATTGCACTGACACCTGGGTTTGTGAGGTTGTCTACCTTACAACTCACATAAAGAATGTAAAACATTTATAAATAAAATAAGTTTAGTGATTTATTTTATTTTATTTTATTTATTTTATTTTATTTATTAGGTTACCAACAGAGTATACATTAAATACCACATAAACTATAACACAAATGAAAAGCTAAATGCTACTCCAGTTACAGGTAACGACGACATGCACGATGTAAGCAAACAGAAGAAAAACATATATATATATTATATATACTCATATACAGCACTAAAATCTATGTTGTAATTGCTAATAATTAGAAAAATGTAAATTAAAGTTATATAAATTCAGACAAATATTAATTAGTTAATAATAAACAGGAAAGAACAGCACACTAAAGGTAAATTTTTTCGATACACCTACGATTAACTGTAATTAAATTAAATTAAATTAAATTAGAGACTAGCGCATCGTGGAAGTACAGACAATTTAAATGAAACCAAAGAATCAGCGAATATGTCGATGTCTTTAGTTTTACTCAAAGAATTATACTGTCTCATTAGCCGATTAAGTGGAGAGAAGAAGCCCAAGTTTGTCCTAGCCATCTTTTCTGATTAATGACTGTTGTAATCTTTAATGAGAATAAAGTTCTATCAACCGAAATAATACGTGCCAATACGCAAGAAAGATACACAGACAATAGAATATATTTCTCTATTACAAGTTTTTGTTACAAGTATTTCACCATTATTATTTTTACGTGAGAGATATGTAACAAGCTTTATTTAGCTCAACGACCCAAAGTAGTTCTTACTTTGACATGAAAACTTACCGATTAATATTTAATCAAACAATTTTATTTCTATTGTTTACCTACAGACGACAGGCCCAGACGCTGTAGCGGCAGTACAAGAGGAATACGAACATCTGCGAATGTGGCTAACGGAACGCGTCACAACAGTTCAGAGGCAATACGACGCGCGAACTCTCTCGCGGAACTACGACGACTACACCCGAGCCGAACATGACCGATTAGCCAGACAACCCACCTACCAGAAACTAGAAAAACTCATGTACACACAAAGCCTAGTCGCCATCGCACCCAAATCCTGGAGAGAACTAGTCTCCCTATGGACGGAATTAGAAAGGCTGCACAGACGATGGCTTTGGTCGTTGGACTCGGAACTGCCCGGAGATTTCAGACACGTCGGCGAATGGTTGGCCAGAGCTGAATACTTGTTGTACTTCGACGAAATCCCGACGTCTTTGGACGAGAGAACGGCAGCTATTATCAGCGAGAAGTTAGAGGAACACAGCTCGTTCTTCGCTAGTCTTCCCGAAGTTATAGACAGGTTCGAAGCAGCTTTGAGGTCTCCCGATGCGTCTAGAATACCGTCTGAACGGTTGCAAGATATGAAGGAGAGATTGGAGACGGTGAACCGTATGGCACCACAAAGAAAGGCTAGGTTAAAGTATTTAGAGCACAAATGTTGTATAGTAGCGTTTACGGAGTTGACTAAAGCTAAGTTAGCAGCGTGGACCGGGAAATACGGTCGTATAGATCACGTTCGTGCCTTATTAGATGATTACGACAACTTTGTTACTAAAAACAAAATCTTCCAAGAGTTCGACCGAGCGTACGTGGATATAAAGCAAGTAGCTGAGGAATACAAGCGAGTGTGTGAAGTA
This sequence comes from Carpatolechia fugitivella, assembly GCA_951230895.1. NCBI lineage: Eukaryota > Metazoa > Arthropoda > Insecta > Lepidoptera > Gelechiidae > Carpatolechia > Carpatolechia fugitivella. The sequence continues at coordinate 15,671,566 of OX579655.1, read as the reverse complement.
GATAGGAACGAAGCGAGAGAAATCGACGCGTTCTTGAGAGAAGTTTCAGAAACCTGGCGAAGAGTCTCCTCTGACGTGAGATGTTCCAGAAGCGTTTTAGAAGAAGTGATAGCTCATTTCGAACGTTGGAATACGTTATCTGATGATTTTACAACTTGGTTGGATAGAGCTCAGCATATGTTGCGGGTGTCTGAGGATGAGAGGTTGGAGTTCTTCCAAGACCTGACGGTGTGGAAGGAAAGGCACCAGCTGTTAGGTGATGCTGCAGGGTTCCTAGCAGCTACATGCTCCGAAGATATCAGTCAGGAGGTGAAGAGGAAGTATGTGGAGATTACCGAGCGATGGGAGCGCGTTTGGGAGGAGGCTGAACGGTGAGTCTTCCATTACAAGTCTCATGATAAAAAATGTATCTTTTTTAGGACCGGCCCAGTTCCACTTTAGCTTGGCAGCTACCTGTGGGGCGTCGGCGATTTGAGTTTTGGAACGCAGCATGCTGTTTCTGACTCGATCGGTCCGTTTCAGACCCAGCGTGGCTGCGCTCCATGGTTCGTTGACGTACAGAGAGCCTGGACCTCTGATGTTCGGTCAAAGACCAAGTTTGTGCACCGTAACTGAGGATCAGGAGAATATCTTTACTAATTTCTATCTAAATTCCAGCTACGTCCGCGGCGGCGACGCCTTACGCCACCGTCGCGAGTTAGCCCACGGCGTCCAGGCGCTCGACTCCTGGCTCACGTCGGCAGAGAACTTGCTCGGCACACAGCCGCGTGCCAACACTAGAGACATACAGACGTACATCGACCAATTATTGCAGCTGAATGGAGAGATCGAGCAGCATGAAGAAATGTTCAAGAGTATCAGCAGGTGAGTGAAAGGATTCAGGCACGATTTACGGTTTGATGTGGATATCACGCACGTAGTTTTATGACACGTAAGCTATGACGCACGTAGAGCTATGACGGTTTTCACGTCAATTTTGTTTGACCGGGATGAAAAACGCAATAATCTTGTCGTGTCGTCCCGCTTCTGATAAAGTATGAAGTATTGCGTTTTCAATTACTCGTGTTGTTTATGCTTTTGAATATTCCATCCTGCTTACTCACGTTAAAGCAACCTGAAGCTTAAATATATGAATGAATACGTCTTTTGATCCAGAAAAAGTTTTACTAAGTACAGTGGGAGCCGTATCCAGAAGAGCTCTAATTTCTATTTGATTCTAGATATTGAATTTATTCAGTGAATTTAAAAAAAATACATAATACGCGTGTAGTCTCAAGTACGAAAGCATCCAGACTTCCAAACAAAAAAAGAACTATTCACAATTCAAAAATTACAAATTTTTAGAATGAAATATGAAAACCGCCAGGCTAATCCTTACAGTACACTGACATTATTCTCCTCTTTCCAGAACCTTCCAAAACGCAATCGCGGAGCTGCCTCGCGACGAAGTGGAAGCCAACATGGCCAAACTGAAACAGCAGAAGGAAGCGTTAGTCAGAGTCCGCGCCACCGTCCCCGTCAAGCTGCACCAGTACAGGCAACTGCTGGTGCAGCACGAGTCACTCGAGAGCGGACAGAAGGAGATCGGCCAGTGGCTGGATAAGGCTCAAGAGACTTTGCAGTCCAGTTTTGAGACCAGACGGTGAGTTATAGTGAACATTCTTTGTTAAGTTGTTGGTGAGCTCTTCTCCACAGTTTCCGCCATTGTGTTAGTTAATTTCACCCAAAATAATGTAATGACGGATCTAAGTGATGTAATAACATCCTATGGAAATAAATAATTTTTGAAGTTTGGTGAAAATAAATAGCCATGAATTATTTGTTGGAAAGTTGACAGACAGATAAAAATTTGACTAACATTAGCGTCAAGTTTTGAAACTAGGAAATAAGTTATGTAGAAATATCTTTGTTAAATTGTTGGTGATCAAAGAAATTCAAAGAATAAAGTTTAAAGGTTAGTTATGCTTATGATCATCTTTTAGATCGCGATTTTAGAACCGGATAGTTGTTTAATAAGACGGAATAAACTTTTCTGAACAATTCCGTCTAACACTCTCTGTTAAGTTGTTACCAAAAAAAGCTGCTGTAATGTTTGTGTGTTGCTGATTTGTAAAGACAAGCGGACGTCTTACATCACACTTATAAAACGAATTTCACTGTTACTCTTACGGAATTAAAGTGTTCGCAAAGTTAATTTGTTACGCTTGTGGTTTAAACTAAACGGACCTTCCCACAAATATTTTAAATTTCGAACCATTTACCAACGTTTTTTCTTTTCCAACATTTCCTTACCATTTACTTTATTCAACAGAGAGATCATAGAAGAACGCTACGAGATCCACCGCACATTCTTCTCGAGAACCACTTACTACCGCTCGATGTTAGAGAGCAAGAACAAGGTGTTCCAGAACATTGTGAAGGCAGCCGACCAGGATCGCAGCGCTGACGTCACGGATCAAGTCAGGCATATGAGGGACCTTAACGAAAGGTAATGAATTTTATTCTAACAGGAAGTGGGTAGAACAGAAAATAAGTTGAATTAAAAAATTTTAAACAAGCTTTTAAAGCCGTGGAGTGGAGTATCCTTGTTAAGACAAATCCAACGAGCCCAAACACGACAAGGTTGTGGTGTGTATTTAAGGCGTTCCTATGGCCACCTTCCGGCTCCATCATGAGACCCTGGACTTCACGTATGACTAAAGATATTGTTAAGACAAATCCAACGAGCCCAAACACGACTAGGTTGTGGTGTGTATTAGAGGAGTTCCTAAGGTCACCTTCCGGCTCCATCATGAGACCCTGGACATCACGTATGACTAAAGATATTGTTAAGACAAATCTAACGAGCCCAAACACGACTAGGTTGTGTTATGTATTAAAGAAGTTCCTATGGCCACCTTCCGTCTCCATCATCAGACCAGCTCCATGGTACCATAATATTGCATTGTCATCGCGGTTACATAAGTGTACCAAATTTCATCAAATTCCAATGGCAGCAAGTGCTTCAAATTTGAGTTGCAAGATTTCGCCCGAACATATTTTGTTTTTATTCTCACAGCACGAGAGTAGCCACGGGCGAACAGCTAGTTAAAAAGAATTGCTTTCTGTCCTCAGATTCGCCCACATCTCCTCCGAAGCCACGCGGCGCGAAGCCAAACTGCAGCACTTAGTTCGCGCGTGGGAAGAGTTTGAAACCAAGCGGCGCGCCGTCGAGGAATGGGCGTCGAGAGCTGAAGCTTTGCTAGCTGACAACAGAGTGGACTCCAAGCAAGCAGTGGACTTCCACAAGAGGTTCTTCCAAGGGGCCGATGAGAGGGCTGTGGCCGAGCTGGTTAGAAGCGGACGGGAGCTGCTTGAGGTTAGTATTCGGTTTTGTGCCAAAAGTTTCTTTCGTCTAGTCTTGACGGTAAAGAAATATTTATAAGATATAATCAAATCTTATAATTTTCAAACTTTTGCGGTCGCTCAAAATAACCCTCCCGTCTGTATGTAATGTCACACAAATAAAATTGCAATCTTAAAAAAGTGTAATTAATCTTAGTTTAGATGTAGTCCTGTCCTATATACTTATAGTAATACTATCTGACCCGGCAGTCGTTGTCCTGCCATTTTTTAGTCTTTTTTTTCTAACGCCATCTATTAAGCGTCCACTACACTACTCGCGAAGTTGATCGAAGTAAGCCGAGGACGAGAGTGTAGAGAGGCACTTCGTGCAACTTCGCTTCGCTTTGGGCAACTTCCGTTCTGTGTCGGTTTTTTGCGTCCGAGTCAAAGGGCCCGAAGTTCGAACACGAAGTGTCACACTACATTACTCGACTTCAGTTTAATAAAAGTTTTTGTCAGCGCATGTCGTCTATGTCGTGGCCAGGATAAGTTTGTGGTCTCACAATAGGAATCTGTTATATGGGACGCTAAACATGCGGGACATAAAAATAAAAAAAAATCATTAATCTTATGAATTTTTTTTGTAGTATGTATTCGTATAAAGTTGAAATAAGCAAGAGAGCACAAAGCAGCGGCAGCTGCAATTGCACGTCATCCATCTTTAAGGCCTGCCTAGCGACTGAGTTTTTTCGAAGTCCTACGAGTGTGTAGTGTTTCTCCTCGCCTCGGCTAACTGGCACTTCGTCGAAGAACTTCGGACGAGAGTGTAGTGGGCGCTTTAGAATATTTAGATACCAATAGACTTTGGTGGTTTAGTGATTAGGGCCGCTGCCACCCGTCTGGGAGACGCGGGTTCGATCCCCACCACTTACTCGAGTCCCTCGGTGGGGACGTATATGAGCTGTTGATGATGTTGATAAGGCTTAAAAGACGCCAAACAACATCACTAACATTATTAACTCAAGCTTCACTCTTCCAGTTGGTATCGGAGGAGGACCGGCCCCGCATCGTGCAGGCAGTTGAAGAGCTGCAGCGGAGATGGAGGGAGCTCTTGGACCGCGCGCCGCCTCACCTCATGCGGCTGGAGTTCCGGCTGGATGAGGCCGTCTTCCACCACACCATCAAGGATATCGAGAAGGAGATCGTCTATGAAGAACAGGTTACTTTTTTGATAAGAATTAATATCTGTTATTCGACATGATGTTCTGAAATCACACTATTATTATAAATATGAAAATATATTTGGATGTTTGTTCCTCCTTCACGCTTAAAATACTTTACGGATTTGGATGAAATTTGGATGGATTTGTACCCTGGATTAACACATAGGCTACTTTTTACGGAGAAAAGTTTTATTCCTACGAGAAAATCTTAATGGATACAACATGGCATTATTTAAATCATTGTCGCGCTGTCTCGTGTGGGATGGTGCGGAGGTAAAATCAAAATTCCATATTTATTTTTATGACTACTCACAAAATTCGGACTGTTCACCATATTTTATGAATCATTTTTAAAATATAGATTAGTAGCAGACGATTCGCGAAGAAAAAAACAGAATCGGTTGAAAAACAAGTTTACAGTGATTTTTTAAAGTCTCTTTCAAAAACGATTTTTTAATGGAGATTATATGGCGTTACTAACAAATGACGTCACAAGTGGGTACGTGCCTCTCTGTCTAATCTTGAATTTCAAACCTTTATAACTCGGTCAATTTTAAAGATAGAGCAAAAATTATTTTAGTGTTCGATAGCAGAAACTAAGAAGTTTGGATTTAAAAAAAAGTAGTCCGATCCCCTATTGACGAGTCCTGGTTACTTAGATAGATTACGAGGGCTGATTGATAAGTTTCCGAAACGACAAAGAAAAACTTTAAAAATCTATTTAAAATAAATTTATTTCTCTACGTAGTTTCCTTCTACCTCGATGCATTTAGTCCAGCGCTTCTCCAATGCCGTTACACCAGTTTGATAAAATGTTTTCTCCAACCCCTCAAAATACTCGTCCACGGCAACAATGACTTCTTCATTTGATGAAAATCTCTGGCCACCTAACCATTTCTTCAGGTTTGGGAATAAGTGGAAGTCACACGGGGCCAGATCCGGGGAATAGGGTGGATGCGGTAGCAATTCGAACCGCAATTCATGGAGTTTGGCGACTGCAACCATTGACGTGTGTGCAGGTGCGTTGTCATGGTGGAACAAAACTTTTTTCTTGGCCAAATGTGGTAGTTTTTTCTGGATTTCTTCACTTAATTTTTGCAGCAAGCTTGCGTAGTACTCTCCATTTATTGTTTTTCCTTTTTGCAGATAATCCACTAAAATAATCCCTCGAAACATCCCAAAAAACAGTCGCCATCACTTTGCCGGCCGACAAAACCGTTTTTGCTTTCTTCGGCGCAGGTCTTCCGCTCTCAGTCCACTGCTTAGATTGTTCTTTTGTCTCGGGAGTATAATGATGTATTCGGGTTTCATCGACTGTTACATAACGCCGCGAAAACTCGTTAGGATCTCGGTTAAACAGCGCCAAACACTCCGATGAATCGTCCACTCGACGTTGCTTTTGGTCAACAGTGAGCAAACGCGGCACCCACGGCGGTCTAGTGGCTAGGATCGCTGCCTCCCGTCCGGGAGACGCTGGTTCGATCCCCACCACGTGCCAATGTGTTTTCGAATTTCGAATTCATAATATATAATAATAATACTTGTATAAGAATTCATATTATGACGTTTATTCGACGCTCTTACGGTGAAGGAAAACATGTGATGAAACCAGCACACAAAGGTTGTGTGTGAACTCGACCAACCCGCACTGGGCCGTGGCCGACTAAGGCCCAATCGCCCTAATTTAGGATAGGCTCGAGCCTCTCGGTGGGGACGTATATGAGCTGTTGATGATAGTGTTAAGGAATGTTTGATTAATAAATTAAAGATAACCTGTGTGATATTTGCATACTACTAAACTTTAGCTAAACATGTCTGCACTAACTTTTTGTCAATGTGACACCCCTATAGAAGTTTAAAGCAAATAAAGTTGATTCTTATTCTTATTGTTATTTAAGGTACTAGTGACAAAATTCCCTTTCATCGCAATATTAACAGACTATGTTGTCCAACAGGCGTACAACCAAAGCGACGACGCGGACGGTATTCTCATCAGGAACGAAGAATACTTCAGGAACCAGGGCAAGGTCATGCAGGTGGAACACTGCCTCCAGAACCTGCAGAAGATCGCCACCAGCTACACTCACCAGACCGGGGATACCGCGTTGGAGGAAGAGTTGAGGAGGTGCGAGCAGCAGTGGGAGTCTACCGTGCACAGGGTTGAGAACTTCAGACAACAGTTGCAAAGGTACTTTAGTTTTAGAAGTTAAAGTATTTTAAGAATCAGCTCGTGAAGCTTTTTCATTCGATACCCTGCTAGAAATTTCATTTCTAAGATGTTGATGACGTCATGAATTTTTTCAGACCATAAAACTTGTTAGCAATGTCAGACAGACTTACATCATTCATTACTTTAAACTTAAGAGCTATGAGCTTGTCCATCAATTATAACCTTAAAAATAGGTACGCGATTTATCTCTCATACATCTTGACAAAATTCCTTTTGCGACTCGGTCTGTTCTATAGAATACGTCATGGTGAAAGAATATATTGCACAGACCTGCGAAGAAATTCTTATAACACTGATACCCTTTTTAGTTCTAAGCTCGGCCTCTTTGTAGGAGCTATACAACGTGGCAAAATAGCGCAAAATCCTTCGGGTGGTAGGCCAGTCCATGAAACTGAACAACTTTTGTTCTTCAAGTGGCTAGGGCCGCTGTCTTCCGTCCGGGAGACGCGGGTTCGATCCCCACCACGTGCCAATGTATTTCCGAATTTCGAATTCATATGTACGTTTATTCGACGCTCTTACGGTGAAGGAAAACATCGTGATGAAACCTGCACACTCCTGCGAAGAAATTCAAAGGTTATGTGTGAAGTCGCCCAACACGCACTGGGTCAGCGTGGTTGACTAAGGCCTAATCGCCCTAGCTCAGGGTAGGCTCAAGCCCCTCGGTGGGTACGTTTATGAGCTGTTGATGTGTGACCACCCGAGAGGTTTTGCATTATTTTGCTAATACGTTGTAAAATCTAAAATCTAACTGACATGAACGTTGTTAAAGGATCCCGGCGAAGTGGGACGCTTACAAGGAGAAGTACAAAGAGATGGAGCGGTGGATGGACCACGTGGACCGCACCATGGACAGCATCGTGCGCGAGGTGGACTCCGCCGAAGCCTTCGACCGCGAGAAGACCATCTTCCAGGTAAGTCAAATTTACCACCAGGGATGGTGGATATATTTTTTCTTTGCCTCTCAGGTATATTATTAAATCGTATTGGTTTTTTTTTCACGTAATCAAAAAAATATTCTCATAATCACGTAATCAAACTGTTGATGATACAAAAAGGCGCTATATCTTGGGACCGACGATCTGGTACGCTAGTTGCAGGCCAGGACTGTTCGTTGTGGAGATCGTCCTGGGAGAGAGGCCTTTGTCCAACTGTAGGCGATCTGATCTCAATGTAATTTTGAATATAAAAACATTCTTTTTAGATAGATTCGTAAAAAATTATAACAAATTAAATCAAATTATAACTTTTGACTTGAAGTAATTTGAATGAAGAATTTTAATGTCTACTTTTTTTCTAAATACTGTGACGCCATCATGGGATGCAGCTAAGAGAATTGATGGTAAAACTGTTTTGTCAAAACATTTTTGCTACATTATACAGTAGCTACATAATACTTGCTGTCAACGATAATTCTTAATCGATTAATTAATTTATTGGTGTATTCTTTTTCCATTGTAGAACATCTGTCGCGAAGCCGATCGCAAACGCGAGGATATGAAATGGCTCGTACAAACACTAGACATGCTCACCAATCACTGTTCAGAAACCGAAGCCCAAGACGAACAAATCAAACTAGAAAGCCTCATATCCCGATACAAAAACCTCATTCCGACGATCGAGATCACAATGATCAAAACCGAAACTTACACTAGATGTTACACGTACAGAAGAGAAGTCCATGAAGTGATTTGCGTATTGGAGACCGCTAAAGAACAAGCAATGATTGAACCAGACCCGCAGTCGGTCATACAAGTCGAAAAGTTATTGTTGGAGCAACAAGTCGCTGTACAGAATCTAGACAGGCACAGGCCGGCTGTAATGTCAATGCTGCAACGCGGCAAGGATCTTATCAAAGACGCAAACGCCCCAGCCTTTGTCAGAGAAGATGTGCGAACTCTAGAGACTGGTTGGAACACCGCTTACGAAACTTCAACTGACAGACTTCACAAGTTAAAAGATACGCAAAAGGTCTGGTCTAATTATGAGTATCAAAAAGATGAGCTGCTTTCCGATCTTGACAAGATTGAGAGTTATATCGCGCATCCTGGTTTAGAATTGGGTGTCACTAACATCGGCCGCGAGTTGCAAGAAACTAAACTCGTCAGCGCCGATTTGGAGAAGGCCAAGGCTGAGAGACTACCTCAGCTGCATCACGCCTACGCTGAACTGCAGCAGCTGACCGCTAACAAACCCAAACCGGTCATCGAGAAAGACCTCCAGACTATCGAACGTAAACTAGACAGAGTTCAAGATGAAGTGCAAACTAAAGTTGAACATTTAGAAAAGTTCAACAACGAATGGGTGAAGGTTGAACACCAGCTGGACCATGTTCGTGAATGGATCAAGAAAGACAGCCCGGCTCTTGTAGCCCAAATCCAAGCCGAGAACATTACTCCAGAAGAGCGCGTAGTGAAATCTCAGGCCTTACAGAAAGTTATTACGGAAAAACTAGGTGCCATTAGAGGAGTAGCTGAACAGGGAACTAAGCTAGCCGTTGAACACCGCGTCCAAGATGCCAACAGATTAAAAGGAGAAGTTCATCTGCTTGAGAAAATGATGGCAGATCTCCAAAGGTCTACTGAACACCAAACCAAGGTTGTCGAACATGATTTGGCAAGTTGGCAGAAGTACCAGAAAGGTGTTTCAGAAATCAAGCCTTGGATAGAAGAAGCTGAGATCAAACTTGGAAATGTCCCCAAGCCTAGTACGTTGCCTGAAGCTCAACAACTGCAGCAACAGTCCAAGGCTCTGCTTACTGACTGTGACAAGCAATTGATGAACTTGCAAATTTTATCGAGCGTCAGCCACCAGCTATCTGGCAAAACTAGCGCTGCAGATGAAGTAGACGCGATCCATTCCCGGTGGGCCGTAGTTCACGACCAAGCCGACCAGTGGAACAACAAATTAGAGAAACTAGTTACTAACTGGGAAAACTTCGAACGAGATGCCGAAAAACTCGAATCATGGATCGAAAATGGGGAGAAGTTGCTCAGTGCTCGCAATGTTTCTATGGATTCGCCTCAAGTTGAAAAGTTGGACCGAGAATTGAACAAATTGAAATCTTTTGGAAATGAGATTTCCCAACAACAAGCCAAAATTATCAGCTTATCTCAAACTTGTGACAATATTTGTCATAACATTCAACCTGAAGGAGCCAACCTTCTGAAGAACAAAGTGTCTGACATCAAGCAACGTACAAACGCTTTAGCAGAAACGGTAAGGTCTAAAGTAAACGAATTGTCTGACAAAATTATTGTTCGTCAAGAATTCACGACTAAACTGCATACTTTTGACAATTGGATAACAGATTTCAGAAGAAAGACCGAAAGCTATGATCAGGTCAGCGCTGACAAAGTTGAACCAGCGCTGCAATCAATGCACGTTCTTTTGCAAGAACATGCAGCTAAAGAGCCTGAATTTACTGACATTTACAACGAAATCAAGAATATGACTCTCGCCGCGCACCCCGACGAATCCAGGTCTTTAAGTGAAACTTACTCAAACATTGCTCAGCACTATACAGTCATCGAAAGCAATATCCAACAAAACAAAGGAGTCTTACAAAAGTGGTCTGATCTTTTGAATTGGTATGATGACACTAAACAACAACTTGGCCATATTCAGTACCAAATTGAGGGACCAAAGTTGACACCAGAAAGCTACGAATCATTAAGACAAGAACTTGTTAATATTATAACTAAAGTGCCAGAGTGGAAGAGCAATGTTGCACTTTTAGATGGTCCTCAAAGAATTAAGGTAACGGACCAAAATACTGGAAGGATTATGTCTCCTACAAGCCTTGTCAAGGAAATTGAAACAAAAGCTGACCAACTGCTTAATTTTGTAACTACCAAAAGAGATTTAGTTCAAAAAGTGGGCGCAAGATGGGATAAGTTTAATATCCAACACAATGCTTTGGCTGAAGTTTTGCACAACGTTCAATCTAATTTAAATGACATGGCTCAGAAGCCAGTTCCTCTTACTGAAGCTACGATCCAAGACTTGACTGAACAGTTAGACAAGATTGACCAAGAGATGAAGGACAAACAATCGATAAGAAAAGAACTAAGAGAGGAAGGTTTACACCTGATGAGAGAAGATCAACCTAATATGGGCACAATTCAAAATGCTCTTGCTTCAGCTGATAATAATTGGGACCAAGTAGTGAATTCAGTTCGTGATACCAAAAACAAGTATATTCTATTGTCTTCGACATTGCAAGAATTAAAGAACTTTACGGTGGCATTTGACAGAGAAATGGGAAGAGCTGAGCAACTACACAATGATTGCAAAGAAGCTCCTAACGATTACGTGCAAACTGCTCAATCATTGGACAAAGCTAAGAAAGCTTATGAAATTCTAAAACGATCGAAGGGGCTATTGGATCAGATGGATGTAATCAAACAATCAGTTTTAAAGCAAGCGGCAACCCTTGGTGGCTTTGACACTAGTCCTCTTGAAGAAGCATTCCTTACTTCACAAACTCACTGGGAAAAAGTAAATGATGCCATTATTAAACGAATTCAGGATCTGGAATCTCAACTCATCGTCTGGAGACAAATTGACGACACAAAGAACCAAGTAGTGACGTGGTTAAGTGAAACCGGTCAAAACTTAGCTAACGCGTGTGATAATTTAGAAATTAGATTTGGACAAAATCACTTAACCAAGTACAAAGAAGAACTACCTCTGTATTTGGGCTTGAAGAATAGTATCAAAGCCAAATGTGAACAAATCACCAATCTAAATAAAAACATCCCTGCGGGACAGGTTAATTCTATTATTGAATACCTTGACAGTGAATTTGAGGCTCTACAAGAGCTTGCTAACAACTTGGAAGGTGCTGTTTCATCCTTAGAGTCCAAAGAGAATAAGTTGAAAGATAAAATTAAACGATTGTCAGATAGTGTAAGCAAAATCCGAGATGACATCATTCAGTGCGATGACATGACTGGAGATAACGCCAAAATCTTAGATCGTTTGAAGAAATGCCAGGCTTGCAAAATAGAACTACAAAATCTTAACGATGAAATTGACAATCTAATACAAGACGTATCAGAAATGAATTCTAATTACCCAGGATTTTACGAATCATTAATTCCAAAAGAACTTAGCTCATTACAAAAAAGATTCGAGAGTGTTCTTATTCATGCGAACAAAACCGAAACTACGCTGTTAACTTTCTTACAGAAATTGTTTACTGACAAACTGGCAATGTTTAACAGAAATCTTAAGATCTTAGATGATAAAACAAGATGGTGTATGCCAGATGTCAACAGTGACAAATACAACTTAGAAGTAAAGCATGCTGCTTTAACTGACGTAGAAAACGGAATTACTGAATGCACACAGAGAATAGTAGAATTGAAAGAAGCATGCGAAATCCTTCGTGTAGTTGCTGAACCAGCCAGTGCTCAAGAAGCAGCTCTACAAACAGAGAAAGCACAAAAAAATCTAGACGTTCTTAACGCCAATTACCAAGAAATTAAAAATAGATTGAAGGAAAATATCGACGCTTGGCAAGAATATGAAACTCTGCTTGAAATTGTCTCTGAGTGGCTAAAAGAAAAGGAAAACAAAGTCAGACTTGAAGCTACTAATTTACTGAATCTTAATGAAATTGATGACAAAATAAAAGAGATTGAGCTTTTAAACAAAGAAGTTAAAGACTACGAAAACGAAATACATAAACTTACTACAATTGGAGAGCAAATCCTGGCTCGTAACCCTGACTCACGTGTGTTACAATACATTAACCACTTAATGACGAGATATCAAGCCGTCGGTAAGTTCATGGATAGTCATTTGAATAGACTTAAAGATTTGAAAGAGAATAAAGGAAAATATAACAAGTCTATTGCTGAATTTAAGACATGGCTTCAAGACGCTAATGGAAAAATCACTGATTTGGCAGCTATGAGTAAAAGCTTAAAACCAACTACCGCGGATCTAGAACAAGTTAAAAGATTGAATGATAATAAAGAGATGGGTCAGAAATTGCTTAATAACGCAATTGAGTCTGGCGAAGCTCTGTTCAGTGGTATAACACCAGAAAGCCGTGAACAATTAAGAAACGAGCTGAGATCTTTAAGGGGCTATTTCGAGAATTCGGTCGATTCTCTCAACAATGTTATTAAGGATATTGAAACAACAATCAACAAGAGGTCTTCGTTTGATGACACATTCAACCAAGTTCAGAAATGGATAAGTGACAAAGAAGGCGAACTAGGAGAGTTTAGATTGTGCCCTACTCTCCCCGAGAAAAAGGCTCAACTTCACTCTAATAAAGTTTTACACCAAGAGGTTGAACTGCATCAATCTATGATTTCGCAATTGACTGAGAAAATTAAACTGGTACCTGATGAAGAAGCGGAAAAAAGCCTTTCTAAGACTATCGATAGATATAGAAATATGGGTAAAGAACTTGAAAAGAGAGTGTCAACGTGTGAAGCACACGTAGCGGATCATGAGAAATACGTCCAAATGTTTGAAGATGTTCGCGACAGACTTAACCATATAGTTGCTGAAAACAGTCTTTTGTCTTATGGATCTATCACACAAAAAGAAGACGTTGATGCTAAGATTACAGCTATTGAAAAAGTTCTTACTAAAGCCTCGAATATTGATAGCGATCTTGCAGCACTGAAGTCTCATTTGGACAACGTATTGCAATCTACGAGCTCCAATGGACATCCATTACTGATCAGTGAATACGAGCAACTTAAAGCCACTTGGGACCAATTTGCTACACAATGCAAAGATCAAGATAAGAAACTGAAAGATACTCTAAAACAATGGACTGAGAGCCAAAAAACCTTAGATGAACTAGAAGAGTGGTTGAAAGTAAAAGAAAATCAGGTCCGCGATCAGAGCTTGAAGAGCACTCTGGAGGCTAAGATAGCTCATTTAAACAAGGTCAAAGAAATTCAGAGTGAACTAGCATCTAGAGCGGCTGATTTTGCCGCGTTAACTGACACAAAACAGCCAGTATCTAGCGAATCAGAACTAAGCGGAAAAACATCTAAACTGGCAACAAGATACCACACTCTGAACAACCTCGTCAACGAAATCATCTCTAAGTATGAAGTATTTGTATCAGAACACCAAGCTTTCGAAAATGACTATAACGACATGGAAAAATGGCTGAACCACATGCTAGGTGAGTTGCAAGATTTAAACGAAATTGTTGGTGATTACGCTGTTTTGCAAGACAAACAAAATAAAGCTAAAGAACTTTATGAAACTAGAAATAAGAAGACCCCAGCTTTTGAAGAGTTCTTAAGTCTTGGTGAAAAACTTTACACCCACACTAGTCCTGATGGTAGAGAGGTTATTCGCCAAAAGATACGAAAGATCAGAACATTATGGGATAGCTTTGGTGACAGCTTCCAAGAGACAGTCAATAAACTGGACCAGTGTCTCCTCCAGTTTTCAGACTTTTCGCTTGCTCAAGAACAACTAACAAAATGGTTGAAAGACGTCGAGCGAGCCATGCAGCGTCACACAGAATTAAAAGCATCCCTGGAAGAAAAGAAGGCTCAGTTGCAAAATCACAAAATAATGCACCAAGAAATAATGTCTCACCAACAACTAGTAGAGTCAGTATGCGATAAGGCTCAGCAACTCGTTGACCAAACTCATGACGCTTCTTTAAATATCTACCTGCAATCAATCAAGCAGTTATTCCAAAACATTGTTACCAAATCACAAAACCTGTCTGACAATTTAGAAGACTGTGTAAAGAGGCATGAAGATCTAGTGCGCCTTATTCAACAATACAAAGAATGGCTCAGTTCTCAGTCAGAGAAACTTCACGATATTGAGAATGCAACTGGAGAAAAACCAGAAATTATAAGAAAGTTACAGTCAGCAGTTGCCATGAAAGATATCGAAAAGCTTGGTTCTGCTAAATTAGATGAAATTCGCAATGTTTTCTCATCTGTTAGTAAGAGTACTTCTGAAGCGGGTAGTGCTGTAATTAAATCTGAAATTGATAATCTTCATGAGCAATTGCGTAATACCGTTGGCAGCATTGTAACATCTGAACAAAAACTGAAGCATACACTTGAAATTTGGAACAAATTTGATGCTTCTATTGAGTCCATTACCGAATGGCTTAAAGACATGGAATCAAAGTGTCGTGACCAAAGTCTTTGCTCCACTCTGCAAGAAAAAGAAGTTCAGTTGCAGAGATATGTAAATCTACGGAACGAAATCAATGCAAAGGAAAAAGAAATTGATGCTTTTGTTGATGAGTCACACAGTTTGATTCAACTTAGTGGTGTTGAACGTTTAAAACCACTTGTTACTCAAGTAAGCAGTCGCTACCAACAACTCCATCTAATTTCTAAAGAAATCGTTAATCATTGGTCAGAGTTAGTTGCTGACCATAAGAAGTATGTTCAGCTGCGTAGTGAATTTGACGCTTGGCTAAAACCATTAGAAGAACAACTGTCTCAAATGGTTACCAAAGAAGATAAACTTAGCATAGAAAGCAAAGGTAGCAAGCTTCAAGTATTTTTACTAGAAAGAGATAATGGAGAGCACAAAATTGGTATCTTAACGGCCGCTGGTGATAAAGTACTGCCTGAAACTGCTGCAAATGGTAGAGAAAATATCCGTTCTGAAATAAAATCTCTAAGAGAACGATGGGATAAACTTAATGATACCATTCTGCAGCAACAAAAAGAATATGAATCTCAAACTCTACAATGGTCTAGTTATCAAGATGTTCTTCAGCAAACTTTATCATGGTTGGACGAAAAGGAGAAGATAGTAGAAACTGAAGAAAAAGCAGTATTGAATTCGGCTCAAGAAATCAAATCTAAACTTTTGAAAAATAAGACACTATTGCAAGAAATATGTTCACATAAGAGAGTCATAGAAACTGTTACGGAAAAAGCTAAGAGTGTCGCTGCTAGTCTTCATTCAGGAAAAGGTGAAAGTGATGATATGAACAAAATCATACAGTCTGTATGGGACAGATATAATGCATTGACTAGTAGACTATCCTCTATTATTGATAAGAATGAAAGCACATTTGAAATCTACCAACAATTCACTGACCAGCAAAAGTCGCTTCAAGATTATCAAAAGCATTTGTGGGATCGTCTGCATCTCCTGTCCGACTTTTCGGGAAATAAGGCAGCTCTGCAAGGCAAACTAGGCAAAATTCAAGAATTATTGGATGCTATTCCAAATGGAAACAACAAACTGAAAATGTTGTCAGACTTGATCGGAAGCAATGCTTCGAAATTATCACCAAGAGGCAAAGAAGGAATGTCAAGAGAGTTAGCTTTACTGAAAGCTGATTTAGAAAAGTTCACAGCTACTGTCCATGATGTAAAGAGAGGCATTGAAGATAAGATTCAACAATGGATTGAGTTCGACAGTGCCAATGACCGTTTGCAACATTGGCTAAGCGACACCGAAATGAGCTTGAAGACCTACACTCCAAAGGCAACTTTAGATGAAAAAGTGGATCAGCTCAATAAATATCAGGTATGTAATGTTGCGTTATTCTCCATATTTTTCAATTTAATTTTGTTACATTTGAATTTTTATTTTCTACTATTCTGAACAGGATTTATGTAAAGCGATTGATTGTCACGAAAACGATTTGACCGCAGTCAAAAAATTGGGAGAAGCCTTGGACCAAGTAAGATTATTGGGAACGGAATTATATCTGGAGCACTGTAGGATTTAGTTTAATTTTCAGTAGATGATCTAATATCACGAAAAGTAATTTTGGGAAGCATCTAACATGATACCTATTTGATACTTGAACTTTACGTCGCTTCACTTTCTACTTTTAATAGAACTTGTTAAGCAAAAGAGACAGTACTAATTAAGTAGAGGCGTCGGTAATCAGTACTTACTTACCTCACTATTCTTACAAAACGCCTTCATCTACAACTATCTAGATGACGATACTAATGGTAGTTGTCGTAGTGTAGTTTAATAAACTTACCTAATATTGACTATGCTATGAATTTCTTCTAATAATATTTTTCTTACAGGCAATATTGGCTAATCTAAAGAAGACCGAAAATGACGTTGACAAACTAACTGATGAGTTCAGCGATCTCATTGAGAACTGCAATGACACTAGAATAACTATGAACTTGCAACAGATGACGTCGCGTTTCCAATCCGTCCAATCAACAGCTAAAGAACTTGTCAAGAAATGTGAACAAGCTGTCAATGATCACAACGCTTACCAAGAAAAATATAACCAATGTACTGATTGGATTAAGGCTGCTCAGTACCAATTTCAAGAATGCCAGAAGAACTTAGCCAATACACCTGAAGGAATTAGTGCCAAGCGCCAGACCCTTAACGATCTATTAAGCCAGAGACGTAATGCTACCCTGCTTGTTAACAACACTTTCGAGTTAGGAGAAAAACTGTATCCTTCTACGTCGCCAGAAGGCAAAGACTTGATCGAACAACAGCTTCATGACATCCAACAAGCGTTAGACAACTTGTTTGATAACATCACTAAAGCAGAAAGAGACTTAGATTCAGAGCTCAACAAATGGTCGTCATTCGAGGACAATCTTAAGAACGTTAAGGAATGGCTCACAACAGCTGAAAAAAAATTGCCTAAAGAAATTGAACTTAAAGCCACTCTGGATGAGAAGCGTAATCAACTCAATGTTTACAGAACTTTTCTTCAAGATGCTATTGCTCATCAGCAAGATATTGCCAACCTTGAAGGTCGTGCTCAAACTTTGCCTGATGAAAACAAAAATATTGCAAAAGAAATCAATCAACTCAAGCAACGACACGAAACTATTCTCAAAAGAGCTAAGTCCTTTGTTGAGCAATATGAGGCGATCGTCAACAACCACCAACAGTACACAAAATCTGTTATGGACTTGCAAGAATGGGTTGAATCCACACACAATACAGCTCAACTATGGGGTGACGTTAACCTGGAAAGGGTGGCACTAAGCAGTAATTGTGAAAAGTTAAAGACGCTCCAGCATAGTCTACCAGAAGAGAAGAACCGTATTGACAAAATACGCTCTTTAGGTGAGAAGGTTCTTCCGGGAACGATCAGCAGTGGGCAAGCTAATATCAGAAATCAGATTGATGCATCACACCAGGAATGGGAAGGTTTAGTGTCTTTTATCAATAAAACTATTGAAACACTAGAAAACAAGATACAGCAATGGAATGAATACGAGAACATGAAAGATCAGTGTTTAGCTTGGATCAGAAATACTGATACGCAAATCCATGCTGTAGATTTGAAAGCTTCATTGCCTGAAAAGCAGGAGCAATTCAAGAAATTCCAGCAACTACAAGGTGAAGTCCGAGCTAAGGAACTCGAAATTGATAATATCACTGAAAAAGCACAAAACTTGTATACGGGAGTCCTTGGACCTCGTGGTTCACAGATTTCAGATCTGGCAATAAAATACCAAACATTATCTCAAAAGGTAAAAGATCTGACCAACAGATGGCAGCAGTATGTTAAAACTCATCAAGAATTCTCCAGCAACGTAACAGAATGCTCCCAATGGATCGAAGAACTAAGAGACAAATTAGATTACTGTGCAGACTTAAGTTCTTGTTCTCAAGATGATTTAGAGACAAAGCTGGTGTTGATACAAAACTTATTGCTTGCTAAAGATGAAGGATTTACCAAAGTTCAGGCTCTGGTTGAATTAGCGCAGAATGTTATGGCTAACACAGCCCCAGCAGGCCACGAAGCCATCAATAACGCGTTAATAGCTCTACAAGAACAATGGTCCGCTCTACTATCTCGAATGATTGAAACTAAAAACATGCTTGATGATTCACTCACTAAATGGGCTGGATTCTTAGAACAGATACAATTAATCGACAAAAGCAATGCGTACCTTGAAACAATGTTAGCTCAGTTGTCACCTTATGAAACTACCATGTCAGACAAAAGAGCTCAGCTTGAAAAACTTAAGGAAGTTGAAGAGAAAGCACGCTGTGATCGCATTGATGTAGATCAATTGAGAGCTAAAGCAGTTGAAATGCTTGCTAGTGGGCAACAAAACCAGGCTGCTACAAAAGGTCAAGAATCTTTGAACAAGTTTGACTCTTTGTATGACAAAATTAAAAAGTTGCTTGCTGATCGCGAAGAGCAGTACAAAGATCACAGATTGTACAAAGAAGCCCATGATGAACTTATACAATGGCTTGGTAGAGCAAGGGAAAAGGTTCCATCATTAAAATCTAAACCATTGAGTGACAAATTAGCTATAGAAAACTCAGTGGCTCCTCTTGATGCTCTTATTAACAAGCAAGCTCAAGGAGAACTACTTTTGGAGCATTTGCAACACACTGGTGAAGTAGTCTTAGCCAGCACCTCTAATGACGGTCAAGCCATTATCAAAAATGAAATGAAAGCTCTTAAGGAAAGCTTTGATGCTTTGTTTAACGAAATAAGACAACAAAAGAATCAGCTTGAAGCCACAGTCAGCCAATGGCGTGACTACAAGGATGAATATGAAAGGATATCTGATTGGTTACAGCAAAAAGAGATTCTTATCAAAAACCATAAGCTCAATTTACTTGGTACTGCTAAAGAAAAGGGGGCTCAAGTGAATGAAGTTAGGGATATAGTCGATCAGCTACATAAAGGTAAAGCTGACATTGACAACTTCAATGCTTCAGCTGCTGGCCTATTATCCTCACACCTGGATACTTATGTTAACAATCAGCTTAGGCATCTCAACTCAAGATATCAGGTGTTGGTTAACATGGCGGCCGATGTGCTTAAGAAGGTAGAAACAAACTATGAACAACATCAGAGCTATGACGACAATTATATCAAAACCAAGAAATGGATCGATGACGCTTGGGACATCACGCGTAGCGGAAGTGAAGCTGGCAGCAACAGTAGCAAAGAAGCACTTCAAAAACGCCTGGAACAAATTGAAGACCTACTAAAGCGACGTGAACAAGGTCAAAATCTTGTGCATGCTACTATAAACGCTGGAGAAAAGGTACTTAGGAACACAAGATCAGACGGCAAAGACAAGATTAACACTGAACTGAAAGAACTCCAAAATGAGTGGGACCGTCTTGTTAAGAAGATGTCAACAGCTAAAGTTCATCTCGAGACGGCAATGTTGCAATGGGCCGACTACAGCTCAAGCTACTCGCAACTTCAACAATGGATTTCTGACAGAGAAGCAAAATTACAAGAAGTGTGTGAGCAAAAAGTTGCCAAGTCGAAGAAAGGTCAAGACCGCCTTGCTGGTCTCACAACTGGCCTTGGCTTGGGCGACAGAAAAGCCACACTTCGTCAAACAAACAATATTGTGCAAGATATCGTTTCGTTTGAACCTATGATACAGTCTGTAACTTCTAAGGCTTCAGAACTCATGCAACAAGCTCCCGCGTCTGAAATTACCAGCAAATATGAGACGCTATCCAAACAAGCTAAAGATCTTTATGAAAAACAGAAAGAAACTGTTGAACAGCATCAAGCATTCATAGATGCTGGTACAGACTTTGTCCAATGGATAAGAGCAGCTAAAGAAAGATTAAGTAAGTGCTCTGACGCGACAGGAGACAAGGAATCTCTCAGCAGTAAGATATCACAGTTAAAGGTATTAGAAAGTGAGCTACCTGAGGGTCAAGCGAAACTGCAGAAAGCTCTAGAGCAGGGTGAATTATCCTGCAGTAAGGCTGAGGATGAAGATCGAGAAGAAATCGAAGAAGAAATAGCTCTTATGCAAGAAGAGTACGATACCTATGTGTAAGTACCCATACAGTATTTTACTTATTAAAATTGAAATATATTTTCAGTTTAATAATATCTAATGACTTAACTTTGCTTTGTAGTGAACATCTTAACAACACCAAAGCATTAATAGAGGGAGGTATCGTCAAGTGGACGGAATACGAAGAGCAATACAAGGAAGCCTTAGATTGGTTGTCAAAGACTGAAAAACTAGTGCAGTCGTTCAACAAACTACAAAATAGCCTTGAACAGAAAAAGGTTGTTCTTGAAGAATTCCAGGTAATATTATGTGTTAAAACTTGTATTTAAAATACACAGTTTTCAAAGCCATCTTAGTCACTTGCAATATTTTCTACACGTTGAGAAATAATTTAATAACTTTGGTGAAATGGTTTAGAACACACATTAAATTGTATTTCTTTTTATAGGGTCATCTTCAAACATTATTTGACTGGCAAACTGACCTAGACAAATTGAATATGAGGGCACAGACTTTATTAGAGACATGTTCTGACACAAGAATATCCAATGGCATCACTCAAATTACTACAAAGTATAATGCCTTGCTGTCTTTAGCTAAAGAAGTCATGAAACGTCTCGAAGTGCATTACCAGGTAAGATTTGATTTACGCTATTTAGGCTGAAGTATAAATTCCCTCTAAAACGGATGTTACTCTAGATGTTTTTTTCATCAGGAATCCCAGGTAGAATAAACATCAGTTCATGTTTGGCATGCGTTTGGTCTGAAGTCTGAACTACTTCATTTAATTTCTCTCGATTTATAAAACTGTCAAACCTTTACTGAACACAAGGCAAGGGTTAAACCAAATTCTTTCTGCCCGTTTATTTTTAACTTTACTATGGTTTGCAGTAATTTCTTTTTCAGTTAAAATTATTTTATCTAAACAATCTATTTTTATAGGAACACCAACAACACAATGCTCTTTACGGAGAATGCCAAGACTGGCTTGACAGGACTCGTGACAAACTCAACCAGTGTGCTGAAATACCAAACACTTTGACAGAAGTCAATAGCAAACTTAACACCGTTAAGCTCTTAAGGCAGTCATTGGAACAAGGCCAGAACAAACTTAGGTATCTGCTTGAATTGAAAGAGAAAGTTATGATGAACACAGAACAACAAGGAGCTGCTAAAATTCAAGAAGACACAGATAGTCTTAAGCAAGAGTTTGACAGACTCATTGCTGATTTACAGGACGTCCGTAATAAATTGACTAGCAGGGCTTCTCAATTCGATGACATTTCTAAGGTAAGTGGTAATAATACAATTTTGGATATATTATCTCATCTCAATACTGTGTTACAAACTACTACTTTATATTCATTTGCAGATCCACAAACTACTGGTAGAATGGCTTGATGATATTGACAACAAAATACAATCAGACGATTCTCTTCTCAATGACTTATCTGAGAAAAAAGCTAAGCTGGAGAAGTTTAAAACGTTCAACAGAGATATTGATTCTCATAGTGATCTTGTTAAGAAATTAAATGAGAAGATTAAAGAAGATGCTTCACTAAAGACTAAAGAAATTGATGACACCCTCAAACGCTATGATGACATCAAAAAAACTGTCACAGACATGATTACTGTAAGTATATATTCTACTATTGAAATCGACGTAATTTACACCAAACTTTCTAATATAATACAAAATATATCATACATTTTCAGAAATTGGAAGACTATGTCAACTCCCACATTCAATACAAAGAATCGTACGACAACTTCTACGACTGGATCCGTAACTGTAAGATTGAGATCCAACAATGCTCTGACTCTCATGGCGAAAAGGAAGAAGTTCAGAAAAAGCTCAAGAGCGTCAATAATATTATTGCTTCTTTACCTAAAGGAGAAGCTTTGCTTGACAAAGCTGTTAAACTTAGCGACGCTGTACTTGAAACCACAGGTATTGAAGGCAAGGACAACATCAACCAGGAGATCAAACAGCTGAAAATCGAATGGGAGAATCTTCAACAGATTTGCAAAGATACCAAGAAATTGCTAGAGAAATGTTTGTCTGCTTGGTCAGACTTCTTGGAAACACATGACAAGATGAACAAGTGGGTCAAAGACTTTGATAACAAATTGAAGTCTGTTCAAAAAGTCGATAAGATCACACCGGAACATCTGGAGAAATGTCGTGTAAGTATTATTATATTTCAGTGAGAATATTTTTGTTTTTATAATTTTGAAAGAACATTAGTGTTAATAAATATTTTTTACAGGAACTGCTTACCGAAGCTTTAGGGAACAAACACGTATTGGAAGAATTAAATGATAGATGTGAAAATCTCATGGAACTCAGTGCTTGTGCTTGGGTTCGCGACAAAACAGTAAACTTGCAAACGGAATATACCACGTTACTGACAAAGATTCAAGGGCTCGTTTCCAATGGCGAGAAGAATCTGTCAGACCATACTGAATTCATTAAGGCTAAGCAGGACTTGCAACAGTGGCTGGAAACAGCCCACGGTACTGTTCACGATTCTATTGGAGTTGGCGATATTGACACCACAAAAGACAAACTTGAAACTATTAAACTAGTTAGCAATAGGATGACCGAAGGGCATCATCTCCTTGTCGTATTGCAAGAAGCGTTCAAAAAAGCGTTGAACAACACTCCGCCGGAAGAACAGGATGGATTAAGAAATGACGTTAAAGTACTACAGGAAAGCTGGGACCAACTAAAGATAGATCTGAACTCCATCACAGCTCAACTTAAAGCGGCTATTGGCAAATGGGAAGACTTTGAAGATTCAAAGAACAAATTTAACCAATGGATCAGGGAAACTGAACAGAACCTGGACAAAGTACCTCCAACTGGTGGAGAATTGGGCGAAATGAAGACATTACTCGAAAAATATAAACACATTGAAGAAGCAATTGATAATAAGAAACCTGAATTGGAAAGGTTGAAAGGTGAGGCAGCTGAACTCAGTTCTTGGGCTAAAAAACCAGCTGTCAAAGAAGCTGTAACAGAAATTGAAAGAAAATGTAATGCTTTGCGTGCGAAATGCGCAGCTAAGAAAGCAGAGCTTGAATCCGATATCAAAGACTACAACCAATATCACCAGTCATTACAAGACACGGAAAAATGGTTGCTACAGATTTCATTCCAGCTAATGGCTCACAATTCATTGTACATTTCCAACCGAGAACAGACAGAAGAACAACTGGCTCAGCATGCTGTGCTTCTTGATGACATCCAGAAGTACAGAACCACACTAGACGATTTAGAAGCTAAAGGTCGTGCTCAGATCGAGCGTTACGAAGGAACTACACCATCAATTCGGGATACTGTCGGGAAGCAATTGAAGAACGTTAACGACAGTCACAAGTCTCTACTGGCAACAGCGTTGCAGATTGAGCGTCGTCTGAGGGAAGGTCTCGCAAAGTTCAAAGAGTATGAGGACACGTTGGAGAGCATTCTGGAGAATCTGGACGAGTGCGAACCAGCGATCACTGAGCTGGATGTTCCTGTTGATGGTCTTGCGCACGGACGGGAACTCCTTGACAAAGCCAGGGTAAGTGTGATGGATCTTTAGTAATTAAAATAAAACGAAAATTCTTTTTAAAACCGTACCGTGTTATGGACAAACAGTTAATATGGACAAACAGTTAATCATTCGACGGCTCCATAGCCCAGGTGGTAGTGTATCTGCCTCCGACGCACAGGATCGTGGGTTCGAATCCCGCCCAGGGCAAACATTTGTGTGATGAGCACTTGTGTTTGCCTTGTGTCTGGTTGTTGTTTTTCTATATAAGTATGTATTTATCTATTTAAGTAATGTATATCAGCTGTCTGCTACCCATAGTACAAGCTCTGCTTAGTTTGGGATCAGATGGCCATGTGTGAAGATGTCCCAACATATTTATTTATTATTATTATTTATATATTCTTATTATAAGAAGTTTCATAAGGCGTTTTAAATAGATTGGTTCTTCAAAACCGTGTGTATCCAGTAAATAATGGGTACAAATAAAAACATTAAAAGGGTCTGATATGTTTAGGTCAAAGAAATAAATAACTACATGCCCCATCTAAGGGTTACCTCAGATTCAAAACTGTCCCATAATTCTACCAAATAGATGTGTTTCCATTTTACTTACTAAAGGTTTTCTCCCAGGGTGTACACAATCGTCTTCAAACCGAAAAGAGTCGCCTTTCAGCGGCCGTAGCCGCTTGTTCTGCTGCCGCTGCTTCAGTGTCCCGCCCCTCCTCCCCCGCAGACACCGCCCCGCTGCCCATCCCCCCGCGGGAACTTCACGTCAGGGCGAGATTGGAAGACCTCATCGACCAGGTATTGGCCGCTTCAGGCTCTATATTGGCTTCTGATGTGTTGACGTCGTTTTGATGAGTGTGTGTTTTGGGAATGTCTAACTTTATTTTACTGGGTATATGGGGTGGAGTTGAGCGCTGGAGAAGTAAGTTCCCCAGCAGTGAGTCTACGCAAAATAAGTAAGATAACTTACTGCACTGTTGTAAGCAAGGTCAATTGCCAACCTCACAACTCTTGTCATTATTATTGAGTCGACAAAGGCCTCAGTAGTTCTGTTTACTCATGAAGTTATCCAAAATAGGAGAATTTCAATACCTAAAGGATTTTTTTTTTTATTAAAGAAAAAAGTTAACAATTTTTAAGTACGAGTGTATGTAAAATGTGATTGAGTTTGCACTAAACAACTAATAAATTTCGAATCAAGTTTGCCAGGTCTGCAAAAAGAACAAAACCAACGAGTTGTTTTAAAGTAAGGTTTTAAAAAAGTAGTTAAAAGCCCTGAGTGGTAGATAGATATATCGCAAGTAGTTAGCTCATACTGTAAATAGTCGTTGGCAATGTATTTTTGTGCACCTGGTTCAAAACTGAATCAAGATGATTTAACTATCCAACGAAATTAATTACTTTTTGAAAATAAAAAATATAATTGTAGGAGCTGTGTCTGAACAAAGGCAATGTATAAAAGAAATAAGTCATTGTGGATACAACATTTTCACCTATTCATTAAAAAACGATAGTCCCATTATCATTGGACTGAGTAGTCTATCTAGCAGAAAAAAAAGTTCCTAGTTGCATAATTTTAGCCAATTGACTTATCTTGAAAATAGTAAATATTTTTTGAAGAACTTACATGTTTTACTTAATAATATTATGCCAAGGATACAATCGTCTTGACTCAGATACAATATTTGTATAAGAATTGTTGCAATTAGCACTACAGTGTGATTAATAAGTTTGTGATGGTTTCACATGGCACGGAATATCACGAAGCAGAAATTGTATAAATAACATTGTTCCACGATCACAAGATTACACCAAATATTGTACCTATTTATTGTAAATATATCACGATAAAGTGTGTTTTTTGCACTGGTAAGACAGAAAAAGATCGTTTAGATGTATAGATTTAAAAGGAGAAATAATTTGTATTAGATTTTCGCTTCTGCTTAGTTAAAACAAATTTGTAGGCACAATTACAAGCCTAGCTAATGGTGTTTATTAGAACAGATAATGACTATTTAAAACTTTTTTTAAGTTTACTAAATACAGTACAGTTACTTATCTCTGAAGGTTTGATCGAATTGAACAACTGATTTTAGACATCAATAACAAAAGTTTTCAAAAGTCTAAGCACCCATACTTTCATAATTATCATTTATATCAAATCTATTTGGTTCAATGGTATGATAATTTGTCGGTAGACTATAAATCCCGCAACAAGTAATTAATACGAGAGGCAGGTCTCAAAATGAGCCATCTGAATCTGGTTGATAAATGATAAAAGTATGAAATTTGGGTCAACTAGAGTAGATCCCGTAGATGTAGCAATACTAATCCTTGGAGTATCCCTGAAGATCTTTTTCTGGCTCGCCGCAGCTTGCCACTAACTGCACCGCGTGTTGTCTGTCATGCATGTCTGTTTATAGAAGCGAGTGAGCGATGTAGATGCGGCTCCACGCATCGACACTCTAATAAAAAGCTTGGAGGCTCCGGAATTCACAGAAAAATTGACGTCTTACGAACAAAAGGTAAGGCTTGGCTTGACTAATGGTTAAACGTTTTGAGTGATGGTTTGACACGTTGTTTCTCACATGGTAACAATTTGAAATTGTTGGTGGTGTAGGTCACACACATGTAGATCTTTATTGTTGCGATTATTAGAAGTAGAAGTATCGAATCTTTTAAATAAACCTAAAAACTGATAGAAATTACACCTTAAAAAGTAATAAACAGCTTCACTTACGTTGTAGAGTAAGAATATATTATAAAATAAATCACACCACAAAAAGTATAAAATTATAGATTATTTCTCTAGACACATTATTTTAATTATGAGACGCAGACGATTTTGAAAGTTTCCTCTTTTAAATAGGTACAAAGCCACCTCGAGACCCTTGGCGAAGCTGTCCACAGCATGGAGGAATCTATGAAGCAAGTCCTGGAGATCCAAGACTGGATCAATATCCACAATGCTCTTGCCCGCGATTGGCTAGCTAATCCGTCCAAACTGCGGCCTGAGGCAGCCAAACAGGATATGGCGGCTATGAACGATGCTCTAGCGTCAGTGGCGGAAAAGAGAAACAGACTGTTGACTGAAATTCCCACTGAAGGTAAATGATCTGTTACTAATTCCTCCAAGGTTACTAACATAAATAGACAATCGATAAAACCTTTACCTGAAAAAGTATCACTATCAAGATCTAAATTACAATTACTGTTCTACAGCTTTAGGTTTATATACTGTAATTTTTATTGTTTATCTTTAGGTCTAGAAGATGAAGTCGATCTAGAAGACCAACTGGATAAACTTGAAGAAGCTATCCTCAAAGCTATTGAAAGAGAAAAGGGCAACCAAGGTACCATTGATGACTTCAGGCATAAATGCCAAGAGATCCACGACTGGTTTGACTCGGTTCTTAAAAAGATGTGTCTTGCTGACAAAGGATCTGGTCTGCCATGCCCTCAGAAGTTGAGTGCTTTAAGAGAACTGTCTGATGAGTTTGGCAAAGCAGGCAAAGACAAGGTCGATAATATCAAGGCTGTTGGTTCTAAAGTTATTAACATCGTTAGTAATTTAGAGTCACAACAAGTTGAAGAACAAGTAAGTATTATGAATCTTAGTGTTCTTAAGTATGAAATGTATTTTTCAATATCTAACGAGTATTCTTGTTACAGATGAAATCAGTTGAAAGAAGATATAATGACATTGCCAAGAGAATTCAACGCAAACTTCAAATGCTTGAGATTACATACAAAGCTATTGATGGAACCAAGAGTGAAGTCAATGCTCAAAATGAATGGATGCAGAAGGAAATAGACTGCATCTTACGTCCTGAGCCTTTGGGCTATGAGAGCAAGTCTGTCAAAGAAAGACAAAAGAAAATGGCAAATTTGTTAAAAGAAACCGATGGTAAAAAGACTGTAATAGACTCTTTAGAAAAGAAGGTAAGCAACATACAATCAGAGCTTGAACCTTCCGAACAAATGCAACTAGAATCTGAACTTTCTGAGCTTGCATCTAAACAGAAACAATTGGCATCACTAATCAAACAAGAAATTGAAAGACTTGGTGGCTGCACTGAAGACAGAAAGAAATTAGAAAACGACATCGAAAAGGCAAAGAAATGGCTCAAAGCTAAACTGGCAGAGATCAAAAAACTTGGTGGCCCAGTACCGTTAGAGGCAGCTAAAATTGAAAAGGATATTGCTGTACACAAAAAACACCAGAGTGAACTATCTGACTTCCACAATGATACTCTCACTGAAGTCATGCGTCAAGGCAATGCTGTTTCTAAGGACTGTTCTCCAGAAGATAGAGCGAAATTGCAAGCAGTATTAGAAGATCTAAACAAACAATACACTTCAGCTAAAGTGGACATCGATGACAAGCTTTCAGCGTTGAGTAAGTTAATACAAGGTAGAAATGACTTCGAATCAGAGGTTGCTAAAGTACAAAGCTGGTTAAATGAAGCTGAAGTTGCAGCTACTCCTGAGTTACGAACTACCAGGTTACAACTCCTGGAAGAACAATTAGCCAAGTTTGATAAGCTTAGCAAAGAAGCTAAAGATGTTGAAAAGAATATTAATAAAATTAAGGACAAATCGAAAGACATTATGGAATCACTGTCAGACTCTAATAAATTACAGTTGAAAGAACAAGTCAACATTCTATCTGATAGATTTGCTAGAATAAATGCTATTATTAACGATAAGAAAAATGTTCTTCTAAAGCATATCAAGGAATACAAAGACGCCGCAGCTAAGATTGCTGCTGCTCTAGAATTCTTAAATGAAATTCAGAATAAATTAAAAGCATTGAACAAGCCTATAGGTAGCAAAGTTGAAGACGTTCAACCGATAATTCAAGCTTATGAATCCATCTTAGCAGATCTTAAAAAGAACAAAAATATGCTTAATGAATTACAAGGAGGAAACTTGCATGACTTACAGGACATCCTCACAAAACAGGATGATCTAATGAGCACTATTGAAGATCAAATATCAAAATTGAAGTCGCTTTTACTACTCAGAGAACAATTCTTCGCGCTTGTCAAAGAAATTGAAGAATTCATCGCTAAATATACTGATCTTACTTCTGAAATTGAAAGGTCTAATGATACTTTGGATGATAAGATCAAGCGATATGATGACATCATTCTAAAGATCCAAGGTTGCGAAGCTTTACTGGCAACAGCTACTGACAAAGGACAGCAGATTGCTGCAGAGGGAACTGTGATCGATAGAAACAATATCACTGAACTCCTTCAATCATTAAAACAACAGCTTCTTACTCTGAGAAGAACTGTAGAATCCAAACGACAAGAACATGAAAAGGCTGCAGCTGAACACAAAAAACTGGCTTCAGATTTGTCTGAAATATTACAATGGCTTCATGAAAATGAATCGGCAGTACATTCACGACCTCTCTTAAACAGAGACGTAGCTAGCGTAGACAAGAAGCTTATTGAACATGCTACTCTAGTCAAGACCATTCAAGCTAACTTAGACAAACTAAATAAAATAACTGATATTATCAAGAGTGACGACGGTGTACCTGGTTCGTTACAAGACATGGTATCAGAAGCCAACTCTTTAAAAACATCGTTACCAGCTGAACTGGCAAACAGAGAGAAATACTTACAAGACAACAAAAAATGGAGACAACAGTATTTGCAATTGGTAGAAAAACTGAACATTTGGGTTAACGAAGCCACGATTCGTCTTGACATGGGCAAGAACGGCACAGACTTTGAAAACATTGAGGCTGATCTCGAAGAGCACAAGTCATTCTTCAACACGTCTGAGCCAGATATGAAAGATTTGGTCGGAAAGCGTATGCAAGACATCGTTGATAAGATCTGGCCATCGTTAGCGGCTGGTGAACAGGAAGAACTGTCTAAAGAACACCAGAAACACAATCAGCTGTTGAAGAATACATTGAATTCTGCGAAGTCTCGTCAGGCGCAGTTGGAGCAAGACCTGGAGATCTGGAAGGACTTCTGCCAGCTGGTTGACAAGATCAAGGCTATTCTGGACAAGAATGACATTCAAGAGGAGCCCGTCACCTCGGTCGATGTTCTCAGAGTGCATCTGGAGAAGCTCAACCACGCTAAAAATGACTTAGAGGTAAGTGTTTATTTTTTATTTCAGTAAATTTTACTATTTTCCTATTTCTATAACTTTCTGAGAAGTAAATATCAATAGGACTGGTAGGTCAAAATGTGTTTTATTTTAAATGGCAGTTGTAATTATTGTGTTCTTTGGAATACCTGATAAAAAGACCAATTACTTGACTTGTAAGCAGTTAGATGGCGCTGTATTACAAGTTAAGAGCTCTCGGTATAAATTTTGTTGATACGAAGATATAAAGGAACATTCGATGCGCTCTACGAACTGAATCATATTCCGGTGTTGATGCACTGTGTGAGTTATACAGTATAACCGCATATGAAACGCTTATTACCATTTCTAATGTGCTCACCGTCGTGTCAGAACCAAAACAACATATATAAATTAAATGTCTTGTTTAAATACTAATAGTGGTAGCTACACAAATGGATTGTCCCTATATTTCGACAATCAGGCCTGAGTCGATCACGGGAACATGCATCGTTGAAAACTTGACTTACTATTATAATTTTAAATTTGGAATCATTGGCCGTAACCATTATATTCTTATTTTATTTATAACACAATCTACGAAGATATTTGCTTAAGTATTGCTAACACTAAAATATTTTTCAATAGATTGTTAAATAGAAAATTCTTATCACATGAATCATGGTTTTAATAAAGAACTGAGTCACACGCTGCGTGGTCATGCGATATGCATTTTAAATAGTCTTCGCTTTCAGTACCTAATAAATAATATAATGTATAACACTATATTAAATTAAATCCGACATTTAAGCATTATTATATTTTGTGGAGTTCTCAACTAGACATCATTATTAAAACTCAAAACCGTAAGAAGCATGTACAGTCGATTTCGTATTCATCTTGCTTTAAAGAATATTTAAGCATTTCTTTGGTTTTTTATCGGAATAAAATTTGTTGTAGAATTATCTAGGCTGTATACGTCTCTTCCTTTGCCATTTATTGAGTGTAATTTTCTATGCAAATTTTCTATTTTTTAGTAAAAAGAAAAAGGTTCTAATTTCAAAGTTACTTACATCCCTTGGGATGTAAAATAGACTTACATCCTTTCTTTGGGGTCATTATTGGACTACTTTCAGAGCATAAGAAATGAAAATGCTATTTATTCTTAACTTAACCTACCGCAAGCAAATGTTTGTCACTTTTAAGAATCACTATATTTAACCACTATTTAGATATTTTATCACAAGCGGTATTTGACAAGCTATCATTTATGTATTATGCTATATTTATATTTACTATAATTTATCGTTATCGACTAAAGTTATTAAGAGTATTGATATAACAGCTTTGTCTAAGTGATAAATAAATATTCGATTTTGCGCGTTTGTAAATATACAAATGAATAAATGAGATAATGATAATTATAATCTAATTCTTATGAAGTACATGTTAAAGGGGACATAATTAATACACTCGAGAGAAAAGAATCCGGGTCGCGTAAAGAACACACCTGGAAATCTCGGAAACTAAGAATGCTAACTTAGTGAAATAAATTGTGTTTAATAGACAAATAAACGTTTATTTGACAGCGGTAACGTTTTCGTTTAAATGTTACACGAATTGTGATTTTATATATTGGGTGGGACATGTTCTGTTACAATAATAATAATAAAAAAAAACCTTTGGTTAAAACCGCTGTCAAAGTGCTGTCAAAAAGTTACCGATAAGTTAGTGATACCGTTTCAAACTAACGTTGGAACGTTCACGTTACAAATGTTAGGGCGATACAAAATGTGCATAACGTAACGTTTTTGGTTAAAGTTTAGCTTTGGTAAATCCGTAATCGCACATAATATGAAGTGCCACAAGTAAAATCATCTTTATTATTATTGTTTACTAGCTGTCCGCCCGCGACTACGCTCACGTTACGTAACATTTTCCCGTGGGAATAAGACTTTTTCCCGTAAAAATTATCTCCATTCTAAATTTCATCTAAATCCGTTGTAGTTAAGGCGTGAAAGCGGAACAAACATCCGAATATATAGTGTGATTTCTAAAATCACTTGTTTTTTGCACTTTCTGTAAGACTGCAAATTTTCTCTGTTTAAAATATTAATTAATTTCGTTGTCTGAACTGAATCGTTTTCCTATTAATAATTCTGCTAATAAAACTTGATGGCTGCCCCAAAGAGCTCTCAGGGATAATAATCAATTCAATTCACGCGAGTTAACGCGACCATTGGGGGTTAAGGCGATGACCATTGACAAACTAACTAAACTAGCGTAGATGAATATATAAGCACCTATCTATAGTGCAAACTTAATATCAACAAATTAATCTTTAGCAATCTGCTAAGGTCATTGTTTATCATCTGCAATAAATTTCAGTAAAAGTAGTTTTTTTTAACGTGTATTTTTTCCCATTGGGAAGAAGACATTTATCTGCTATTGACCGATTTTAAAAATAATAAAAAAATATTGCACAACAATTAAAAAAATAAAACAAGCTAATTGAGGTAGAGTCGTTCTCCTTAACGCATGATGTCACACTGTAGTGAGTCAAGTCAAGGCCTTGTTGATGTTGCCAACTTAGCGTGAAGGCTCTATATTCGATATATCTTTTGATATTTTAAAGTATAGAAAGAAAGAAAGAAAACAATGTATTCCCTGTTCATTTCAAAACACGTACAAAAATAGTAATAATAATACCCATATAATGTATAGAATGACTTAATAATAAATAAATATAATGCCTAAACAAGTTCAGGATTTCTATTTTGTTTATCAGTAGTAGACGTCTTTCGGCTTATAATAAAGATAAAATAAAACCTACTGACACTGTTTTAAGTTACCTACAGTAAACACTATTCATATATTTAAAAAAAATCAATTTTTACCCCTCATATAAAACTAGTTATAAGCGTTTGCAAAAGAGAACTACATATTTAGTATGTTTTGATTCAATACTTAGTTTTGACAGCTACATTTATCTACATCGTTATAAAAAATATAAAGTTATTTACTTCTTATCATAAAACTATTTAAGAAGATAAGAAAATGATTTCAATTTAAATGTTTTAACGCTTATCTTCTGTCAGTGGTTGGCAACACCGGCCCTTATGCCTCAGTCTAGCATTGAAACCGGCGCAATGAGAACATTCCACTTGCAAATTTTATACTTTTTTATCAATTTTTCATCGCGCAAGAGTGTTTACGTGCCGACTTAGTACAGACTACTTTCGTAGATTTAAGGATACTTTTTTTTTAATTTTCTGAGTAAATAAGTAGCGAAAATTCCGCGGAGAAGGAAGGTGAGTGCACGTGGTGCAACAAGTGTGAAGCCGGTTGTTTATTTACCGATTGTGATGTAATGTAAACGATAAAATTGTATTTGATTCGAAGACCACGTTAACCTGGCCGTCCACGCTAGTACGCTTTTGCCGGCATAGTTGTGCGCATACATACAGCAAGCTAAAACAGCCGGGATAGAGAAAACAGCACAGGTGACACAGGTCACGCTATATTTATACTGAATTCTTAGTATACTTAAAGAAGTGCAGAGTTTTGTAGGTGTCAAATACGTTTTAAAGTGCCTTTCGTCCCCTAGTGCGTATAATAATGATAATTTATTTACCAAATACAATGACAGTAACAATATAATACAAGTGTACCTTATTAAAATTTGGGCTAGTAAATGTCGCATACAATAAACCCTGCCTCTTAAACTAGGGGAACCTGTGTATCACTATCAATAGTTGACTTGTGGAATATTAAAAAAAATATTGAAGTAGGTAATAAAATACTTTAATACATGGTTATAAAACGTAATTATAGAAAACGTTACTGCTCTTTTGAATGTGATTCCCCTTTATATTGCTTGTGCAGATGATAATATAAGTGACCTTGGAGATCTGTTTAGAAGTACCTATGATCTGTGCGTACTTAGATTCGTAGGTAAACACTTGTCACGTCATTTCTGCTATAGTCTCGTACAACACAATATGAGAAT
This sequence comes from Carpatolechia fugitivella, assembly GCA_951230895.1. Taxonomy (NCBI): domain Eukaryota; kingdom Metazoa; phylum Arthropoda; class Insecta; order Lepidoptera; family Gelechiidae; genus Carpatolechia; species Carpatolechia fugitivella. The sequence continues at coordinate 15,637,421 of OX579655.1, read as the reverse complement.
AAATATTATTGTGCGACATGAATTTGAAATTCAAACAGTTTTCGAATCTGATTAAAATTCTTTTTTTATTTAAATAGAACCACATGAGTAGATCTACTTACAGAACGGTTCTTCATTATAATACCAATACATACACTGAGATAAATATACTTAAGATTTGATTATTAAATATATTTAGAAAATTGTAAACATACAACTCGTAAATATCTATTTAGTGAGTTGGTACTTACAAAGTTTATTTACTTACCTCCTCGTTAGTGTTCATTTAATAATCACTTTGGCTTGACTCTTGGAATTATTAATTCTTATTAATATTCAAAGATGGCGCTAACCCACGTTGCACACATGATTAAACATGATTTGTAACGATTCACTGAGTTCGCTTGTTTAAAATGTTTAAATATAAACTTACAATTTTACTGTAATTTTCATAACATTCGACGTTCTATTGTTTCGTGTTTTAGGATGTATATTACTAACTTTTCGTCCTAGAGCTTTTTATATTATTACGAAATAACAACAATGTTTGGTAAACTTCTTATTGTTGTGAGATTGTCTAAACTCTACGAATGAAGCACTTACATACAATTTTATGGAAATTCAATTAGGGAGGACATAATTTGGTAACAATAAACTAACTTTGGTAATTTTTATCACTGTATCAGGTATTTATACAAAAGAGTAATAAAGTGCATTAAACACAGTTAAAATACAGAAAATAAAAGGGTCATACTTTGGCAGGAAATTCACTCACATAAAGAATATTGTTTTGTTGCTATCTCTACTGTTACTGTTGCATTAGTTCCAGTTCCGGTGGCATGGCAACATGCTTGTTGCACCAGGCAGATATATCCTGCTGATTCATGATGATGATCAATCCTTAAACTCCTCGAGGAGCATAGGACTTCAACAGTTTTCCTCCATAGGCGTCGATCTTGTGCCTTGTCCTTAGCCTCATTCCATGACATCCCAATGCTCTTCAGTTCTTCGAGAATGGATCTCCTCCAGGTGGTTACGGGGCGACCCTGTTTTCTACGACCACCAACTGGGTTCCAGTCCAGTCAGTCCTGCTGATTCATACAGGCTAAAATTAGATCCAATTCGAAGTAGTCTGGAAACCGCGAACTACCGAGCTATACTTAAAAATTATGCAGTCGCTTAGGATTCCAAATTTAAAAAGCGTAACGGCAAGAAAGCTACTTTCTTTTAAAATAATTTTAATATACTGCAAATTATTTACTCTTGCACTTTAACTCTTTCAAAAATATAAATAATGCCGAGGCACTAATTAAATTTCTAACGATGTTAATATCTAACGTCACATCAAAAAGTTGTTGATTTTCTCATCCGTTTCTCACTCTTAAAAATATTCTTATGAAGCTTAATTTTTTTTATAATATTATTTAAAACACATATGGCATTTAGGAATCCCCTTGCACTTTTTTGTGTATATTCATCGCTCTGAAAAAGTGTGTAAAGCAGTTTTACCATATCTAATTGTTATTTACATCCAGAAATCTATTAATGTTTTAATAAAGTCAACGCGATAAGGTGTCAAGGTCAAATTCATATGTATGTAAGGAAAACAATTTTCCCCGCTCATTTGAACTACAAAACACGACACAGTCGGACAATGGGTTACTGTGTCGCTTGAACGACCACAATGGTATTATGCAGTGATTTAACTATTCTGGTGCCATTCAATATGTCTTCTTTGGTTTCCCAAGTCAAAGTTGCAATACCTATCAACATCAACGGCCCGTTACAGTGCTGCTGGACTATGAGCCTCCTCCCCTTAAGTGGAGGGTTTTGCCATAATCTCCACGCTTGGCAGGCGGGTTCGAGATCGCAGATTAAAATGTTACTGTATCAGAGAGCGCTGCTGCCCATTCCCTGTTCAATGTGTAGTCCCTAATTTGCAATACCTAATTTGAGTGTAATTCGTTTAGTACCTACGGAACTAATTCTACCAATCAAAAATAAGATAAACTATTACCTTCTTCTTTTCTATTATACAACACATAACAAAACAGATTCTTCTGCGAAATCATTTTATTGAAAAGAGAATGGGCAGAAACATATAGGAGCTGGTCTACTCCTCCTCCCTCCTCTAACAATGAGTGATATATCACTAGCAAGGTTACTCAAGTAGAACCTTTGCTGTTATGACAGCTCATACATTTTTGTGCGTCATTTTTATGAAGATCGTTAGAAAACGATTGATTTGTATCATTTTCTCGTAGTGTTCTTGTTTGAGTTCTTAAAGATAAAATAATGATAATATTGGTAGTATTATCGAACAGATATCATTATCAGTCATCGTTTATGATTTTGATAACATCGCAAACATTTTGTGGAATGCACTGTGTGTACTCACTGTCAATATTAGGCTAACTAGCTCTGCTGTTGATCCAGCTCTTGAATTTTCCCTTGGGAGAAATATGTTTTAGCAAGGAGAAAAGTAAGCTATTATGATTCTATTTTTTTTTAAATTATCTCCTTGACAAATAAAATCATAGTCAGGTATGAGCGGGCTAGTTAAGTACTACAGTGCAGGTAGCGTATCGAGTTAGGAGCCTAAAGTTACGTAGCAACTATTATCTTATCTGTGCCTAAAAGAGGGAAGATGTAAGGAAAGAGAAGAGAAGAACACTCTAAAATATATTTCGTAAATACTTCGGTATTCCACACCACTTTCAACAGGCGCTCATAAACCCTTGCAAAGACAATGTATCTAAAAGAGTCTTGAAATCTGCATAAAAGAGACAGTTACTTTTAAATAAACTCTCTCGCTCTTTTTAATTCTTTCTTTCATCTTGCTTTTCAAAACATGGCGATGATACATTACTCGTACATACAGATTCACCGGTTTCATGAAAATAGTTGTTTTATTAATTTTACCGGTTCACGAGACGTTCAAGGTGAACAAGTTACCGGCAGGGACAGAATTCACAAGTCCCATTTAACCCACTGTCCAGTCTTTTTGTATTTTTATCGCAACTACAATACTTACTCTGTTAAGGATTATTTAAGTGAAAAATATTCATGATCTGATTACGTTTGTTGGACATTTTTTATGTTTTGACCTTTATAGTAGAATTATAGTAACATTTATTTTTATTCTGTTCCATTCTCTATTTTTCTATTCTGAGATTTTATCATGACATTTAATAATTTTACCTATGTTTGACATTTTTATGTTTTGACTTTCGAGGTAAGATGTAGTGAATTTTATTACGACATTTTTATAATTTGCATGTTACATTGATGTGACTGAGAATGTGTTTATCTTTCTTGTGCCGAACATCTGCAAAATTGTACCATTTTCATTGCAAATAAATTATTATTCTATTCTATTCTATTCACTTTATTGCACAATACGGTTTTTTCAGTAACTAGTTTATAGCTCTAAACAATAAGTCATTCTCTAACAACATCACATTCAAAAGGTTTCTTGCTCCACGCGTAAATGTAGAGAAGTCAAGAGTATTCTAATTTGTCCAAGTCGAATTTGTAATTTATATATAACTATACAGTCCTCGTTTTAATCGACACGTTTAATTAGCATTAATTTAGTTATATTTTAATTTTTATTTAAAAAAGGAAACGCAAAAGATGCGATGACTGTGGAGTTTCTTCGGTGAGCTCTTCTCCACAGATTCCGCCATTGTGTTAGTGAACTCACCCAAAAAAATGTAATGACGGATCTAAGTGATGTAATATAATAACATCCTATGGAAATAAAATAATTTTGACTTTGACTTTAATGTTTTTGGAAAAATTAAGTAGACAGTCTAAAAGATAAAATTAGGAGAGAGACAGATCTCCTAAAAATCATGCATCTCAGTAAAAAATTAAGGATCTTTTTCTTCTTTGACTGGAGTTTTGCCACTGGAACTATAGGTATACCTACTGGTATTCGTCAGCTCTAGACAGGTAATGTACGTAAAACGTTGAAAAGCTGATATTACAAGCTAGTTAACCATGGCCTCTAAAATAAGCAACGTTAATGACAGTGATAGATAGCAGGCTGTATTTCACCTCGACTAAGGTTATATAAGGTGCATTTCCTTCCTACGATTTCAGACATGGTGATGTCAGCTGGTACAGTCAACAGACCTAACCTAACCAGTATAAAAATAGATCTTGATGTTCTGATATTTGCAATTACATCGGGAGTCAGCTTATACTGGAAAACAGTTTATACTGGGTATCCGACGTTGACTTCACCAAGGAAGGGCTTTTATCAATACTATGATATTATGGTTCCGTTTAGGTCAGTTTTGCTGCAGATTTGAACTTATACTGTTCTCTAAGTTAACATCGTATCTTGTATCTCTATTTACGGATTAAAGGGTTGGCTGTAATATCTATTTCAAGACAAAAGTCTTGATAATTGATTTCTTGAAAAGTCTTGATAGTGTTGTTTTGATATCGCATAAATTACGACTGCCATTATGAAATTTTGTGATCTACGTAGTGACTAGTTCACATCTGTCTCTCTGGACAAAGACAAACAGTAAAATCAAATTTTATGTAATCGCGTGTTCTGAAACATTTGTGTAACCCCATGAAGACAGATCATTGATCAATGAGTCCAAGGATGTCGTATAACCCCTCGAAGACCTTCCAAGACCTTCATCCTTCCTGTTCTCCTCAGAACCAACAGGCGCTCCTGGACGTCCTCCGGGAGCGTGCCCGGGAGCTCTGCAGCGGCGCTGATGCTGCGAGTGGAGAACGAGTGGAACAGAAGACCAGAGAACTTGCTGACAGCTGGGGCACTGCGTGTGAAGGTGACCAACCGCTTTTTATCTTGAATCACCCAGGCCCCCGAACTAATAAAATCAGCATGTCTGTGACACACAAAATTTAGCTCTGTGCTGGAAGGGAGGCTCGTGTAAATGTACTAATATCAAATCAAAATCAACGGCCCGTTACAGTCCACTGCTGGACTATGAGCCTCCTCCACTTAAGTGGAGGGTTTTGCCATAATCTCCATGCTTGGCAGGCGGGTTGGAGATCGCAGATTAAAAGGTTACTGTATCAGAGAGCGCTGCAGCCCGTTCCCTGTTCAATGTGTAGTCCCTAAGTCGCCTCTTACGACACCCACGGGAAGAGTAGGGGTTGGTGACAAATGTATTCTACTCTGCCGTCACCACACGGCACGTACTAATATATCTGCTTAAATTTTATAGTTTAATTCTATATTTTTTCATGTCGGCCATTCTTTGTGATAGTTTCCAACGATCATCAGCTTGTTGTGTCCTGTGTAGTAATAAATAAAATGTTCCATTTAATCACTGCGTATCTCCCATTCAACTGTATTGTTTGATGTTTACAAATACTTCCCTTAGGTCTTGCCAAGCGCGCAGCCACAGCCGACAACCAGCTCCAACGCTGGACTCAACTCCTGGACCTGCAGAGGAGTCTCGGCGCCTCCATCACAGCTGCTTCCGACCGCCTTCGTCAACTCGATGCCAATCCTAGCACGAGGAGACGAGCATTGGACACTAGACATGCTTTACAGGTAAGGCCGCTTCATCATCTTAAGTCAATTTCTGGTTCATCATCAACAGCTCTTATACGTCCCACCGAGGGGCTCGAGTTTACCCTGAATTAGAGCGATAAGGATTTAGTCGACCACTCGAGCCCAGTGCGGGTTGGTCGACATCACACACAACCTTTGATTTTCTTCGCAGGAGTGTGCAGGTTTCATCACGATGTTTTCCTTCACCATAAGAGTGTCGAATAAACGTACATATGAATTCGAAATTCTAAAACACATTGGTGGTATTGGTGGGGATCGAACCCGCGTCTCCCGGTCGGGAGGCAGTGGCCCTAACCACTAGACCACCGACGCTCTCGAATCTCTGGTTACTCTTCTTCAAGAAAAATATGGATATGGAGACGATCGGTATAGTTAGTAGCATTTCTGTCTTCAACGCAAAGATCCCGGATACGACGCCTGATCAAAAAACATGTGCGCACGAATATAAAATTAAACCATTATCGTAGGCACACAAAGCAATAAAGTTCGTAAAGCGTATAGCGTCATCCCACACATTTGAATGAGAATTCTAAGGAATTATCTATCACAAAAGAATTTATTACTACCTTAGATCAATAATCTTTATTTTACCTACACAACACATGTTTGGATTATTTTTTAATAGCCCTTTTTAGCTGTCCCACTGCTGGGCAAAGGCCTCCCTTTTTTCCTTCCACTGATCTCGATCTTGGGCCACTTTCATCATCAATTTCATCTTGGGCAATTTCCACTTTCATTGCCGTTCGAATGCCTCTAGTTCGTCGCGCCATCGCTTCTTAGGCCTCCCTCTTCCCCGACGGCTGTCTAGGGGAACCCATTCAGTAGTGGCTCTGGCCCATCTCTCGGGGTGCATTCTACACACATGACCCGCCCACTCCCATTTAAGCTTCGCGGCTTTCTCGCTTACGTCAGTTATGCGGGTTTTGGAACGTAAGGTAGTACGAACTCTGTCCGTTCTCTTCACTCCAAGAATGCTGCGCTCCATTGCCCGTTTGGATTATTTCATCAAAATTTTTTACAACAAGAAACGACTTAAAAAGGCTGACCGAAAAAGTGGCTTTACTTACTTAACTGCTATAGCGTACTTAAATATAATATCCCGTCGATATGTGTTTGCACATTTTCCTCTTTGTCCAGGAACTGCAAACCGAAGTGTCAGGCTTGGAAGACACCAGGGACGAACTAATAGAGCATGCTGACTTCATCGTCACACTTCAGAAAGCTCACTCCAAGGATGCTGCGGGAGACACGGAGAGGACTGCTAAAGACCTCGTCGATTCGTATGAGAAGTAAGTACTTATCTTGATCATCATGTCTGTGTTAGGCCACTGCAGGAAATATTTAGGCGACGCCATCCTTAGCATGTTTTATTTATCCGATGATCCAATCGCGATTACTCTAGGTAGGAGCAGAAACTTTCTAAGCTGATGACCTTGCCTTCAAGTTGGCGCCCATTACACGCTCAATCCAGATCGCGATCCAGATTGAATGTGCAACGTGTTGTACAAGTAGATCAAGTATATCAAGCTATAGCGATCCGTGACCTTGATCCAGATCACGATCTGGGGGCCCCGTTTCACGAAGCAACAAGTTACAAATTACAAGTACAGTTCGACGTACATTGCGTAGACGATTAGATAAAACGATAACTGCTTACAGTTTAGGCGAAATGGCTACGCAATGAATATCAAATTGTAACTTGTTGCTTCGTGAAACGGGCCCCTGGATTGACCGTGTAATGGGCGCCTAATAGTTCACGCAATATTGCCTATATTTAAACGATATCATTTAAGATGCATGGTGCGTATTAAGAAAGGGCAAGTTGTTGTTCTGTCTGCACTGTAGATTGGCTGGAACTTTTAAAACTCTGGAGACAGACATGAGGTTTGTGTAAGAATGACTCAGGACATAATTATCGTATTCATGATTCATGACATCATCTTGATTTTAATAGGCATCAAGTCTGCCAATGCCACATGGCCGGAAGTACTTTGTAAACGCTCTCAAAGTTGAAGTTTCTCGCTGATGTTTTTCCTTAAGTGGTCAGCAACGAATACACTTTAATGTAAAAAAAATGGGAACGCAAAACGATTCGGTAGTCACAATTCTAAACTTTGTAGGCGTTGTCGTGTCAGTAAATAAACTACCCGCATATCTGAATGACAAGAGGACACTTTTGTCACCACACATTTCACCACCAGACACAAAAGATCTTCACCCAAATATTACGTTACGGATAATTAGCAAAATATTTAGTCTGGTGCCAATTGATTCCGGAACGCGGGCTGGCATAACTTCAAGTGGTTGACAGTACCGGCGTCTACGCATCTCACACCTTTAAAAAAACTGGACCTCCCACTGTTTTTTTTTTTCATTAGTCCTACGAATCTTAGTTGGAACATTCTAATTACGCTACTTACCACAGCTTTGTCATCATCATCATCAACAGCTCATATACTTCCCCAACGAGGGGCTCGAGCCTACCCTGAATTAGGGCGATTACAGGCCTTAGTCGACCACGCTGCGCTGGCCCAGTGTGGGTTGGTCGACTTCACACACAACCTTTGATTTTCTTCGCAGGAGTGTGCAGGTTTCATCACGATGTTTTCCTTCACCGTAAGAGCGTTGAATAAACGTGCATATGAATTCGAAATTCGAAAACACATTGGTACGTGGGGATCGAACCCACGTCTCCCGGACGGGAGGCAGCCACCCTTGCCACTAGACCACCGACGCAATGTTTATCTGCACTTATTTTTTCACATTTAAAAGAGTCATAAAATTTTCAGAATATAAGAAAAAAATCATTATTAGTATTTTAACCTTAAAAATGACAATACAACAAAATTAAAAGTAGGTATTTTTGTTACTACAAGCTGCAACTGAAGAGTTATCTATTAACCCTTTTAGCCCTTTTACCTTTAAATAAACTCCATCAAAATGCTCGTAAATCATTCATGATTGCTGTTCTGACGCGACTAATATAAATCATTTGGTTTAACGGACAAATTGTGGGATGTTCGTTCAATGCCATACAATCATTCAGTTTCCTACCAGTCACTGGTAAAATTAGCATTGAAAGAAACAGCGTTTGCGCACCACTGGTGATCTTGGCAGAAAACTTTTGGTTTCTCATCAAATTTTGTTTACCTTGTCAAGCTGGGCGTTAATATGCTAGTAAATAAACAGTTTTCGTTTTTTGTTGGCTGAACGTTCGTAACGAAATAAAAACAGTTTGTATGATAAAATGTTATCATGCAGACTCCGCCTAAAAGGTTTCTTGGCGAGAATTTCAATGTAATACTTTGGTTTTACTGTTAGTTAGAACATCTACTTCTTCTTCATCGTGTGGGTTGTAAGGTCGACAACCGACCTCACAAACCCTAGTATCAGTGTTATAGAGCCATAGAGCCGCCAAACGCTACTGACATGACTCGTGTAACGACTAGATAGTAGCCGGGACCGACGGCTTAATGTGCCTTCAGAAATACGAAATCATCTTTCTTTTCGAACAATCAAGTTATTCAGCCTGCAAAGTCCTAACCAAACTGGGGAAAGTCTCACAAAGAGACTTTTGCTTGACAGTGTCCCCACCGGGAATCGAACCCGGAACCTCCGTAATGAGCGGTGAAATCTCCCAAATAAAGCAGTACTAAGAAAATATGAAAAGCTTACGTAATTAAAGAGCTTGTTCCTTCCTTTCCTTGTCGGCTTTTACGACATGCAAGGTTCTATAATTTTATTTCCTCGCAGATCAATATTGTAAGGAACAAGACTCATTTAAATTCTGAATGTACACAAGTGCTTTGGCCTTCTAATGGCCGTACTCCCAAAAAGTGCACGCACATCCTTGAATTAACGTAAGTATCTTGAACTTCATGTTAACTCCATAAAGGTTACATTGACCAGTCGTTAAAATGATAATGGCACATTTGGCAAACCATTTTTCGTTGCTTAAAAAACGTTTATAAAACTTTGAGCTCTATATAAATTGCATAGAGGTTGTTGACGACTAGTTTGTAGATATTGATTTGTATGAGTAGGCTTGTAAAATTTTTAACATATTCGTGTTGTCTGACATAATAGTGCGGTCAAGGGCAACTTCATATAACATGGCTGAACTATCCAATGTGAGAGAGCGTCGGTGGTCTAGTGGCTAGGGCCGCTGCCTCCCGTCCGGGAGACGCGGGTTCGATCCCCACCACGTAGCAATGTGTTTTCGGATTCATAATATGTACCTACGTTTATCCGACGCTCTTACGGTCGCGACGCTCCTGCGAAGAAATTCAAAGGTTGTGTGTGTAGTCGGCCAACCCGCACTGGGCCAGCGTGGTGTCCATAAGGCCTAATCGCCCTAATTTAGGATAGGCTCGGTGGGGACGTATATGAGCTGTTGATGAATTGAAATGATGATAGCCAATGAAAGGCTTTTCTTTGGGAAAATGGGGTATTTTGTGCATTTTCTAATGCCTTTGATCCACAGTTAAAAAAAGTTCGGTTTTTAGTTAAATTGAGGTTGCGATTTAATAGTAGAGTTTATTTGCACTTATTTATTCACATTTAGAGTCATCAAATTTTCAGACTATGAGAAATAAACATTATTAGTATTTTATTTAACCTTTAAACAGAGGGTTCAAAAGTACTTGGCGTTGGTGAAATCACATCTCTTCAAGTTTTGTCAACTAAGTAACCAATGATGTCATAGATAGATAGAACCAATACATACGAGATTCAACAATAGTCACCCCTGTCATCGTAAGATTCATGACATTATTTCATACGTCGATGACATCACACTTCGAGCACCACATCGAAAAAGGTGACTTATATCAGTTACCTCTTTAGATATAAGGTTCACAATCGTTAGTATTTTAAATCTATTAAAATTTTTGGCGTTATCAAAAGTCTTAGCATACATTTTAAAATACACGAATTAATTTTACATATTACGCAATCCGAGTTTTAAGTTTATATCGGGTTTGTAGCAGAAATATAATAATAAGTTAGGCTTGAATTAAAGTAACGTTGTTGTAGTTAACTCAATACAAATAAGTACTTCATCAACGGCCCGTTACAGTCCACTGCTGGACTATGAGCCTCCTCCACTCAAGTGGAGGGTTTTGCCATAATCTCCACGCTTGGCAGGCGGGTTGGAGATCGCAGATTAAAAGGTTACTGTATCAGAGAGCGCTGCTGCCCGTTCCCTGTTCAATGTGTGGTCCCTAAGTCGCCTCTTACGACACCCACGGGAAGAGTAAGGGTTGTTGGTGACAAATGTATTCTACTCTGCCGTCACCACACGGCGTACTTACATCACACTAATATTATATGTGAAAATATATTTGGATGTTTGTTCCGCTTTAACCGCTTTAAACTACTGGACGGATTTGGATGAAATTTGGAATAAAGATAGTTTGTACCCTGGATTAATACATAGGATACTTTTTACTGGGAAAAGTCTTATTCCCACGAGAAAGCTAGTCGGGCTGGCCACAAGCTGTTTCATGTTATTTAGTGGAAATAGAAGTTCGAAAGGATGTAAAGTTGAAACGGACAGTAAAAAAGCCGTTTCCGTTAACCTTGGCCAACTTGTATTTCAAATGTACGATTCTTTACATAGATGTGACTTCAGCGCAAATACCGGATGTTATTAGGAATTACGTCATATAAGCTGCATAAGAGCTCTAATATAGAGATGCATGAGTGTTGCAAATTTGAAGGAATTATTGAACTTTATATTAAATATATTTATGATATTCATTGTAGAAAGGAGTGACTAAACGTACATTATATTATGAGTTTGAAAACACCCGACCGTGAGGCAAAGGCCCTAGCTGTTACATCTAAAGACACTCGTAAATACTCGCGCTGTGTAAGAATTTCCCGGGGAAATAAGACTTTGTCCCGTAAAAATTATCCTATTTCTTAATCCAGGTTACAAACCATCTCCATTCCAAATTTCATCCAAATCCGTTGAGTACTTTAAGCGTGAAGGTGGAACAAACATCTAAACATCCAAACATCTGAACGTCCAAATATATTTTCACATTTATAATATTAGTGTAATTAGTGTGATTGATTAAATATAAATCAACTTAGGACACTTTTACCAGGGTGATGACCCTTTGAGCCTACTGTGGAGGCTTGGCTTTGAGTAGGCTAGAGCCCCTCGGTGGGGTCGTACGACTATATGAGCTGTTTATGATGATGACCCTTTAGTTTCTACACAGAAGCTGTATTTCAAATTTAATTTCTGGTCACCATAACATCACTTTTGTCTTCAGTGAATTGTATCAAGGTTTTCTTTTACTGGAATCATTAATAGCTCAATGGCTGGAATCTAAATTATTTCATTGCGCTGCTATTCACGAAGACGATTGCGTATTCTGTTCAGAGAAAACTGTAGTTTTTTTATTTGTTTCATTGAAGCGAGAAACTTGTTTTTTGTCTGCTAACATTTTGTGATACAGTGATGTCATCGTGATAAATAGAGAGATGGAATTAAATTTGTAGTAACCCCGATAAGCCCCGTAAAATGTTTCCTGAAATAAGTCATGCTTATTTCTATGTAACAGTTGGAATCCTTTCAGTTTGATCCTGTGGGAGCTAAAGATAAACCTATGGTGTAGTTGGTAAGCACGTTGGCTGCGTCATCATCATTCGCTTGCCCTTATCCCATCATTTGGGGTCGGCGCATACTTTTTTTCTTCCTCCATTCACACACTTAAACACGTTGGCTGCGTATAGGCGTAAAAGACGTCAAATCTACACCAATTTTGGTTGTCTTCTATGAATCAATTATTTTTAATACTCTAGAGCGGTCCGCCCGCGGCTACGCTCTCATTGTGTAAGATATTCCCGTGGGAATAAGATTTTTTTCCCGTAAAAAGTATCCTATGTGTTAATCCAGGGTACAAACTATCTCTATTCCAAATTTCATCTCAATCCATTCAGTAGTTTTTGCGTGAAAGAGTAACAAACATCCATCCATACATCCATACTACAAACTTTCGCGTTTATAATATTAGTAAGGATATATTAACTACCAGATCTTTAAATAGATAACAAACATTATTTTCGTTTTATATGATATGAGTAGTTATAGTTTGACTAATGGTCGTGTGTTAACTGCGTACTTTAGCAGAACCAAACCAACCCTTTCCATAACTAATTTATAGACTAGACCAGAAGAATCAATCAGCCATACGGCGAACCTCTGCGGTACAACCCAAAAGCAACCCTTACAAACACGGTGATAGAGCCTATTCTTATCGAAATAAAGACCATTTCCCATCGATCGATCCGCCAGACGCGTGGCGGCGGCAGGGCGACTGTAATCGTTATTCATGGCAGACTGCTATATTCCGAGCGTACGGCGCATGCGTGAATTGCCGCGTTTTTATAGGTCAGGGCCTTAGTCTGCACTGGAACTCGGCTACAGGAATATACTTAGCCCACACATCATCCTAGCCGCAAATATCTAAAAACCAACTAAGTACGGAATGTTATACAGTTTTATTTTAATGGATTTGTACGAATTCGGAGTCGCCGTGCAGCGGCGTCGCGGTGGCTGCCCTTCTAAAAACAAAGCAGATGGAACCGGTCCAGAAATAAGTGGCTTCAAGAAATAAACGCTTTCGAAACGTTTTTATTCTGTTAAAGAGATTAAACGTGCCTCAGTCGCGAACGCGCAACAAAACCGACGGTTTTTTATATCGCAGCGACTTCAGAATCTGAATAATGTGATACATGTGACTGAGCCTATGAAATGGCTCGGGTGATGACTCACGAGTCTGCCTAGTCGTATTTCTGTGAACTAGTGTTGGCTGTTCGCGGTCGCGGGAGCATTCTGTTAGATTCGTTGTACATTTGGCAGCGGCTCACTAAATGTTTACTTCACGCGCGTTGTAAAGCGTCGGCCGCCAGCTCGCATTAGGAATTCATTATGCCGTCGCAATGCCCTCCCCTCGCGTATAATAAACACATATTATCGGCGTTCGCCTCGCCGACTCTATACGCGTAGCACTTTAAGGTAAACTTAAAAACATTTATCGTAAATGGAAACTGAACGCCAAGGCCTCGTCACGTCACCTCCAATCGTAAAATAAACGCGGACTAGCGTGTGTGCAAAACGTAAACACCGGCGATTGCACCGAAAAAACTCTCGCGGTCTGATGTCACCGTGCAAACATTAGAGCGTGGAATTTAAATTTAGATGCGTCCAGCGAATCTATCGAAATGGTTCATTGAGCGACGGGGTGGCGACGCGAGCGGAGCGCCGCAAGCGAACGAGCACGAACGAATAGGTAGGAGCAGCAGCCAGCGCCATCGCCGCGGTACCGGCGTCCGCGGCGCCGACTGACCTTGCCGCGTCACGACGCGCCGATAGATTATTTTCGTCGCATTTTGGCAGCTCTACTTCCCTCGTGCGCTCTAAACTCCATATCGCCGCACCGCACTCCACCGTGTATACGTGTGCTTTAATTGTTTTCCTTTCTTTCAGATTGCGACAAACCATCGCGGCGCGGCTCGCGGAAATCGACGAGATCGTGTCCGAATTCGATCGCGTGTCGGAGAGAATCGACGAACTCCGGCAGCTGATAGAAGTGTGCATAGCTAAAGTGAAGACTTTCTACGTTTTCGGCGAGGACGAGACAGATAGCGTAGGAGCGCTCGCTAAAGAAGTTTCGGACTTGGTCGAGCGGACGAAGAGTTTCACCGAGGAAAGCAGGAAGCGCTACGGTGGCTCGGCGCCGGCGGACGTAGCGCAGGAGTTATCGGCGCTAGAGCTATCTTCGGAAGCGCTGGCGGCCGCCATGGAAGAAAAGGAGAGGGAGTGGAAGCGGGCGAGGACCGCGCGCTCGGAGTACGCTACGGACGTAGATGATGTACAGGCGTGGATCCGGGCGGCGGAACTGATGGCTCGTGACAGGACTTTACCCCCGGAGCCTTACAGAGAGCGACTGGTCGCGACGCGGCAAGAAGTGCCAAACGTTGCGGACCGCGTGGAGCGGCTGACTCGCAACGCCCGCGCCATTGTCGAAGGCAGTCGGGACGCCGGCGAGCGGCAACTTGTCCAGTCCACAGTGACGGCCCTTTCGGAGCAATTCGCGTCGGTCTGCAGTGAGCTTGAGACTCGGCAGGCGGCGGTGGAAGACGCCTGCGACGCGGTTGTTCGCTTCCTCGGTTTGCTGGAGAAAGTCCTCCTTTGGGTTGAAACGCAACGTGCATTCCTCGCGCGGCCACTCCCATTGGCCGACTTGCAGGAAGCACAGCAGAAACAGACTGAATATGGGGTATTAACTTATACAATTTCTCTTACCATCTCCTCAATTTAACAGGATTTAATATATTTGTTTACTTTTTCAGAACGCGCTCAAGAGTTGTAAGCAACAGGCTAAGAACCTAGCGGACATGGTTAAGGAAATCGAAGCGATAGAACGTGTGACCAGTCCAGGGGATTTGCCGTCAAGACTCGAGGCGGCTGAAAACGCGACAGTTGATGTCGAGAAGAAATTAGCTAAGACTGTTCGTATCTGAACATCTAATCAACAAATAACAAACAGGACCTGGTTTTGAAGTGACTTTACTAAATCTTTGGTTTATATTTCCAGAATGGCTTACTACAAGAGTTAGCAGAAGAATGGGAGCGATGCGAGAAGAAACTGAAAGATGTTGGGCATTGGCTTGAAGCGACAGCAAGAACACTTGAAGCACCTCAAAGTGCTAAGAAGCCTCTCAGAGATCGACTCGGGATCAGAGAGAAGATCATCAACGACATCTCCACACAGAAAACTAAGATTTCATATGCTGTTGAGAAACTTAACGTGAGTTTTTGTTGCAGGGTGGTGGGAGGTGAAGTTTAAGAATCTAAAAGAGTCTTTCAAATTTTGTGAAGTCTTTTTCTTTTACTGCATTACATTGTTAAATTTCTAGAGGTTCTGAATACTTCTGAAGACAACTATATCGTTTTTTTGAAAAAGGCTTCATCTTTTGAAAGGTTCTTCCTTTGACTAGGAATTAACCCATACTTTGTTCACAGGTACACTTCGGTCCGGACGGCGTGGCGGCGCAGTCCCGAGGGCCGGAGGGCGTCGAAGCAGCTGCTAAAGAACTGACGTCATCACTCGACGTGTTGGCCTCCCAGACCAGCGGCCAGGCGCAGCAGTTGGCCGCAGCGTTGGCCCAAGTCGAGGCCTACTGCGCGGACGTAGCGAGACTTCGCGCGCAGTTGCTAGAATCCGAACAACAGTTACGCCACGCTGCGCAACCCAACTATAGCCCGAGGGATCCGGAACACGCGGCGAAACAGCAACAGGTAAGGATAGATGTTGTTATAGGTGACAGCTGACGTGGGAGGGTGTAATGCAACGGAAATGTAAGTGTGCGTTTTGGTCATGAAACTGAAGATATTTAGGAGATAAATCAAGAATTTACCTGTTGAGAAAACTTTATTTTTGATGCCAGAGATTCATCAGTTTTGTGGGCATAACATACCCTTAAGTTTTTCTTGTATTTGAATTATACCTTCCCGCGTCCAAGGCTGAACATCTGCCGCACTCAAACACCATCCGAGTAGGTGGCTAGCAAAGTTCTAGTTTTGTTTATCGCGATGTATACCTGGTGCGATCACGGTGGCGGTCGATCACGCTTAGGCACCGTCGGTAGTTCAGACTAGGCCACCTGTACATTACCACTGGCTCCGCATTCATTTTTATTTATTTTTTCTTTTGTTACCTCCACCCCTCACCCTACCATTACTAACGATTCGGCCGGTATCCTCTGTCAGGCGTGTCGAGAGAAAACTAAGTCGCTTCAGAGCAAGATTCAGGCGCGGAACGAACGAATCAAGTTGTTAGTGCAGCGCGGCAGCCCAGATGCAGACCCGCTGCGAGACACTTAACCGCGAACTCGTTCATCTAGCTTTAAGTCAATCTTTAGTCATCTATTCCTTTATAATTTTTTAAATATTTAAAAAATCAAAATACATACTACATCGCAGCCATAGTCGTTTCTTTTCATAAAACCTCAGCTTCATCGCCTACACGTTAAAACACAAACAGAGCATAAAATAAAACTGAAATGAAATCGTCAAAAAATTAAATTGTTCTTTGTCCGTACTTGCGTATCAGGATATCCACCGGCGTATCGAAGAGCTGACTCGAGCGATCTACGGTCTGGACCCCTACTGGTCGCCTGAGGCGGCCGAGCCCGAGGCCGTGGCGACTCTGTCGATGCTGGTGTCGTCGGCGGACCGGGCGCGGGCCAACCGCCGCCCGCGCTCCCCCGCGCGCCGCGACCGCCCCTCCAAGCTGACAGTGCCCGAGCAATCCCGCGCACGCAGCCCCGCCTGGCTCCTCTCCGGGACCACTTACGCCGAGATAGTCAGAGGCTCGTGCTCCCGATCGAGCTCGATCGGCTCCAGGCAACCGAGCGCTCACAGGCAGAGAGACAGAGAAATGAGCGCTCTAAGAATGGAATACGAAGAGCGGAGGAGCCCGACGATCGAGCGTGAAGTTATCAGTGTGGTGCAACCTAGTGTTCCGAAACTAACTGACGTACAAGTGTTCGAACCGAGCGATCAGTACAGTGATAAAGTGTACGAAAACGTTAGTGAAAGTGAGCCGTTTAGGGATGATGCCAATGTTTATGTTTATGAGGAGTTTACTCCAACCGGTCCTGTGATACAGGAGGTTTACTATCCGGAACAACCAATGGATTTGTATACTGCACCACCAGAGGTGTACGTAGACGTAGCTCCGACTCACGTTGAGCCGGAGCCGGTATATTCTACAATGGAGCTGCACGTTCCCCAAGAACATGAACGATCCGTTAGTCCTTCAAGACTTCGTTCACAAGAATTGTCTTACGCGGAAATACTGGCCCTAGGCCTACGCAGGCAGCCTAAAATGCATAGCATAATGTCTTTACCGAAACCACAAATGGCACAAGTAGAAATGATGAAGGAAATAGTTGCCGAACAACACGTAGAGAAACCTCCACCGGTTCAACAGTTTGAACCTACAGTTAAACGTACTGATTTATCAAGATTAAGGCCCGAAAGACAAGATAGGCCGCCTTCTCGCAGTCGCTCAAGAGACATGCCGAGGCAAAGGCGGGCACCGGAAAAGAGACCTGTAAAAGGACATGAAACACAGACAAATAAAAAGAAAAAAGTTGTCAAAAAGGTAATTGAAGTTCAGGACTTTGATGATATTCCTGAACCAGAACAGGAAGTAGAAAAATATGTTCCTGTGAAGGCACGTTCGGAGGAACCTGTTCCGGATGCAGCTAGTAGAGAGATTACGAAGAAAATTCAACACAGTTCGACTGTCGTTGAAAATGTAACAGAAACTATTGTTGTAAAGGAATCCTCAGAAAACAAAGAAGATACTGAGCACAAGAAAAAGAAAAAGCATAAATCAAAGAAAGGTAAATTCGGCGGAGACGATATTGAAAAAGCATTGAAAGAGATTGAAGAATCTGATAAGCATAAGAAAAAACGAGGCAAAGAATCACATGAAAAGAGTACTGAGCAAACTGCAATATCAATTAAAACTATTGAGTCCACTGAAAATGATGCTAAAGAACTTCGTGAAAAAGAAGTATCAACTTCTGAAGTTTCAACAAAACACAAGAAAAAGAAAGTGAAAGACAAGTCAAAAGATGTTGTTGCAGAATTTATAAAGGTAGAATCATTGACTCAAGAAATTATGGAGCCTGAAACCCAGGAACATAAAGAAGTAAAACAAAAGAAGAAAAAAGTAAATAAAGAGCCTAAAGAAAATATTAAAATTGATGAACTAAATCCCAAGGAAATTGATATTAATGCTATTTCGAAAAATGACCAAAAACAAACTGACAAAAAAGAATTGCTAGAATCGAAAACTCCACAAACGTCAGTCGATGTTTCTTTGAATATTGAAAGACGCGGCGAAAGTAATTCAATAACTTCATCTATTGGCTCGTGTACCGTTACGGAAACAATTGATCAGACTGTAATATCTGAGTCAGTAACAGGAAAAAGAACGTTTACAAAAACTTACGAAACTGAAGTTGTTTCAGAAGTGACGAAACAATCAGATAAATCTAAAAGCAAGAAACAGCAGAAAGATAAGAAACACAAAGAAAAGGCAATCGCAGAATCCGTACTGCATTTAGCCCCTAAAACTGATGATTTAACAATGGAAGGCGAAAAGGACAAAAAGCCTCTGCTAGATAAGCAATTTTTCGACGAAGGTGCGTTTATTGCAGTTTCCGATCAAGCAGGAAAACCTGTCGTGGAGGCAATCCAAGAAATCAGCAATTCGATGACTATGGAACCACAAATTGTTTCTGTAGTCAGTCAGTTAGAGACAATACCTAAACAAACCGATTCAAATAAATCTAAGAATAAAAAATCTAATAAGGATAAGAAAAATATTGGAAAAGATTTACATATGACATCTGAGTCTGATAAATTGATTGAAACATCAATGAAGTCAGCTCACGAATTTAAAGATTTAGAAAGTACACAAACGCAAATAGTTTCTAATGTCACGAAACAAGAAATAAAACCTGGAAAATCTGAAAGTAATAAAACTAAAAGCAAAAAAGATAAGAAAAAGTTGGTAAAGCCTGAAAAAGAACTCGAGTCTCCGCATATTCCTGAAACTGAAGTGTGTTGTAAAAGTATTACCGACAACGCACGAAAAGATAATACACAAATTGATGAAAATATTGACATAAAAATTTCTGAGCCTTTGAAATTTATGAAGGAAACAATTGTCGAGCCAGAAATTGAATTTGTGAAAACTTCGGATTCAAAAATTATTTGTGAAACAACTATTCCAGATGAAAATTCAAAAAAGACTGAAATAAGTCAAACTAAAAATAAAAAATCTCAAAGAGACAATAAGAAAAATATTAAATGTCTTGAAACTGTAACTACGAAACCTGCTTCATCAACTATGGCATTTTCAATAGAGACAGAACAACCTCGTTCTGAACATGTAGAAACTGAACTATCTCAACAAAAGAAAAGTAAGAAGAAAATCAAAAGTCATGACAAATCTCCAGAGGATGAAATTATTTTACATTCAGAATCTGCTTCTGACATTATTTCCTCTGGTGTTCAGGCAGTACAAGTTGTTTTAGAAGTTATTACTCCTGAAAAACCCTTAGATGAACTAAAAATACCTAAAAATAAAAACAAGGTAAAGAAATCTAAAAAGCCTATTGAAATACAAAAAGAGTTTGTTGGAGAAGTACCAGCGTCTCAAGAAATCACTCCTGACACAGAATCTGTAATAGCAGAATGCGGATTCGAAGCTGTCAAGAGAAACAAAAAGAAAAAACAGAAGAAACAAAAGATCGTTGATGATGATATTACCAAAGCTCTTAAAGAAATAGAAGAATCAGAATTTTATAAAAGGAAATCTAATGAACAGTCTACATCTAGAGAACTACATGCATCTTCAAGTGCGCTTGATAAAGCAAATCGAAGAAGTAAAGAAAAAGTCAAGGCAAAATTACCAAATGCGCCACTTGAAAAGGAATTAGATCAAGACATTGTTGGAACGGAGATAAAAACTAGTGACCCTATAACAATGGATTGGAATTCATTAATGGCAGAAGACGAAACAGTAATTGAGCCAGAATTTGAACCTCTATTGGACAAAACAGCAAAGTATGTGGCATCAGAAGTAACTATTTTGCAAGAAACGAGTGATTTATTGCAAAAAGAAACTGAAAATATCATTAGAGAAAAAGAAACGGAAATGGTTAAAAAACAAACCACATCGACAACAGAGACAATTGTTTTAACAGAAGCTGAGTGTCTTCCAATTTTAAGTCCAACCAACGAACAAAATAACAATGACAAATTTTTCTCAACGAATACCACCGGTAAAGATGGTACTATAAATATTGTTGAAGAAGTAACAAGATACGAACCTATTTCTAAAGAACTAGAAACACGTACTATATACCTAATAACACACGAAGAAAAGAAATTGCCTCCAATAAGAACAGTAAAAGTTTTTAATAGTAAGAGCAATTCCCTAGAAGAACAATCAAACGTTGATGAAAATATATCCGTTTCTTGCAAATTTAATGTTGATAACAAAATCACTAATGAAAGGTCTTCCAGTACTTTAGAAGAGGAGCAGTCAAATTTGGCTGGTCCTGACCAAACAAAAAAAATGAGTATAGAAAAGTCTACCGACATTACAGAAGATATGCATCCTAAAATTGTGAAAGGAGTTGATGATACAACGCCGGTTATAGATGTGGTAACACATGTAAACAAAGCTGAAACAGTTCAAAACGTTATTAACTTGTCTAATGTTGAAAGTATTAAAACAGAAAATGTAATCCAACAATTGGAAAAACCGCAAGAAATTAGTGAACCTAAGCTGTCTCAACATCAACCTGAATTGCTTTCCAACGTTACACATTTAGACTCGGGAGTCAAAATCATAACAGAAAATGATTTTACTAATATAGTTGAACAAGCTATATTTGGATCCGTTCAAGATCGTAACAAAACTTCGACGAAGAAGGAAAAACACGAAAAAATACCTTATCAACAGCTGATTGAGGAGGTCAAAACGTACTCGTTAAATTTGGACTTTGATCAATTAGAATATGACTATCAACAGTATATGATACAAGAAAGAGATCGATTGTCTTTAGGAGAGAACGATGATTTACCCGTTGAGTTAAATGAAAACAAAGATAAAAAGGTTGAACAGGTACCAACTTCAAATAATAAAAAAATAGCGGATGTTGATGCAATAGTATCGGAAAGTCATAAGTTTTCTAATAAACCAATTGCTAGAGTGTCTCCACCTAAGGAAGAAGTCACTAGATTTATCTATCAAGATATTCAAGATGCAGAAAAAATGCTCGCTTTATCTCATACAGTGGATCTAGATGAGTCTGATCAAAATGTTAAAGATAAACAAAAACGTGCCATTCAGACCTTGGCTGACCTTGAGAAAGGTAAAACTTCTCCAAAAGAAGAAGTGAATACGTTAACTGTGAAACAGGAAGTAACGGATACTGTAAATATAATCACATCCAAACTTACACAAACTGTTGAAGACAAACCAGTTCAACCTTTATCTGAAAAGGAATCCAATGTTTCAAATGATTTTATTGTTCAAGGTATCTCCGATTTATTGAATAGAGAAAGCTCTAGTTCTGATTACATTACTACAACTCGCAAATCAAAACCTGATGATGAAAAAGACTCCTCTAAAACTACTCCAACAGAGATAGCAGTTCAAGATAATAAGGTTCTTAAACGAGAATCTAATACGTTTTTAAGCGAAGAAGTGCCAAGGCATAGCTATCACGAGATTTTTGATGCTGAAAAACTGCTTGCTTCTACAATCACAATTAAAACAAAGAAGATTGAAGAGTCCTCGAAAAAATTTATGAAAGTAACGCCAGTGAATAATAAAATCGATTTTGAACAGAAAGAGAATGAAATATTTGAACGACCTGTACAAAGTTATCAAGAAATAAAAGACGCAGAGTATTTACTGGCCACTATAAAATCTAGAGAACAAAGCAAAGAAACAACGCCTATCAGAGAAACATCACAAGCAGAACAATCTGTACAAAATATTAGGGTAATCGCAATTACCAATCGATTAACCGAGCAACAGGTATCTCAAAACGAAGAAAATATTATAGGCGGTAGAAATACTGTAGCTAATAATCACGTTGAAGAACCTGTAGTTCTTGATCCTGAACCTAATCGAAAGAGTGTATATGAAGTGCCAAGATACAGTTATTATGAACTAATTGAAGCTGAAAGATTGCTTGCTTTAATAGTGTCTCAACAAGAACGCGAGCAACGTCTGACATCTGAAAGTCTAAATTACCATACAAATAACTCTGTCAAAGTAAATAAAATTTGTGAATTAAGCGAACAACGTAAATCAGCTAAGGAAGAGTCTTTAGCTGACGAAGCTACATCGCAAACAATACGATACACTTACCATGAATTACACGATGCTGAAAGTAATTTAGCGGCTCTGAATTCACGTAAATCCATTGAACGAGAACCTGAAATTAAAAATGACGATTATATTTCGAGCAGTCACACAAGCATTGCTGATCTAACTATTACTCAAGACGTTACTATGACGAGGGATGCGGAAAATCTTACCAGTGAAGAAATTAGTGGTGAAAATATTCACAGTTTGGACAAACTGCATCTAGAAGAACCTCACAAGGAGCCTTCCAGAGTTATTCCTGAAATAGTTGAACCTGACAATCAAGTATCGGAACAAATTGGAACTAAAATTGAAGAAGCCTTTGAAATTGACGATCTGTGTAATACCGTGCCAGTGCCTGTAGTTTATGGAGAAGAAGTTACTGAAACACATTTTAAAGGTACTTCAGCTCCTGAAATAGTTGAAGATCAAATTCTTAGTCCAGAAGTTATTACCTCAACGTCTATTCAAACAGGTTTTTCATATGAAATTGATGATCTTGATGAATCACTTGTCCCTGTGGTTTTCGGTGATATAAAGAAATTTGAAGAATGCATCAAAAACGATCAAATAAAAGAACAGCAAGAAGTATCAACCCTCACGGAATCTAAAGAAAAAGTTGAAGTTAAAATTCCTATTACGGAACAAATTATGCCAGATTCTACTGCAACAAACATTGAGCATCTTCTCCAATCGTCGATATGTATTGAAGAACAAAAGAATGTGCCTCACACTACCTCGGGCGACCCCATACAAACCGAAATTTTAAAATCAGTACCCAATGTACCTGAAAAAACAGCTAATAAAAGTATTGTACAAAAGTCTGAAGAATCTGATACGTCTGAATTTGTTAAGGACATTACAAGTACGGATCTAGGTTTATTTACTTTGGAAAAAACTAAAGATGTAGTTGATAGCTCTGTAATAGAACAATCTATTATATCTAAAACGGAAACTGATAATGTCCACCCTGAAAAATCCCCTATTCACAGTTTGCATGATCTTTTGCCAGAGATAGATTCCATTCCTGAATTCAAACCATCCTTTTCAAACACTGTGTTATTTTCCAACCTATCGGCTGATGCACCTGAATTTACACCTTCTTACATGTATCGTACTGTTGAGAGTTCTGTGTCGACTGAACCGACTGATATAACTGTCGGTGATGTCCTTGCACCCAGCCAAAGTCCCGAATCAAAGTCAATACAACCACCTCAAGAAATGTTTGGATGGTCTCATTTGACACCTGAATCTGTCCCAACGTCTTCACAAATTTCATACTCATCTGTATTACAAACTAAAAAAGAAAAAACAGAACCGCAGCAAGAAGTACAAGAAGTTATATCAGAAAAGGACGTTGCATCTACTGAAGAGCATATTCATGAAGAACATACTGAAATTAAATCAAAGCGAAGTAAAAAGAAAAAGAAGAGAGACGATAAAAAAGATTTAAGTGTCAAAGATTCCTCGATAGACAAGCTTACACCTGTAATATTGGAATCTCAAACTGCCTCAGAACCATTAAATGCATGGGCAAGAGCAGAAGAAGAAGGGAAAACATACGCCGAAGTAGTTGCAGAAGGACTTGAACAAGAAGAAAGGCATATGCAAGTGCATTACATACAAAAACCACAGATCATACCAAAATCAAGAGAGCCTTCTCAAATACGAGAAAATAAAGAAACCAAGATCAAAGAAAATATAACTTTCCCAACGGCCTCACAAGATGTTGAAAGTGATCAAAGTTCTTGGGCAAAAATTGTATCAACAAGTCAGCCATCTCCTGAAAGAACACAATCGACAGAAACCGTCACGGATTCCACTCAAACTATGCACAAACCACCTATGATTTTAGTAGACGAATCAGAAACCGAGCATACTAAGTTAGAAACAACAATTGATGCGGAAGGATTCATAACAGTAGACAGACACAGAAGATCAAGGTCAAGGTCAAGAGATAACAGATCAAGGTCATCTTCTAAAGTACAAATAGAAGATATGCGAGACAAATCTCAAAACAGGTTTGATCCTTTGGCAAACACACTTAAGCCTGATAAGATTGGTTTTGTTCAAAATGTTCCGTCAGATGAAGAAAAACAACAAGCTAAGAAAACTAGAAAGAGTCGTTCTTCGAAGTCAAAAGAAACGGAAGTAAAACCTAAGTTGACAGTTCCTGTGGTACAAAGTACAACCTTGGAAGAAGATAAGCAGTCGTCTAAAAAAGATAAAAAGAAACGTTCCGCTAAATCTAAAGAAAAGACACCGCAGCCTGAAAATGTAAGTGTACCATTTGAAAAAGCTCCACAAATAGAGCCCGAAAAAATAGATAGCCATTTACCTGAAAGAAAAGATGAAATTGGTGAAGAACACCAACCAGAAGTACAATCCAAGAAAAAAAATAAGAAAAAGAAGAAAGATAAAACAATGGAATCGCATTTCACAGAAAATATTGACACTTTTTCTACAGATGAAGTGCCAATTTCGGAACACAAAACTACTCATGAAATACCGATTGTTAAAAAACAACAAAAATTAGAAGAACCGGTGTCGACACCAGATTCAGTACAAACACCAGTGAAAGAACGTGCATTTTCAGAAGCTCAGTTTTGGAAAGATGATCCCAGTGGTTTGCAAGATGAAAGCCATCTAACTGAAATTGTTACTGTTGAAGTTTCACAACCATCTTCTCAATTATTAGAGTCAAAACAATCTGAGAAAGAAACATCTGCACGTTTCATAGAAGAAGAAAAAGTTAAACTTGAAACAGGAAAACCATATGATGATCGTTTTACAGAGGAACAATCTCTTGAACATAAAATGGCCGATTTACAAAGAGAAATCGAAGAAATGCTTTTACCTGAAAGTGAATCTCCTATTGGTGGTGACGAGATTCCGAAAGAATTGATTGAAACTCAAACTTCGGCTGATTATCAACATGATGAGGGGCTGGATAGTATTACACCATCGCTTGCTTCTCCTGAGCCAGATGACGAAGCTTTGCCCGAGCCAAAGACACTAGAAATTACCGAGGAAGAATTAGACGTAAAGCACATTAGTATGAGTGTGATCGATTCTGTATTAGATGATTCAGAGTCAACTCAAACTTTGACAACAAAAGTTATACAGAAAACTAAGGAAGTGCCTGTTACTGTAAGGAAATCGACTGAATTAACGCCTGAACCAATATTAGAAGTCAAAGAAAAAACGTTAAAGCCAAAATCAAAGAAACAAAAGTCGAAAAAAGATGTAAAATTAAATGAAGAAAAGAAACTCCACATTACTGAATCCTTCCTTCAAACAGAAGTTGCCGTCGAATCTCAAACCAAGAGCGTTCCAGCTGAAAAGCAAAAAGAGCTTTCCCCGCGACTTGGTCAGGCAGTTGACACAGAGATACTCGAAACTAAATTGGTTAAAATAGCACCCATACCCGCTAACACTGAAACCATTGTCACTACTAACAACCTCCTTGACCTAAAAGAGGACAAATTTTGGATTGACAAGAGCATAACAGATGATGCAGAATGTTTACTTCTTAAAGAAAACCAAAAGTTAGGATACGATAAATGTCTTGAAATCATTGAAGAACCAATATTGCAAAAGAAAACTGTCAGTGAGCCTTCAATTGACGATCACGTTAGAGTAGAGGAAAATATCATTCAAGATAATTCGTTCTGGCCTGAAAAACATTTGTATCATGATGCTGAATGCCAATACTTCCTCCTTATGGCAAAAAAATCTAAAACACCTCCACCAGCAAAAATTGAAACCGAAATTCGTGACCAAAACGATAAAGACAAAGGCCCTGGCGGTGGCAGTGGCCATTCTTCCGAAACCGACGAACCGAAAGGCAAAGATTCTTGCGGGTCACCTTTCGATTCTAACTATATTTCAATGGATCTGCCTGGCGGTATTTGTAGTTGGAAGGATCAGAGCTCTTATTTAAGTTTGGAAACACCGATAGACTCGTTGGGTCCACTCGAGGACGCCCCGCGAGTAGACCCTGACACGCGAGAGGATATACTAACAACCTCACCCCCCGAACCAGTTGCCCTACCCTCACCCCTACAGGAGACACCAGGAGAGGAGGACGCAACCCAGAGGACAGCCAAGGTGACTGACCCCCAGTCGTATTGTACAATTTTACACTTTATACTTTATGTTTGGCATGATATTCTTACTAAATTCTTAATTTCACTTATTACGAGACTATGTATCGTAAAATGTCGTTTAGCAATGCCAAATTTGACGTTCGTCTTGTAGAGCCAATATTGGCAAGCGCAGTAAGTCGCAGTAGATATAGTTACGCATTTTGAATTAGTAGTTAATAAATAATTCGATCAATGTAGTGTGTGCAAATTAATCTAGTCTTGTCTAGTCCGAACAAGGTAATTCTAATAAATTATCGACGTTTTCAATGTTTTCTAGTCTATAATGATCTGAGATTATAATTCTAATAAAATAAATGCTC
Organism: Carpatolechia fugitivella; assembly: GCA_951230895.1. Lineage (NCBI taxonomy): Eukaryota > Metazoa > Arthropoda > Insecta > Lepidoptera > Gelechiidae > Carpatolechia > Carpatolechia fugitivella. Next base: position 15,610,417 of record OX579655.1, on the reverse strand, counting down.
ATAATGTTATTTGTTTTATTTAAGTAGTTATTATTATTGTTGTACTTACATATTTTTTGGTTTATGAATACCCTTTTTAAGTTAGTTTTTTTATTCCCAAGAATTTGGCTACTACGAGACGATCGACAAGCAACGCTTTTACCAAAATCTTTCTAGATATTTAATTTGGGCTTGAAATTGCAACCAAGAGAGGAAAGCTGACGATAAGTCTGCAACTAGATTTTCAGTTTTTTAATCAGGTCAGTCCTGTTTATTTTGTAGTGTTGAGAACATACTTAGGTAGCTGGTAATTTGAAATAGTAAATGTTGGTTTATTTTAAGATGAACGTGACTGCCAAGAATTGGCAAGTTGACAGAAATAATTATTTTTTTCTGAAATGTTGCATTTATATCCTTTTCAGTAATACTCGTAATTATATGTTCATCTTTAGTATCTTTAAGCTTGTCCGCATTGTTGTGTAACTTTTTGTTGTGACTGCCTGGTTTAGTGTTCCTTACCGGAATGTTCAGAATTAGTATACGGAACTCTCTAGAGTTCATCGACCCGCTTGTCGGTGTGTCTGTCACACGCTTATGAGCACGCAAATTGACCGAAACTAACAAAAGAATTTTTATTTTTGGTTCGGATTTGGGAGACACTTTTTCTTTAAATGTTTTTATCTTGTTTTGTTTTCTCCTTTCAGTGGTTCCTTATTAGCTCGCTCGACCTATTTTTATGTTTATTACTAGTGTTGCTAGAGTTATGTAAATTCGTGATGCAAATTTGGCTCCCAATCCTGTACCAAAATTTAATTGGAAGAATTAAAAAATTGTAAATGTGCTAGGCAAAATTTTATCTTACAAGGTACGGAACACAAACGATTATTGTTTTCAAAGCCCATGTCGTACGACCTAAGAGTTTAGATGTTGTCAAAATTAGCATGTCATGCCAAATCGATCCTTTGTACTAATGTGATTTTTAGAGCAGCCTAATATGTAACATTCCTATAATCTGCTATGCGTATCCTTTATCGGATTGTTTAATTTAAATGTGTAAGGAGAAAGTGTATTAATTGTCATACAAAACCGAAAGCTGGTCATTTCATCAACAGCTCTTACACGTCCCCACCGAGGGGCTTGAGCCTACCCTGAATTAGGGCGGTTAGGCCTTAGTCGACCACGCTGGCCCAGTGCGGGTTGGTCGACTTCACACAACCTTTGAATTTCTTCGCAGGAGTGTGTAGGTTTCATCACGATGTTTTCCTTCACCATAGAGCGTCGAATAAACGTGCATATGAATTCGAAATTCGAAAACACACTGGTACGTGGTGATCGAACCCGTGTCTCCCGGACGGAGCCACTAGACCACCGACGCTTAGTCATGAACTACTATTATAGTCTGAAACTATGACCATTAAACGTGTAGTGCAGTTATCATGCGTCCCCTATTCGATTTACGTTACATTTGAATTGGATAATAATTTGCCTGCCTAGTATTTTTTTTATTAATTTAAGATTTAACTTCTATTATATTTTAACCATTAATTTAGAATGATTTATTTAAGTTAAATAATACTTTTGATTGCGATCCAACCCTGTGATAGATAACCAAGTCTAGTCTAAGCATTCATTACCACTTTTAGTTTCATGAGCCGGTTGTCTTTAAACGGTTTCTCCTTACACTCTCAAAATTTCCTCACTGGTATAGGACTGTTACATACTATAGTAATCGCACCGTAAGAATGCCGTCCTGACAGCAGGCAGGAAATATGAAAACCAAATGGGCGCAAACGAGACAGAAAAAAAAATTTTACGTATATGACAGACGTCAGGACGGCATTCTTACGATGAGATAGGTATAGGTTGTGCCCGATTGTTGTTGTTTTGTAGCTAACATCCCAAAGCAATTGATGCAACTGGCTGCGATTTTGTTTTACCCTTTTTATCCTTATATTTTTACTCTGTTGGGATTGAAAGATTTGTTTAGAATATTAATTTTTGAAAAAATCTGCCTTTAATTTGTGCCTGTTATCAGTTTTTGAAAGATACAGTATTATGATATGACAAATAAATTTTTGTTGATACTATCTGAAAATGTTAATTTTAAGAAATTATTTTAGTAGTTACTAAAACTTCATGCTGAATCACTAAACAGAACCCTGAAAGAATGAATATGCTCATCCTGATTCTGCCATTTTCAGTTAATTTATTTATAAATAAATATATACTTAGATATTATAAATAAAAAATAAATATATCGATAGTTGATGTTAGTTCAAAAACGAATTTTTAAATGCAAATCTTCAATCCGGCCGTCCATACATCCCCGGTGTGTTGCTAATACCAGTGTGTGTTCTCAGGATGAGTTGTCTAACGATATCGAAACTCTTCTCGCGGAGGTCCGGTCCGTACAGACCAGGTTGTCAGACCTCCCAGACCACAGTCTTGAGGCGATGGAGGAGGGGCTCACGGTGAGTTAATATTTAAACATTCATGGGGCAAATATTATGCTAGTTCCTTTTTCAGGATGAGCGAACAAGAGTAGATTATTTTACAAACAGAAAAAAAAATACAAAAATAAAAAAAAATATATAATTATAAAATATAATTATCCGATCTTCTATCAATCTGTCTGTTTGTCAACCATAAAAACTAAAGATATTTTTTGAGTATTCCATTTCTTTTTGTCTTCTATATTATTATTATTTTTGTCTATGTGGAATTTATTAAGTAATGTATTATATTTAATGGAATTTAAAAATTGATTTATATTTAAACATATCTATTGATGACGAAATATTAAAAGGAATAGCAAAATATTTCCCCTACCAAGTTTCACTGTAAATATACATAATATGTTAATATGTTTAAGAACACTTAACAGTCCCATAGGCCGATTTACGCATTTATAAGCACAGTATATAAAATAGTACTTTGTTTGTTATTTTGTTATTTATTTAATGTACACAAACACAATTGATAAGTTAAAATAAAATAATATGCATGCATTCCTTTCGGCAAGAACACTAGATTTTCCTGTGGGATCTTTTCCCGTAAAAAGTATCCTATGTGTTAATCCAGGGTACAAAATATTTCTATTCCAAATTTCATCCAAAAGTTTTTGCGTGAAAGAGTAACAAACGTCCATGCATCCATACATACAAACTTTCTACTGAAGATAAACCAAGAACAGATAATAATTTTACTGACTGTTGGGTCAAATCGGCTTTAAAAATGGCAGTAGTTTCTTTTTTAATTTCAAAAATACCTAGTTTTAAAGTTACAATATTTTGAAATTTATTTATTTAACCATTGATGTTTTATTACTGTTCTTTTGGAAGCGTAAATCTGGCCTAAGTCCCAACTGACGGCGTTAGAATTAGCATTCATTTCAATTTTAGAGTAGCAGCTCTCGCTTTACAGTCAAGAAGGGTCCTATTCTTAGGAGGCGTATTTCGAGCGGGTTTCGAAACGATAAACACAAGGATGCGAAACGGATCTTTTGTATGGTGGTATGGGATACGTCTTTCGTGGTCTCTTGCGTAAATGGCTGCATCAAATGTATGTAAAAAACAAAATGAGAAGAAACAAAATCCAGTTGAAATGAAGTTAACGTGCCTATGTACTTTATATATCTAGACTTCACATTTGATAAAGTCACATTATCCATAAATAACTAAAAATCTAACCTACTTGTAAACGATAATTCTATTGTATACCTAACCCCAACAAAAGAAACAAAAAAAAAACAACAAAAAAAAGAATCACAAAAAAATTTAAAGAAGAAAATTCAATTCATATTATAAGTATCTTAAGCAATTAAAAACTTGTCAATCGATTTATCGTCACTGTAACTAAGTACCTATAGGTAACAAAAAACTATTATATGCACAAAAAACTGTAGACATATTTTGAAGTCGCAATATAAACAAAACTAGAATTATTAACCAATGACGTCACAGTGAATAATTGTAAAGAATCGTCAGCGACCATTATAATCCTTACATATACACGAATGTTCACAATGAGATGATATGAGCCTTGGCAGTGAATTTTGTACAGGGACGAATCGAGGAAGTATATTATGACAAATAAAGTCACAAATGTTGCCAGCGCCTCATACTTAGTTAACATAAGTAACACGGTTTTGTTTCTATAATATTGTAGTATTTATTAGTTCAGTAACGCAATATTTGTATCGTTGACTTATATTTAAGATAGCGTTTATTCAATGTTGAATAGACTCTGTTTCCCTCACTTCCTTAGTTATTTTTCTCAGGTGATTATTTATATTTTTACATAACATTTTATACAGCATGAAATTTACATCGTTTTGTTCCCGCCGTGTAGTGATAGTACCCGTCAAACTGAGCACCTTTTCACGAAAAAAAAATTTTGGTCTCCATACAAATCATCATTCATCATCATCATCATCATCATTTCAGCCTGTTAAAGTCCACTGCTGAACATAGGCCTCTCCAATCGCATTCCAGCGCGACCGGTCCATAGCCTCGCATCCAAAAGTGCTTAGTCTAGCATCCAACGAATCCGCGACAGGTCTCCCAAAATTTATATTTCATATCCAAATTTAAAAAAGTTTGCGCTTAGACTCTAGCCCCATACCCTGAATCCGTCCCTGCCTGGTTCCATAACCCATGCATTCGTCCATTGATGATGTCACCTGGCTGTGCCTATTACAACAGTGTGTTAATAATACACTAGTGTTTGGCATCATTCAGTAGGGCAGTAGTGAGCGCAGCGGCGGCGCTCACATTCGAACGAAACCTATCTATAATCGCGAATAATCGAAACACCTATTTCACGAATAGTCGAAATAGATATCGTGCGGATAATCACAGGGGCTTTGGCGGAAAAGTTTGTACCGTGTTCGGAACTTTTGACAAGTGTTTGTGATCGAGTGATAAAAGTTTGGAACGCTACGAGTTACTTCGCCTGTCAGTTTAATAGGTGAGCTTATGGACGACTTTACATTGTTGTTTTCAGTCATAGCATTTCGATATTTGTTTATTTCTTTTTAAACTACAAGCCTCAAGTGCTTAGTCTGTAAATGTTACAAGTTAAAAATTAAAACTGGATATTAGTGTCATAATTAGGTGGATAAATTCGGTTCATCAATCCACCTTAAAAGGTGACTGACTTGATGATGGTAAGAAGACCACATGAAAGATGTAGGCAATTAGCTTCTGATACTTAAAAAAATACCGTTAAAAAATTATATCATAAAATTATTAAACTGCGTAATTACTAATTATTTTAACGTAAATTTTATAGTCCCACATAAAGTAGGTTATAATGAAAAGAGCAGTCAAGTTGCAGATGCTGAAAGTTGTAAAATATACGAGATACAAATAGAATATAGAGCATCATCATAAGATGAATGATTTTACGTTGGGTATAAATTCTGGAGAGCGCGTGAAATAGTTCGCGTTGTAGACTGAGCATCGACTGAGATACTGCTATAGTTGAAAGTTTTTACAGAAATCTTAACAGAAATAGATAGGTTTGTATCTCGTTAAAAGTTTTAGTACAAAAATACACACTTGATTTGCTTTTTGATAAGATAAAATTACTAGTCACTGCTAGATGTATAAGTACTTAAAAAGTTCGATTGACCTTTACCTAAACGATCTGCTGGACATTGGGCCACATTTACATCTAGCAACATTGTTACTTGCAAAAACATTAGAAGTTAGTTATAGTTAATTGGCGTCTGTTTAGTAAATCTGCCAAAAAAATATCTAAAACTAACTAGCAATCTGCCCGCGACAACACCCGCTGTTTTCAATTTTCTTGAAGTAAATAGTGGTTTACCTCGAGAAAATTCCACCACTTGTACACAGGTACAAATTGTACCACTTTCCGGTTGTACCACTTATCTGTACAAAAAATCATATCGACCGTAACCCTGAGCGACGTTAAAGAAAGACAAACTTCTAAGGTTTTAAATGTTAGTATAATTCATTTCATGCTATTGTGTGTGATCTTTCAGTGGCATTTCAGGAAAACGCGATTGAAAATATTTACTTAATTCAGCCTCGTAAAACTACTCATCAACTTTGTTACAAGTTCTAAAAATAAGTATGATAAAAAAGGATAAAGTGTGCAACACAATGTATGAGTAACTTGAATTTCTTGTTAACGGAAAATTAATACTAAAACGGATGGTGAATTATATGTACTAACCATATCAATACAATTTAACATACATGAGTTCTAAGAAGAACACACATCAGTTCTAAGAAGTGTCATAATAGGTATTATAATTTATAACCGTTTGACGGGAGGAATGCGCAATGCGAGGCTGTGTCACGTACAAACTTAGCAGTTATAAGCAGTATCGCCATACCTATTTTTGATCTTTCGCTGTCATAGCACAGGTCAAAAGTACAGCACGTTCCAACTAGTCAATACAAAGCCATTGACTCAAGACACATTTACCTACTAGATATACAAAATTAATGTTTTCGTCATTGATTCTTACTGATAACCAATTGTAATGACTTTCAGGACGGCATAGCGGTTCTAGTCAAGTGCGAGGAAGCGTCCGAGATCTTGGAGCAGAAGATGATGGAGTACCACCAGGAAACGGAGATCCAGACCCTGCTGAAGGAACTGGTTGTGATGAAGGCGAGGATAGCCAAGCTGCTGATTCAAGCCCGTCAAGGATTGGTTACTATTCAGGTAAAAAAAAAAACAGGATATTCTTAAGAATAACTTCTCACTGCAAGGCCATTTATTAATTTTCAAACGTTTTTTAAGAAAAACACAACAAATTTACATAAATTTTACTTCGCCAAACCACAGAACTTGTTGGCGGTTGCGCTCATCCATATTTTTACCCGACTGCTTTAGAAGGAGGGTTATGTTTTTCAAGTGTATGTTTGTATGTATGTATATTTCTTTGGCACGCTCTACAGTCTTACTTGTGAGAGTAACACTGGGTACATCAAAATTATAAAAAACTAAGATGGCCGATTTTTGCCGCCATAACTTCAATTTTTTTTTTCCATAACCTATCGAGTGGGGTATCAAAATAAAGGTGTTTATGTATGGTCTCCAAAAATATATACAACTTATATGTTTAAATGTAATTTGGAAAGATAAATGCTAAAAAACAACGAAAACTTCAACGTTTTATATTGATTTACCTATTTATTGTGTGGAAGAGACACAACAATATCGGTCATTCATTACAAAAACTAAAAAGATAAAAATATAAAAAATATAAAAAAAAACAAAAATCCGGACTGCGTGATTAATAAATTAACTGAAAAGATTTTCGGTTCATTTATTAATCACACAGTCGGTTTTTTTTTTTTTAATTTCTTATTTATTTAACTAAGCTTATGTTTATAGATTTCTAATACTTAAATTAAATGTAAATATTTTGATAATTCCAGGATGCTAAAGTGGAAGTGGCTCGACAAGGCAAAGAAATCGAAGAACAAAGAGAAAAAATTGCAAAATTGGATCATTGGCTTGAAACTATCAACAATGGTCTTAGGGAATCCACAAAACAGTACGACGTTCTCGTGGAAGAAGATATTATTAGGTATATTGAAATTTATGAACGGTATATAAGGGAATATGAAGAGTATGAGATTATATTGAAGACTATCACTGTTATACGTCAAGATGAATCTAGTCAGGTATTGCGAGCGAAAATAAATGCTATGCAGAAAGCATTAGAGGAAACGAGGAATCTAGTCATTGTAGAGATAGAAAGATTGAGACAGGTATTACTGCAGGTTAGATCTGCGCCTGATGTTGCTGAAGAGGATATTTCCCAGACAGATAGAACAATAGACTCTACGTCAATGCCAGAAGAAGTCGTGTCTCCTAGAGAAACTATTCCTGAGGAGACTGCCCCGAAAGAAATAACACCTGAAAAGACAGAAGAAAAAGAAACTACAGTACTAGAAAGCAAACCAAGCCGTGAAGTGAAACAGGCTGCGACAATTGAAACTCAAACTGGAAAGAGTCTCGCATCTGAACCTAGTGAAAAATCTAAGCCAAAACAACAACCCCAAGTAATTGAAGTTCCCAAGGAGAAGTTCTCTGCGGTCATCGAGACACAAACTGGACAAAGTCTTATGTCAGATGCTCCTTCTGTATCTGATAAGTCTGTGATATGCCGCCCTGAGCCAGTAACGACAAAAGATATGGCTGTGACTTGCGCGGCTCCCCAAGAAGTCGAAGTACAAACAAGTTCTCACTCCACATCTGAAAGAGAATTGCTAGAAAACATCCAAGTTCGGCAAACCATAAGCGATGGTCATGAGACTATCGAAATTGCAAGCCGTCCAGTACATCGAGACCAGAAAACTGATGAAGGATCTCTTTTTGTGGATGCCAATTACAGAGATGATAACTTAGGCAAAGATTCACATCTAAATATTACTCATAGTATGCCACAATCCTTCGAGACTGTAATGGTTGAACCAGATGAGACTACAACAGAAGTGGTCGTTGACGCTGATGGAACCAAGAGAATTATTGTGAAAAAGATTAGAAAAACATTAGTAACAAGACAACAAATGATTCAAACACAGGAACACAGAAGACAAATATTGTCGAGCGATGGTGTTCCACAAGATCAATCGTTCTCTCAAATTACTCTAAAACAAGACAAAGGATCTACGTCCACTGCGATGGAAGACGGTGGAACACAGCACGTCGAATACCAAACTTACGGTGGGCAATTAATATCTGGACTACCTGGAAGCGAGGTAACCATTCAGGAATTCACTTCAAAACCTGACATGGTCATAAGAATGGAGAAGGGAATGAAACCTGAAGAAATCCTACAAATCGCTGAAGGTGAAATTCCATCTCATATTCAAACATCATCAAGCGTTACAGCTGTTGTTCAACAAGTTACTAAGAGAATAGTTCGTACTCGGCGACGTATTATTCGACGAGTAGTCATTATTGATGGAAAAGAACATGTCACTGAAGAAGTTATTGAAGAACCAGACATTGAAGTTCAAGAGGAACAAATACCAAGAGTGTCTATCAGTGTAAGGGACCAAGGTGGAGTTCAATTTGAAGAAATTGACGATTCCAAAGGTGACAAACCGCCTCCTTCGTTGCCACCTGGCCCCGGCAAAGGTGAAGAAGTGCCAAAAGATGACACACCTAAAGACAAAATCTCTCCAAAAGATGAGCCTTCAAAAAGTAGAGAGTCGCCTAAAAGTAGTGAGTCACCTAAAGACAAAAAATCACCAATAGAATCTGAGGCCATCCCTAGTCAGACAAAGCAGTTGCAAGGATTATTGCAAGAATTTATGCAAAAGGAGAGTGAGCACAGCACTGAACCTCGCACAATCAAGACTGAAACAGTCATTCGATCATCACAGGAAAAAGAGCAGACTCCTTCTCGAACTGTTACCGTCTCACAAACTTATGAAACTTTACCGACAGAAACTCAAGAATATGAAGTACAAGAGCCGCATGATGGCCAGTACACAATAGTAGGAGGTATCCAATCAACTTTCCAAACAGCGTCGTCTAACACCGCGACTGTAGTTCAAAGAGTAACGAGAAAAATCACGAGAACAAGAAAACGAATAATAAAACATATTCAAATTATCGATGGTAAAGAACACGTTACGGAAGAAGTAATTGAGGAACCTGATGATATTGAAATCATTGAAGAAGAACCCCAAGTGTCAACTCATACTGTTCAAGAACAAGGTGTGAAAACAAAACGTATTAGAATTATACGCCAAGTTCAGATTATTGATGGCAGGGAACACGTAACAGAACAAATTGTTGAAGAGCCTGATGATGAGTATTTGCCTGAATCAACTGTCACAGCTAATATTGATGTACACATCAGCAAACCAGAAATTTCTGAGATAAAAGAAGAAATCGTTGTTGATAATACTCAAGAACCAACAGTTTTGCAACCTGATGTACAGAAACCTACTGACAAATCAACAATCATCATTGAAACCAAAAAAGATACTAAAGACATTGATGAAACACCTTTAGCTATAGAAAAAACCAAAAAAGATGAAGCTGTTAGTAAAAAGAAGTCTAAGAAAGTAAAGAAAGGAGCTGTCGTAGAAAAATCAGCATCATCTGATAAGTTTTCTAAAGATATTGTTAGCGAAACCAAACTCACAGAACCTATCGAACAACAGATAGACTTTGTAGAAACTACCAAAACGCCAGTTACATCTAAAGATACAACTATCATTGATATAACTAAGAGTCTTATCAGTAATGAAAGTGATCACTCGGCTGTTTCACAAACTCCTAAAGAACCAATTCCTAAGAAGAGAAAAGACAAAAAAGGCAAGAAAGAAAAATCGATAGACTCTCAAAAAAAGGATGCACCTAAAGAAGAAATGTCTTTAAAACAAGCTAATGTTGCAAGTCCAGTTGCAGCTGAATCTATTTCATCCGAAGAGCTTACCAAACCTATGGAAGCTCCTTCGCTAACTAAACAAGTTGCAGAAGTAGTCGTCGATCCATCGAAAGACAAAGATAAGATTATTTCATCTCAAGTTACAACTCAAGTTACTCCAAGCACGGAAATATATGAAACAGATGTCACAAAGTCTATTGAAATACCTGGCATCACTAAAGAAATAGTGAAAGACGTTATTGCTGAACCATCAAAAGTAACGGAAACCGTAACAACCACTACAACTACTAGTCAAGTCACCCCCCAAACACAAGAAACTGATGAGTTGAATCTTGCTGAAATACCAACTATTATCAAAGAAGTTATTGATGCTGTCATAGAATCACCATCCAAAGTTACAGAAACTGTTACTACTTCTCAAGTCTCAACTCATGTTAAACCTGTTACGGATACACCAAGAGAAACACATGTTGCTAAACCTACTGAAGCACTATTAGAAACTGAACAAGTAGTACAGGTTGTTGTAGAACCATCGATTAATTTGGCAGAAACTGTCACTAGTTCTCAGGTTTCTACGTTAGTCAGTACCAAATCAGAAACACAACCTCATGTTAGTACACCTGTTTCTGAGGTTCCTGCGATAACTAAAGAAGTCGTGAAAGCTGTTATTGAAGAGCCGTCTAAGGTTACTGAAACAAAAACGACTTCTGAAGTCACAACTCAGGTTTCACCTACTAGTGAAATACAGAGAGATACAAATATAATTATCAAAAGAACTAGAACGCGTGTAATTAAACATATAAAAATAATAGACGGTAAAGAACAAATCACAGAAGAGGTAATTGAAGAGCCAGAAGACGTAGAAATAATCGAGGGTGAGCCTAGATTAGCTCAAACATTGCAAGAACAAGGAGTGAAAACCAAACATATAAGAATAATCAGGAGAGTTCAAATCATCGATGGTAAAGAACATGTTACAGACCAAGTGGTTGAAGACGATGATGATGAATATATTCCCGATTCGACAGTCACCACTGCAATCGATTTGAAATTAAATAAACCAGAAGCCGAATTTATACAACAAGAAAAAGCTCCTATGCCTGATGTTAAAAAAGAGTTATCTATTGTTGACTACACGAAGAGTTTGATAGAAAGCGAAGCGGATATTTCTGTAACTTCGCAACTATCAGACAAGCCGGTGCCCAAAAAACGAGAAAAGAAATCAAAGAAAGGAAAATGGAAAGATGAAGTTTCAAAAGATGAAAGTACTCTTCCCAAAGACGCTAAAATAATCCCTGAAATGAAAGTTCCAGTAACATCAGAAATAGGGACACAAATTGTACAGGAAACGGTGCTTGTACCTCAATCTGATAGATTGACAGTTATTTCAGCCGAAGAGACTCAACCTAGAATTACAGAAACAATTACTACTACAAAATTAACAACTGTAACTCCTACAACCGAAGAGCCAAAAGACACAAATATTATAGACATTACGAAGAATTTAATTGGTATCGAAGCTGATCACTCTGCTGTTTTGAAAGGAGCATCTGAACAGCCTGTTCCTAAGAAAAGAGAAAAGAAGCGAAAACGAGAGCGTGATGAAAAGCCAAAACAACCTGAGCCAGAAGAGCCAAAGAAACCTATTGAGCCTTTACCTGTTGAAAAACCGGTCAGAACTAAAAAGGATAAATCGCCTTTACCACTCAAGGAAAATATCACAGAGCCTTTTATGAAAGTGACTGAAGTTACTAAGCCTGTTGAAACTAGCATTGAACAAGCCATTAAAGAAAAGGAATCCGAAAAAGTCACGTCTACTACAGACAATTTGGAAACTGAAACTCCAAAAGATTCTCTTAACGGTGGAACTAAACTAAAAGCCCCTTCACCACCTAAGGACATTAATTTAACTGAAAATATTTCTGATTCTATGATAAAAGAGACCGATGACTACAAACAACAAGTCAATATAATGGAGTTAACCAAGCAGCTTTTAGAAAAGGAGAGCATTCATGCTGGCGCTATCCACTCACCTGTGAAATCACCTAAAGAACCTGAGTTTATTTTAGAAACAAAAGAAGTGATTAAGCTTGAAGAACCGGAGCTAAAACAACAAACGTCTAAAAATATTGAAGCGAGTGAGAAATCTGACGTAGCTAAACAAGAACCAACTGAAGTCACTGAAATTAAATTCAAACAAACCGTTTCAAAAGACGCTTTACCTGACTTGTCCGAGACGTTTCGTCAACATAAAGAAACGTCAGTCTGGCAGACTTCGGAAATTACTGACACTAGACCTACGGAACAAATTCCAACAACTGTGACTACTCAACAAACTACTATTACTACAACAGACACAGAAAAACTGCCGATACCTGCAAAGCCGGCTTTAACACTTGTTGAAACTGAAAGCAAGATGGACAAACCATTACTAATTGAAGAAATTTCAGATAAAACCCTTGATCAAAGCGGTATTGCAAAACAGAATAAAGAGCCTGTTTGTGATGTGTCTACACCAGAAAAAATTGTTAGTCATGTAATCACTGAACAACCTCCGGCTCAAAAAACTGTCAAAGTAGAACCAGTCAAAGTAGAAACTGTCGTCACGGAGAGTATTGTTACTGGTAAATCTGAATCACCACGAGTTTCTTACATACAGGAGTTCGAACCGAAAGTGCAAAGCTCAACCGAAAGTGTAGATAAACTTTTTGCAGCACTTACAAAGGAACCTCAGCCAGAACAAAAACTTATGCCCTCTGAAGTTGTCAGCTCAGCTCCAAGCAAGATTGACCATAAAGGTGACGTCAACTTACTTCTTGAATCTGAACGGCAACATTCCGTTGCCACTCAACTTGTATCTAAACCCACAGATATTGAAGTCATAGATACTCAGCTGGGTAAACCTCAACAGACTGTAGATATTTCAGTGTCTATTGCCAAAACATCTCAGATTAAGAAAGATGAACCAAAAATGCACATGGATCTTAAAGTTGGAGGCTTAGAGACGACTGAACCTTACGTAGTGAAAAAAGACATTGATGTTCATCTGCCTAGTGAAGTAACTATCACTAAAGAGCCAGTTAAAATACCCGTACCCGAAGTTGTCGCAAAAGAAGAACCTGTTCCTGAGCCATCTCCCGAAGAGTCTTCGAAGAGCTCTAAGAAGAACAAAAAGAAGAAAAAGCAAAAGTCTGTAGAAGAAACTGAAACAGATAAGAGTATTCTTGCGTCTGATAGTTCATCCTTGAGCCATTATGTGGAGCTACCTACCTCCCCTCCTCTAGAATCTCCCAAACCAACAGAAGATGTATTTAAATCTGAAAGTGATGCAATTTGGAAAGTCCAGGAGGCAGAACCTGATTCATTTGTTACTGAATCAGAAACAGTTACTGAGGAAATGGGTTACGAAGCAGAAGATATATCTCAAGGCCCTGTTCCAACACCGGACAAAAAGAAACGACAGAAGAAACGCAAACAGCATGCTGTGAGTGAAGATACGACTTACCCTAAAATGGGCACAACTGAATCAGATGATACTTCTGTGTCTACTCCAGTTGAAACTGTTGAGCCTATACCAGTACAACAAAAGAGGAAATCAAAGAAGGGAAAGAAGAAAGCTCATGAAGAGCTAGAAGTTGAAGCGGAACACGATATTGAGGTTGAACTTAAAGTTAAGACTGAGAGTCCGAAAATAGGTGAAGTTGCAGAAACTTCACCCAGAGATGAGTCGTATCATACAATGACTGAAACATCTGATATTGATACTGTGAAAATAATAGAGGAATGTTTACACAGCAGTCCCGAGACAATCAAAACAGAAGTCTCCACAACCATAACATATCCAGTACCAGTAGTAGAAAAAATCGAAACGCAAGAGTATTCCATTCAAACATCTCCCGAAACTGTTAAAGATCCTGAGCCAAAAGAAGAGATACCAGAAGTTTCAAGACCGGAAACTGCCGAGACGGCTTTACAAACTTCGCCTACACCTGTAAGTGAGAGCAATATCCAAACATCTCCAGTAGAAGACAAGGAAGCTCACACACAAACGCTTGAAGAAGTAACTATTGTAGAAAAAATAGAAAAGTCTGACTCTCAAATGCAAACTAGTCGATCTGAAAGCCCAGAAAAGATTATTCAGACCGAAGCTACCACACAAGTTATTCCCCATGATATTAATACACCTGAAGAGAAATTCTCGCAGACTTCGCCCATCGAAGAACCAAAGGTCGTAGAAGAGGATAAACCACCTACACCAGTGGTAGTAACAGAGTCGCGAGAAATACAGACATCTCCACTACCTCAAGTGCAAAAAGATGAAAAGAGCACTGAAATAACTATTGAGACAACTGAAAGCGATATACAAACGATCAAGCAGGAGATTGTCGATCAGGAAACATCTACTTCGCCTATTAAAGAGAAGGACTTAAGAGAAACTAGCATGCAGACACCTGAAGTTCCTGTTATTAGCTCCTACACTCAATCTGATACTCCAGAACCTGTGAAAAAGGAACCAACTCCTGTAATCGAAGAACCTGTTGAGAAGCCTGAAACGGAACTTACTCGCCTTCCTGAAATCGAAGTTAAAAAAGAAATCATCACCGTTGACAGTACTCAACAGACAACACCGCGAGAGGAGCCTCAATCAGTTTACGTTCCTCCGTTAGATCTTACACGTGAAGTCATTACGGTTGATGGTGTCCAGCAAACTACACCTAGGGATTATTCAGAAAGCTCAATATCTACATCCACTGATGACCCATATGAGGTTCACCTTCGGGCTCAAATCTCTATACCTCAAGCTACAACTGACTTTATTGACAGTGAACGACAAGTTCAACCACCTCAAACACTGGTTACTGAAAAGCAAAAACAGAAAAAGCGAAAATCCAAAAAGAAGGGTGCAGATTCTCCTATGTCACCTGAAAGTCTCTCAGATCCTATTACTACAGAACTTTCAATATCAGACACACCGACGAGTGACGACTATTCAAGCAAAGTTATTTCTTCAACTGACGAAGGCATTTCGCAACTAGCTAGCCCAGCTTCACCGAGACAACAAAGATTTATTGCTCAACAAAGACCTACTTATTCAGACGTCGTTCAAAGATCAAAATCAAAATCGCCGTCCCCAAGTAAAAGTTCGTTCCCTCAAAGATCAGAAAAGGCGAGATTACTTGATGCTCTTGAAAAGCGAACTCAAGCTGCAACTGAACCCCAAAAAGTACCAGATGACTCCATGGCTGTAGTTCTCTATGAACCATCAGTAGAAAAGTCTTACGATCTTGTTGTCAATAAAGAATTTGATGAGGTTGAGGATGCTATTAAAAATAACGATCCTTCAAGAGTTGAAAGGAGTGTAATCGTAGTTATTGAAACCATTTCAATATGGCTTGAAGAAATACAATATAGAATTCAGAAACAAGATATAGTTAGTGGCACTAAATCTACAGAAGAAACTGAACGATTAGAAGCATTAAAGAAACACATTCGACATCTGAAAGAAATTATTGAAATAACCGAAGTCAGCGAAGAAATCATTATTCTGATTGAAACTTTGACGCGCCAAGTAGATGGTGTCAACAATCTAAGTAACCAAAGCTCTGTAAAAGTTAAGGAAGCTGAAAAAGAATGGAGTAAGTTCTTAGATGACACTGAACAACTCAGCAAAGATGTGGAGCGTGTAAAAGCCGATGTAGATCAAGTTATCATGGCTGATATACCAACACAACAGAAGCTTGAAAATCTGGATAAAATCGAATCCAGAAATGGTGATAACTTTAACACTCTTAAAAAAATGTTCCGAAGATTCCGCAGTTTTGTCGAAATTAATCCTAAACGCGAATGTCCTACACAACTTTATGACTGCGATGATGATACGAAACATGTCGAAAATGTGATCAATGCTGAAAGGGATCGGCTTTTACAACTGACTTCATTAGCCGAAGAATACGAGCAGACGTTACAAGACTTTGGTCAAATTACTGATGTTGCTGAAGCTCTATTGGATGGCAAAATAATAGTTTCTAATCTTGACCACTTGCACGAAGAAATACAAAAACATAGAAAGTTCTTTGTCAATTTAAGTCACTGCAGAGCCATCCTCGAATCTTTAGAAGACAATCTCGACAGCGAAACTAGATCTAAATACTCATCTTTACATAACTCTCTTCACGATAGAGCTACTACCATTATCGACAGAGCGGCAAGCCGAGCTCAACAGATGACATTAGCCGCTTCTCGATGGACTATGCTGGACCAAGGAATGAAGGAAGAACAGCAATGGTTACAAGTAGCTCACCAAAGAGTCCCAGAATTAACAAACGTGACGTCTATGGACCATGAACAGTACATCAACCTCTATCAGTCAGTGAGCATGGATGTATCTCACCATCACGCGAAAATCTTGCGTCTTATTTCCATTACAGAGGGATTGCAAGGTCTTATCGTTTGCTCTGGCTTAGAAAACGAATGTTCAACTGCTCTGGATACGTTACTCAAGCTACAAGAAGACATTGATTCGCGGCTCACAAGGCTAACAGCTTTTAAAGAAAACTGGATGACATACGATCACCTCATTGATAGAATCGAGGGCTGGATGAAGACTGCTAATAGGGAATTGCAACATATCACACCTGAAAATATTACAACTACTGGCAACTTGAGGAGATTCTGGGAATTGAAAGCGCAACATGAAGTCCACAACAACCTAAAGAATGAAGCTGGAACTCAATTCGAGAGAGCTCTGGAAATTCTACCAATATCTGATGAAATGGTTCAACGCCAGTTCTTCTCTAAGATCGAAGATAAATGGCGAGACTTGGCTGGTAGAATCGGTGATCTTCACGCATCGGCCATTCAGAATATCTCCGATCGCGATGTGTCTTCTGGCGAGAAATTGAGCATTCTCGAAGATGAACTGAGAGAATTACGTTCAGCTTTAGACAGCCTCAAAGGTGTTATCAAGAGCGAAGATGAACTCAACCTGTACATTGAAAGACTGCAAGTGATGACCGATCGCATCGACAGAATTCAGAACGAGCTTGGCAGACTGAGTTTGCTGCCCACAGCGGAATCTGAGCGTTTAGGAGCTCTATTGACGCAATCGGGAATTCTAAACGACCAGTTAGCTGAAGAGTTGGAACGCAGTCTGTTATTGAAAGAGGAGATCGTTCAAGTTCAAATGGGCATCGCTCGTTGTTCTAAGAATCAGCGTCGTGCTAGACTTACCCTTGAAGAGTGCGAATCGGCAGAGCGTTTAGGAAGCGACGTGGTGGAAAGAGCTTCGGAGAACTGTAGCAGATTGTTAGATGAATTACAGACGCAATGGAGAGATATCCTTGCGTTGCGGCAAGCGCTGCATACGCTGCCAACTTGCCTGAGGGTATGCGTGTCACCCACTGGCTTGGAGAGAGACATATCTGCTTTACAGGTAAGAATTCCACTTCTGTTGTCTACCATTCGCTTGTCCTTGTTGTCCCATGATTTGGAGTCGGCGCAGTATGTTTTCTTTCTCCATTCATTCCTGTCTGCCGTCATTCCAACGCTACATCCTTCCTGAACATTATCATCTTTCACACAATCGTCGTCCTCTCCTAACATATCCATCCACATTCAAATTCAATACCTTTTCCCTACATGACATTCATTTCTCCACATTACATACCCGTCCCAGGCAAAGCGATTGCCTCTCATTCTATCTATTACTGGCGTAACTTTCAAACTTCCTCTTAAGTATTAATTCCTAATCTTGTCCACTTCTATTGTCCGTGTGTTTGATTTTTATTTATCTTTAATAAATCCTTGTATTAAAGATGTTTTATTCTTGTAGGAAACTCACGCTGATCTGGAAGCCGCAGCCAATGACCTTAGCGCTCGTCTTCGCGCCAAAGTCCAGCTGTGGAGGAGGTTTGAGAGGCAGCTGGAACTGGTACAAGGAGCCGTGAGAGAAGCTGACTACATGGTTGAGTTGCTCACTGTTCAAGGGCAGGTCGACTACGACCGCTTGCTGAAGGCTACAGAGAAACTTGAGGTTAGTTTTACCATGTGGATTAGTTTATTGTTGAAGTGATACTTAACATAAGAAACCTACTTCTTTTAAAGTCATGTTACCCTCCAGTATGGTGCCGTGCCACATTCATTATTTATTTTCCTTACTACTAGGCTTTATTTGTCATTTAAAGTAGTCATAAGTTTGATCTATGTAGTTTTATTCAGATTTCAAACGGCTATAGACCTAAACTGTATCTCTTTTTAGATGTCTTATTTGGTAAACAAACATGGCGATAAGGTGACCATAGACACAAAATAGTGCTTCCAAATAATAGATTTCATTGATTTAATTGAATGTAATTGAATTGGTGATTAATTGTAATTGGTAATTACAAGCATTTCGGAATATCCTACGTCGTATATCTCTTACTCTAATTTGTCATCATTGACGTATTTATTGTAGTGATGGGTTAACTCGCTTTGTCTAGAGTAGGTCGAGTTGAAATGGTAGCCAACTCGAGTCGCAACTCGAGTTGATTCGACTCGAGGCGGGCGGCGGCGGCGCGCGGCGCGTGAGTGCGACGTGGGGCGCATTTCGAATCAGACTTTCAGCACTGTCAGCGATCAGAAAAGCAAAAAAGTATGAGTTATGACAGCTGACAGTAATTCGGAACGCGATTACGGGTGCTTAAATCGATTTCAGCGCACTCAAAAGCGCGTACCGAATCACTGTCAGCAGGCGAAACTCATACAATCTGATCGCTGACGGCGCTGACAGTTTGATTCGAAAGTCACTTAAGCGTGTATCGGAACGCGCCCGTGATTCATTCATTATAACATTTAACATACATTTTTTAATTGCAATGGATAGAGACGTCACGTCTGACCACTTATTTGTCGAATCTATTTTTCTCTGTCTACTTATATTTTTAAAGATTCAACCAGTCTATTCCGATTAAATAATTGAATTGTGTATGAGTGCGTGATATACCTCATCTCTAAAATCCAAAGATAATGTAGAGATACCCGATCGAAATATGGTTTGAGGTTAGAACGATTTATTGATAATTTTGCGAAAAACTTAAGTTTTCGATGATTAATTCTAACAGAATTTGTGAGTGAATGCTTGATAAGTGTTTGTTTCAGGTGTATTAATATTTTGGGCTAGTTCTATAGTGTGATCAGCCCGTAAACTTGAGATTTTGTCGAGGTAAGTGGTTTGTTTACCAAATAAGACATCTAAAAAGAGATACACTGTATATTCTTTTTTCTAAGTACAAAATTTTAGAAAGATTGGGTACAAAGCTTTTTTGCAGGTTCTTAAACTTATGCTGCGAAAAAAGCAACTATGTCAAATTACGTTGTGAAAGCAGTAAAATCACTATATTATTATTATACTTTATAATATTATAAGACATTCTTAAGAATGGACCACGCCGCCTTACAGTTTTCTTTTCAATCCAACTATTCGAATAACTACTAATGGTTCACACATATGTGCGCCTAAAGTGTATCTTTTAAGCCGAGAGGGATTGGAACATAAATATTTGCTTACATATATGTATATAAATCCAGCACAGAGAAGGAATTCAAATATTGTACGAATAAACATGTCCAGTAAGATATAGGTAGCATTCCGGCTGAAACCGACTTAGCAGTTTTCTTTCTCCATCCTTACTGCACTGATGCCTTAAACATGTCCTAATTCTCGTCTCCCTTACAGACCCTCAGCGAGTCCCTGACCCGTCGCAGTGGAGAACTAGTTGGCGAGTTGAAGGACGCCGCGGCGCCGCTGGCCGCTTCCACCGTGCCCACAGTGGCCGCTCAGCTCAAGAGGGAACTTGATGATGCAGCTGCGGCTTACGAACACACTTGCAGCAATCTCACGCAGCTGTGTGACAAGTTAGTAGCCTCAATGTTATATTAGATAGATTTATTGTGAGAATTTAAAAAAATATTAGAGAAACTCCATTGCCTATTTCAAATACTAAATGACTTTTGATGTCAATGTTTCTCGCATACATTATTACATGTGTTGACTAAACACGTTAACTAACTTTAATAACGCACAAATCCAAAACCTCTAGGATAAAATAACAGCTTAGTTCGGAAGTTAGGAACTAAACATATTTTGTTCTAATACTTATTCGACATCAGAAAATTCATGATAATTTCAACGTAACTTGAAACATGAATGTCGGTAGTTTGTAAATACACCGACAGATGGAGTTGTAAATTTGTAATGCACTCCGAGCATTAAAAAGTAAAAAGCAGTGTAAAATTTCGTCGTCCTTTCACAGAGCTTGGTGGTTTAATTGGTAATGTGCCTGCCTGTTTCTGGCCCAGATAGCCAAGGAGATGCAGGTTCGAGTCCTGTCCAAGATCGACAAAATTTTCGTTTTCTGCTTTATAATTATTTGAGATCCGAAATATTTAAACTTTTTGTTCATTTTCTTCAACGTACCGAATCCTTTTATTTAGCTTTTTGCGACTTTTGCAAAGTTTAGAACAAAAGTTGTCCAGTTTAGTACCTAACCTAGTTATATAATGGGGGATTTTCCGACAGCCAATAAAAAAATTAGTTCATAAATCTTCGATAGATGGCGTTAACGATTCGAGGATCCGAAGAAATCCGACGAGTCATCCAGGGCCATAAAAGGATTTAATAAAAAGAATCCACGAAGTAAACCTGGCGCCATCTATCGTCTTAATTATAGAACTATTATTTATTTTGAGCTGTCAGAAAATCCCCCACTGTATTTAATTACACGAGTTAAAAACTTCAAAATAAAACATAAAATGAAATTTCTCTATTTCAGACCATGAAGTCCGTAGTGGTTAGTATACACTTAAAAAAAAAACTTAAATTGTTATGTTATTATAGTACAAACACTTAGACACGGATGTTTCAATTCAGTAGATCATTTCCCCTAAGCGGACGCGCTTCCTTTGTCGTGATGCCCCGGTTCTTCAATAGGTCGCGTGGGCCCTTCCAAGGTCAACTGCTTCTTTAATAATAAGGACCGACCGGTGATGTTAGGGTCAAGTATAACCAAGGCGTTCTTCGTTAAAATGCTAGCTACTTCCATTTATTGTTGTCTTTTTTTTTTAACAACAAAACCAACTTAAGAAACTCCACAGGGATTCTATCTTTCTAGCCGATTTAATAAAGGAGTCAAGTCAATTCTTTGTTTTTACAAGCTTTTATTTAGTTTCACCTGTCCCGTTGTCTGTCTGTCTGTCTGTCTGTCTGTAATCAAACCTTGCAAGTTAAATTTGATCCACTTCCCAGTTTCCGATTGAGCTGAAATTTTGCATTCATGTATAAATCGGATGACAATGCAATATTATGGTACCTTGGAGCTGGTCTGATGATGGAGACGGAAGGTGGCCATAGGAACTCCTCTAATACAGAACACAACCTAGTCGTGTTTGGGCTCGTTAGATTTGTCTTAACAAGATCTTTAGCCATACGTGATATCCAGGGTCTCATGATGGAGCCGGAAGGTGGCCACAGGAACTCCTTAAATACACAACACAACCTAGTCGTGTTTGGGCTTGTTGGTTTTGTCTTAACAAGATCTTTAGTCATACGTGATGTTCAGGGTCTCATGATGGAGCCGGAAGGTGGCCACAGGAACTCCACAAATACACAACATAACTTAGTCATGTTTGGGCTTGTTGGATTTGTCTTGACTAGATCTTCAGTCCTACGTGATGTTCAGGGTCTCATGATGGAGCCGGAAGGTGGCCACAGGAACTCCACAAATACACAACATAACTTAGTCATGTTTGGGCTTGTTGGATTTGTCTTGACTAGATCTTCAGTCCTACGTGATGTCCAGGGTCTCATGATGGAGCTGGAAGGTGGTCACAGGAACTCCACAAATACACAACATAACATAGTCGTGTTTGGGCTTGTTGGATTGGTATTGACGAATACTTTGATACTAAATGGTAACCAGAGTCTGATGATGGAGCTAGAAGGTGGCCATAAGAACTCCGTAATTAAACGACGCAACCCCACCGAGTTTGGGCCCATTTGATTTGTCTTGACGAGTACTTTGATACTACATGGTAACCAGGGTCTGATGATGGAGCTGGAAGGTGGCCATAGGAACTCCGGAACGACGCAACTCCATCGAGTTTAGGCCCATTTGATTCGTCTTGTCGAGTACTTTGATACTATATGGTAACCAGGGTCTGATGATGGAGCTGGAAGGTGGTCATAGGAACTCCGTAATTAAACGACGCAACCCGATCGAGTTTGCGCTCATTTGATTCGTTTTGACGAGCATCTTATTTGGCGTGAATATGCAACTCCAACAGATTTGGGAAAAAGTTCGTTCCGTTTGTTATGAATGTGGATTATTATATGTCTGATTGATTAGATGGATGCCCCAATGCCAAGGTGAGCACGTGCCGAGGGCTGAATGGTATGAGAGTGTATAAACATTTCATATCGCTAACGTTGCGCCTCAGGGTACCAGGGCGAACCCTGTTGTACTGAAGCCTTTATCCCTCTACAATGGACCTCGGCAAGGATGGCATTCACATAATACAGCCTAAATCAATTCAATTTCCTGCTAAATTTAATTACGGCACAGCTGAAAGAAGAATGCTTCCGATTGTCTTGTCTTGGGCTTCAACTGTGCACAAAATGCAGGGAACTACTGTAGATCATGCTGTTATTATCTAGGCTCTAAATTATTTGCTGCTGGTCAAGCTTATGTGGCTTTAAGCAGAGTTAAGTCTTTAGCAGGACTTCGAATCGAAGAACTTGACTGCTCCAAGTTGACTTCGAAGAAACCTTGTAATGTTGATGCATTAAAAGAAATGGATAGAATGAGAAATGTTACAAATAACTAACTTGTGATTACATAACTAATTTAAACATTAGTTTACCCTACTACAAACAAAAAAAATGAAATATTTAAATATAAATAAAATACATAAACTTTAAGTGCTCAAAGCAGCACATTATTATATGAACGTACTACGGACTACATAACGGAAAAACGCTGCTACGCGCTACTAACTACGTCGTAGTAAATCTCGAATTAAACATACTAAAAAGTTAAAAATAAAATTAAAGAAAAAAAACCATTTTTAAAAACAAGCTTTTATTATTTGGAAAATGAACTAAAAAGTTAAAAATAAATTAACTCTAATTAGAAGTATAACACTTTATAAGTTCATTGTAACCTTTAACGATAATTAAGCTTCTTTGTCTACGACAAAATAATTCCATATCGTAATCATATATTTTTAACACCAAAACTTTACACCTTAATTATTAAATCTTCCCGTTTTTATTACAGTCTCAATTTTATAAATAATAAAAGCGTGTTACATTTTGATGGTATAATTAAGCTATCACAATGTAACACGCTTTTTTATTTATAAAATTGAGACTGTAATAAAAACGGGAAGATTTAATAATTAAGGTGTAAAGTTTTGGTGTTAAAAATATATGATTACGATATGGAATTATTTTGTCGTAGACAAAGAAGCTTAATTATCGTTAAAGGTTACAATGAACTTATAAAGTGTTATACTTCTAATTAGAGTTAATTTATTTTTAACTTTTTAGTTCATTTTCCAAATAATAAAAGCTTGTTTTTAAAAAAGGTTTTTTTTCTTTAATTTTATTTTACTGATTATTCTTTTGTTGTCTTAGGGAATACACATTGAACGGGCAGCAGCGCTCTCTGATACAGTAACCTTTTAATCTGCGATCTCCAACCCGCCTGCCAAGCGTGGAGATTATGGCAAAACCAAACACTTAAGTGGAGGAGGCTCATAGTCCAGCAGTGGACTGTAACGGGCCGTTGATGATGTTGATTCTTTTGTTACAAAGAGAACACGTTGGTCTCAAATATTTTTCCCCATGTTTTTTTGTTGAAACTCATTTTTCATCTAACTCTTCTAACAGTCCAATTCTTCTCGTAGATACCACAAGGCCGTGGACCTCTGGAAGCGGTACCGAGACGCCGCGGCGGCCGTGCGAGCCTTCGCCGAGCACCAAGAAGGCCGACTGCACGCCTTGAGGCCTGATGATGCTCCTTCCACGGCACAGGTCAGTTAATTCAAACTAGATATCATCAACAGCTCATATACGTCTCCACCGAGGGGCTCGAGCCTGCCCTGAATTAGAGCAATCAGGTTTTCGACTACGCTGGCCCAATGCGGGTTGGTTTTCACGCACAACCTTTGAATTTCTTTGAAGGAGTGTCCAGGTTTATAGTAATCGCATCGCAAGAATGCTGTCCTGACAGCAGGCAGGAAATATGAAAACCAAATGGGTGCAAAAGAGAAAGAAGAAAAATTGTACGTGTATGACAGCTGTCAGGACGGCATTCTTACGATGCGATAGGTATAATCACTATAAATTAATATGAGAATAGGACAGAGGCCGCAAAAATTGTGACGTCGTCGTCAGTCTGTCAAATCAATACAAAATACACCGTTCTGCTGTGCCCAGCCCATAGTAGCCCTGCGTTCCGAGACGCGCTGAAATCGATTAAAGCACCCGTAATCGCGTACCGAATTACTGTCAGCAGGCAAAACTCATACGTTTTTTTGCTTTTCTGATCGCTGACGGCGCTGAAAGTCTGATTCGGAATGCGCCCTAGATCCGCGTGAAGTTAGCCTAGAGCCTGTCCTATTTTTATTTTAATCGCATTGTATTGCAGCAGAGGGCGTGGCATAAAATATATTCTTTTGTTTTAATGATTTAAGTAACCAATTACATACATAGAAAGACAACATAATCAGTTATGATCATAAAAGAATAGTACCTAAGTAATAATCTGAGCCTGCGGTAAATTTAGCACAGTTTACTATTTAAAGATAAATCCAACAAAAAATAAATATGCTATTAAAATAAAAACTCCTACCGTTTATAATTACTGAAGTTACTTATTTGCTATTATTTTTAAACAGGCATTATATTTTGTAATCCCTAGCAAAATTTATATATGATGTTCAGACCATCAGCAATAAGTTTTTTTTAAGGAACATGGGTTGAAAACCCCAAAAAAGATCTACTTTTCATACAATCAACTTTATGTGTATATTCACAATCAACTTTACTAATTTGTTTTGGATTACAAAATCATGCTGTATATAAAACATATTTGTAGTCCGGTATTTAGGTCAATTTTCTAGTTCATTTATGTTTTAAAATACTGAAGTGCCGTTTTTACCAATACAAAAAACTTAATTTTTAAAACTACCGTATATACCTCTAAACTACTTAAACAAACAAACAATCCTACTCAGCTATAGTAAATGCGGTCAACAACAAATCCTATTTTTTTGTGTCGTGCATAACAATAATAAAATGAATTTGAATGTCTGTCCATCACTATAACGGTACTCGTGCGAAACGCTACCTTATTTGCACTTGAAATGGACAATGCAAACACGGCGAGAAAGCGGTAAGCATTTGACAGCCATCACGCTAATTTTGTGCGGGAAAAAATTATTTAACGTTTTAATGATATCTGTATGATTAATTCTTATCGGATCTTGACTACTGGAGTTAACTGTACCATTCTTTTTATTTTCTTTTTATTGACGCCTGTACTTCAAAACTATGTTCATTTATGTGCAGAAAAATTATCATTCATGAACTGAATGAGTCAAAATTTGAGTATTCTGTATAGTAAACAAAATAAAGTGTTACTGTTACTGTTACTTGTGTTAGTGTTACTTACTTACTTAAAGTTTCAAAAATAAATGTCTTTGAAATAATAATCGTCATGATTATTTTACTCTTTCGATCAGTATCATAAAAAAAACTGTTTTTTTAATCAAGTGAGAATCTCAGTCTTATTTTATTTACTATACAGAATACTCGACTCATTTATGAATGATAATTCTTCTGCACATAAATGAACATAGTTTTTAAGACAGGTTCGATTCCCAGTTTAGGCAGATGTTTTTCCGAAATCCTGAAATACAATTTCAATTATTTTTAAATTAAAGTTGAGCCTCCTTTCAATAAAATCTAAGTATTTAAAACAGTTTCCCTTCATGCGTCAAAAAGAACTTATGTATGCAAATGTATGTAGGTATCACAGAATATATCATAGTACTACGTGTACGTACGTATTCTCTCTTAGGTACTTGCTTATTATGGAAGCGCGTTTGGCTAGGAATGTCCGATGTTGCCTATTCCTACTGCAAAGTAGGGCTGTCAGCGAGCGCGGCTCAGACAGGACTAATCGTTTCCGATCACGAAGACATGTCCATTCTTGGACGAGTCGAAATTCAAGTAGACAGCCAGAAAGTTAAAGTTTTATAGGTAGGAAGTGTTTAACTAGTGGCTCCGTGAGCTGTAGACCTCGCGAGTCTGTATATGTTTTCATATTTATTTTTATTTTTTCTCCACAAACATACCCGAATTTTTTTATTTTTATTTTTTTAAACTGAATTTTATTTTATATTATTAATATTTTTTTATGGGGAAACTTCTTTTTTATTGTTATTTTATTATTATTATTTTATCTTATTTCTTTTTATTGGTTAAGAAATGTGACCTGTAGAGGAAAACAGCCTAACAGGTAGACTTTGTAAGCTGGCAACCTCCATAACTCCGTCATTTTTTAAAATTTCCAAAAACTGACTCGACAAAAAAAAAGTCTATTAAATTATCAAACCTGAGAAACGCGACCTTTAGAGTGAAACAAACAAACAAACAAACAGATGGATAGATGGACATACAAAAGCAAATTTGGCCAAGTTGAAACAGAGACGCTTCGCTCGCTCGGTCAATTAGCGATACCTACTTTGATAGGCAAGATAATAATTATTAGAAGTCAGTAGGAACTATCCAAAAGCATAAATATTATAAATGCGAGCCTGTCTGTTTGTTTGGCTTTGAACAGATTTTGAAATTTCACGTAAAAATGGAATCACGTATCGTTCAATAATAAAATAACTTGGTATGAATACTTTGTCACAGAAATATCGATAAAAAATCAGGAATAATCTTAATAATAATAATATATAATCTTTATTTGTTTCTTCCTACCGAGAAAGATCACTAGCAAGCAACACACTATAAATAATATTCAAATATTATCTGAACCAAGAAAACAGGTGATAAAATTATAAATACTTTTAGGTTTTCGCTGTTGTTAATATTAATAACACCCATATTTACCGGGTTATTACCACGATTTTGGTTTAAAATAAGCTTTTTAATGAGCTCACCGATATTTCGACTATGTTGCAATAGTCATGATCACGGCAGAACTTATTTTAAACCAAAATAAGCCGATAAATGTGTGTGTTATTAATATTAACAACCGCAAAAACTTAAAAGTATTTATAATTTTATCAAAGATCACACCTGTTTTCTTGGTTCAGATAATATTTGAAGGATATCTATTGTCTAGCATGTTAAAGATGTTTAGCTTGGTAAATATTATCGTAGTTTCATAGGGAATTTACCATACACTTCAATTGTTTACTTACCTGCTTAGAACACGTAGTACCTACCTATTCAAAAGTCAACTAATGCTTAAGCGGAATAGCTTTGTAAATAACTAAATAAGTAGAACGATATTGTTGGAAGAGTTTTTCAGTTTTTCAGACTACTTAAGTATAGTTGCTGTATCCTATTATTTATTTGAACCACGAAAAATCGCATGACAAAGGAATTAAAAGTTGCCAAAACATAATCAGCTTAACCTTTCGCGAATGTGAGAGCGAAAACGCGATAAGCGCGCGGTTAATGTACGCAAACACGTGAATAAAAGAACTCCATTTAAATGCATCGTAATGAACTGATAACGCATTTGATAACGTCCACTGCCAACTAGTCAGTCGTTCTGCGGTCGTCCGCGAGAAAGGACGTGCTCGCATCGAACAAAAACACGCGAAAACGATCAAACACGAAAACACTCGAATAAAAACACGAACACCCCAAACGAGAATTAAAAAGTCAAATAAATAGTTTTAAGAATAAAACGTTCGAAATATGAAAATTGGATCGCGCGCAAAACAAACACAAGGTTGCGACATGTGACATCAGCGCAGAATGCAACCAACTTTTAATCAACCGTATGCATAATTTCATTTGATTATTAGACGATAGTGTAACTGCATACAATGGTGACCTTGGAATAAACGTGACCATGACTCCATTAGGCAACCCCAATTCAGAATTTTGAATTCCGCATTCAAGTCAATTTGAATTTGGAAGCTCTGCCAGCCAGTTCTAAACATCGACGTTCGAAGTTCAAACGCGTATCGCGTTCGGATATTATTATTTTTTTATGTCTAGTTTGTGTGATATTTATTATATTACCAAGATAACATGAAATAAATTAATGTTTTAATTAAAGCTTTGTGTCATTAATTAACAAGTTCGCGGATAGTGTGGTGCCATGTTTAAAGTGACGGATTTGATAATTTTAGTGACTGAAATGATAAGAAATATGTGTCAGGAGTGCCAAGGCTGATTTATCATTATCTAGATCCTAAAATGTCACTACAAGAGGTAAGAGATAAAAAATAATTGACGGTAGTTACTGTTTACATCCTAAGACGACACGTAGATATTAAACTATTTTTAAATTAAGAATGCTGTAAACAATATCAGTTACGGTTTTTAACGGAAAACAGAATTGAATGGAACCTTAATAAGATAGGTTCAAAGGTGATCCTATAAATCGGCAGTTTACTTACTTTAAAATCTCATGTCGGTACTAACCAATGCAAATAGTGAATCAAAATGTAAATAGAAATGCTATAAGTAGGTAGTACTATATCGCCTAAAACGCTGTCATATTCTGTGGTCATATTATTGTGTCAAATATTTTCCTACATACACACATCCCTTGCGGGGTGAGCAGAGCAGCTATGGGTAGTCTGAAAACATACTTTACTTTAGCCAACTATTCATATAATACTTGCAGGGCTTAAATCTTTACCTACATACTCAAAACAAAAGTTAAAATCAATGCTAGAGACGTAAAAAAATGGTTTTCATAAACAAGAGGTGCAGTTCTTTGCAAAAACTGTCTAACGCTGAATTTAGCTATTTGTCAAAGTCTATTTTCAAGGCAATTTTACATTGTCCTGTTTCCTCTGAGATTATGGCTTGGAAACTAGTAATGCCTATTCATTATGTAAAATAATGTGATTTTCCTCCTTTTGTTGGATAGAATTATTTTGTCCACTGTAAACACCATGCTTATAAAAACATTGTCGTTTGGCCATTAATTTATGGTTTGGCCTTTTGCGTTCTTGGTCATGTGCGTCGAAAGGCGTGCGTTTGATAACAATTTACCTAAAAAAAAAATAACGTAAATTAAGATGTGACGGTCAAACGGTTCGATCAAACACGTAAGGTTATTAGTCAGATGAACGCAGTGGTGATGTGATATCTTGATTAAAACAGTTAGCTGCTTCTAAATACTTTAATCACAAAGTATGGAGGCAAAGTGTACAACACGATCACTTGATTAAAATAGAAAAGGGATATAAACTATTTTCTTATAAAACAGTAAAACAGTAGGTTAGCGCTATTGTAATGGCGGACAGATTGAGAAGAGTAGCGAATAGAATGAGGTTATCTTTTCCAAAGACTAAACCGGATTTTGAACATAGAGCATTACTTTATATTTTTAATTATAATAAAAATACTAGGCAATGGCTTTCGTTGGATAGGGTATAATCCTCAACAAAGGTTTGAGTACGGTTACGGTTTGTCAAACGGCTCTGCGCAGTCTGATTCTGTACGCTGTCGTAATTACACTTCTGACGCGTCAAACACAACAAAAATATGACTTGATGAAGAATATGAAATTGCATCTAACATGCTTCAAACACGTAAATGTTTGACAAACCGTTCAAACCACCTTTGTAAACGATCAAAATGGTTTGAGTCAAACCAAACTTTACGTGTTTGAATCAAACCGTTTGACCGTCTCCGGGGCCCTTAATCCAATGTACTCGTAGTTGAATAACTTTAAGTCTCTTCAAGTCGACAACATTTTACCAACTTATTTTTTCATAATTGAAAATTTTTTAGATATAAATTTTACTATATTGCTAAATTCACGAAAACATAGTCTTAATATTTGATGGCACTTATTTTTTGGTAACAGACAAATTACTTCGTAGGTTTAATATAATACATACAGTTCGATACTTTGCCATAGAACAATTTTAGTTTGATCATTATGGTTTTATAGAAAGTTTACCCCATGCAGATTTTTAAAATTCTAACACGTTGTATTGTATCTAATTTTTTATATAGTATCTAGTCTCCATTCATATACATATGTAACGGTGGTTGATCAGAAAACCAGGTATTAGGTATTATAATTTAATACGAAAGCATCAAATGTTATATCTAGAGCTACACTTAATTTTAATTGCCATAGTTAGCTAAATCGCGGTATTATCGCTATAGCAACAATTATCTGACGAATCCGTGTCAATCTTATGCCAATGCGCAAGAAATTGTCTGACAGAATAATTGTTTAGCTCAGTTTGTCATTTTTAGTTCATTGACTTGGTCTTGTAGACGAGAGATAGGACCAATTAAAAAATTTACTATACCAATAGCGATAGCCGCGTCTATATTATTATCATCATCATCATCGTGTAGGTTGTAAGGTCGACAACCGACTTCACAAATCCTGGTGTCAAAGAAGTTAAAGAGCCGCCAAAATCCACTGACTTGGCTCATGTAACGACTAGATAGATAGTAGCCGGGACCAACGTCTTAACGTGCCTTCCGAAGCACGGAATCATCTTTCTTTTTCGGACAATCAGGTGATTCAGCCTGCAATGTCCTAACCAAACTGGAGGAAGTCTCACAAAGAGATTTTTGCTTGACAGTGTCCCCACCGGGAATCGAACCCGGAACCTCCGTAATGGGCGACAAAATCTGTAATATTCAAACACTAAGCTACCATTAGTAGTCTTTCAGAACAGAAATATTAAATGGATTTTTGGTCATAGTTCACACAAAACAGTATTTTTTTACTTACAAAATTTTTGAAGCACTAGTTCCACACCAATATGCACGTACAGTAAAATAGTCGAAAACAGTTAGTTATAGTGTAGGTAATTAGAACAGAGTTCTCAAGGGCAGACTTTCCTAGTTCTGTAGTTTGCCATTGTGCCGCAGAGCTAGCTTCCTGTAGACATGATGGCACTTTTATATAATTTATTCGTATTATCACGCATTATAGCTAAGTATAAGCCTAGTTTTTTTAACAACACTATTTATTACCATAATTATTATTTTTGTAGGTGAGATAGACAAAAATCATTCGGCACACTTATGTTAATTTGTCAAAATTTTGGTTTAATAAGTTTTTTTTTTAAGTTTGTTTTAGTCAAATTATTTTTACGAAATTACAAATTAATTTATATCAACATGACGTACAATATTAACAAATCATAGTCGTAGGAATTTTCCAAAAATTTTAAATATAATTAACGGGTAAATAATTTGTAGGAAACAAACGAGTAAACATGTCTCAAACATGTATTAGACCACTTGACCTATAAAGCAACATAAAACTTTATCGGAAACCTTGAGTTTGGAGATTAGGATGAGATGACATGAAACAAACAAAATATCAATCATCTGAAATCGAATAATAAAGAAAAGGTACAAAATGTAAAAAAAACTCATATTCGTGTTTTTAAATAAAGAACTTTTACAATAAAAAGAAAAAAAAAACATATTTTTCATAATTAACTGTTTCATTTCTGGTCACCAAAAACGTCAACGTCGTAAACTAAAAACAATCGCCACTTTTCCTTCAAATTCCTATTCTACATATTCATCAGCTCTGTGGTTTTAGCAGAAAATCGGTTGCTAAATGTCTTAATTGCGGAGAAAGGCGCGAACAGCGCCCTTGTGTGGAAGTTTGTGGGTTGTTACAACCCCCAAACAATAAGGCAGCCTTCGGACAAACACCCTAATCGATTTATCTACTAATCTACCTACTTTACATAAGAAAATTATTTCTAGTAGAAATACGATGTTCGCCGTGTGGTGACGGCAATACATTTGTCACCAACCCCTACTCTTCCCGTGGGTATCGCAAGAGGCGACTTAGGGACTACACATTGAACAGGGAATGGGCAGCAGCGCTCTCTGATACAGTAACCTTTTAATCTGCAATCTCCAACCCGCCTGCCAAACGTGGAGATTATGGCAAAACCCTCCACAAGTGGAGGAGGCTTATAGTCCAGCAGTGGACTGTAACGGGCCGTTGATTTGATTTGATTTGAAATAAAGATGTAAAAAGTGATAGCGGAGTATGCTGATGACGCGGGTGGTTCAAGAAAGGCTAACCCATAGGTTAACCGTTGAGTGAAACCGTCTAAAATTTCCCGATAGGAGCCCTGCACATGCAAGGCCTGCATCAGTTTCCAAACGGAACAAAAACAACATAATGTTCAGCGCTAATGATTTTCGAAATCTGTTCAAGTTCAAATAGTTGTTTTTTACTCGACACTTGTCATTTTAATTTAATTTATGTTAAGTTACAAGGTTCTACTTCCTAATTATACCGTCATCGACATAAAAGTACAGATATTCGTATTTAATTAGCAAACAAACGCACAGATAATTATAGCTTCACCCCTTACACGACTGTCACAGAAGTGAAATTAATAATCACTGCAAAAAAGCTGATGATTTCCGTAACGTATGACTAAATAATTGAAATAAAACGTAGTTTTCACGTCGCGCGAGTAATAGACACGATCTTCGTTTGACACGTATATTTTGTTCACGTGTGCGCTTTACGTGAACGTATAAACAACCTAGTTTCTTAACGTTTGTATCTTTGTTCAAATAGTTTTTATGGCGCCCTACTAACATTGTGTAAAAGGTTTAAAAGCTTTGGCTTATGTTATCTGAAATGTACCATTACCGCGTATAAGAAGTCTTGGGAAACCGAGGTCTTTTTTACTATAAATAATAACTAGCGGCTCTGTGAGCTGTAGACCTCGCGAGTCTGTATATCTTTTCATATTTATTTTTATTTTTTCTCCACAAACATTCCCGACCCCTTCTTGATTTTAATTTTTTTTTAATTTTTAATCTTTATTTTATTTTGTCTTATTTTATTTTATTGGTTAAGAAATGTGACCTGTAGATGAAAAAAAAAACAGCCTCAGCGGTAGACCTTGTAAGCTGGCAACCCATGGGGGTTAAACATTACCATCCTAGAAGGCAAAGTAGAAGGAACGAGAGGGCGAGGAAGACTCGGAACGACAACGTCAGAGATATATGACGCAGATAAAAGAATGGTGCTGTAGCCACAGATTCCAAGAAAGACGTAAAGACGACGACCCAGGATCAGGTGACATGGAATATGCTGCAACGACAGAGGGCTAGGCCCCTTAGACTCCGTCATTTTTTAAAATTTCCAAATCTGACTCGACGAAAAAATTCGATTAATTTATCGAACCTGCTCACAAAATTTCCCGAGAATCGGTTGCGAAACGCGACCTGTAGAGTGAAACAAACAAACAGATGGACATACAAAAGCAAATTTGGCCAAGCTGAAACAGGGACGCTTCGCTCGCTCGGTCAATAATAACAAAATTAACAAATAAAAAATACTTTTTCAAATTAAATATTGTCAGACCTTCCTTGCCCAAAACGTTTTAGATTTTTCTTACATGAAAAATATTATTCCTCTGTATAAATCAATAGCCTATCGAAATAGATCAGTTAATTCATTGAATAGTAAAGTGAGAGAAATAGGGGATCGGACTGTTCCTAAATTTACCATATTTTATTAATTATTTTTAAAATATAGATTAGTAGCAAACGATTCGCGAAGAAAAAAACAGAATCGGTTGAAAACGAATATACAGTGATTTTTCAAAGTTTCAATATGTCTGTCTCTTTCAAAAATGATTTTTTGTATGGATTTTATGGCGTTACTAACAATGATATTATAAGTAAAATGGCATAGATAGGTCACTTACAAGGTAAACGGTGTTTTAACATGGCACAAAACTTAGACAAGGACGGCAAGTCTAAGCATAACTGCGAAAAAGAGACAAAGCGACGCGTGACTAAGTTCAGGTTGGCTAATTAGCCAACTTTTGGTGTGCCGCTTTTTGAGCGCGCATGACTTATCTACACCTTTTTACCTAGTATATCAATGGTTACTAACAAATGCCGTCACAAGTGGGTATGTGCCTCTCTGTCTAATCTTGAATTTCAAACCTTTATAACTCGGTCAATTTTAAAGATAGAGCAAAAATTTTTTTTGATGTTCGACAGCAAAAACTAACAAGTTTGGATTTATAAAATAGTCCGATCCCCTATTACTTTCGTTATTGATTAATATAAGGTAGATCATGAGAAGTTAAATAAGACCCATTTTAATTTATTCCTTTTACATCTCAGTACGAAAATATCCTCATTTCCAAACAACATTAGCTAAATGCGTTTGAGTGCTCAAAGTGGTGTATTTATCATTCAATTACACTAATGGCTTTCTAAGATGCAGTTTCTATTAAAAGATACTTTTAAATATAATTTGAAAAAAAAAAAAACTGTAGATTCAATAAACATGGAATCACATTTTAGAGGCATACCTAACATCATCAACAGCTCATTATACGTTCCCGAGCCAATTCAAAATTAGGGCATTCAGGCCCAGTGCATTCAGTCCCTTTCGGTCTTACATACAACTTGGATTACGTAGGAGTAACAGAATTCCTCACGATGTTTTCCTTCACCATAAGGTTCCTTTTCCACCAGAGATGTGCGAGGATGCGTTGCGAGGGATGTGTTTTTCAAGAACCAATAGAATCACTTCATTTACCTCGCCTCGCTCAGCACAGCTCTGGCGAAGCGATTCTATTGGTTCTTGAAAAACACATCCCTCGCAACGCATTCTCTCCTCGCACATCTCTGGTGGAAAAGCAGCCTAAGAGAGTCGAATTTAACCTATGATGAATGAAACACTTGATTTAAATCCTAAAATATATATAAATCAATCCGAGGTATATCTTCTTGATAATATGTTTTGAATATCAGACGCTGTGATCGAAGATCAGACATACCCTTTTGATGATTTCAGCCGGTGGAATACCAGTTGAAGCTCTACTCACCCCATAAGGGATTTGAGCGCAACCATACGTTCGCGTGGGTGAGTAGGCGCATCATGTTCTATTATTGCATCGCGTCTGATGATGATGTAATGTAAACTGTTTTATTAATAAATTGTTATGCAATTAGTACCTTCTACCTACATCGTTTACCTTGTATCGTAAAAAATCGCGTTTTGTAGTTTTAAAAATCATTAATTTCGCAATAAAAGTATCAGATTTAGGTTACGCTTCTAATTTGTGTAAACATTTTGGTAATTTATTTTGTTTTATTGGTAATTAGCTGTCCGCCCGCGGTTACGCTCACGTTATGTAAGATTTTCCCGTGGGAATAAGACTTTTTCCCATAAAAAGTATCCTATCCAAGGTACAAACTATCTCCATTCCAAATTTCATCCAAATCCGTTAAGGCGGAACAAACATCTAAACATCCAGACTTCCAAATATATTTTCACATTTATAATATTAGGTAGTGTGATGTGATGATTTTTTTAAACGGACGTATTCACTGTTTCTACCAAAGTGGTAATATAGAAGGCGCGGACTTGAGTCAGTTCAGGAGAATGAATCCAGGGCTTCGTGGAACACCTTGCAGAAGTTCCATAGATTCCACACAATATAACGAAACCTAACCAACCAAGGATCTGGTTATTTAGTTAGAGCATTTTACGTGCTTCGTCATTTGTGTCGGTTGCTAGTCCATCATCACCTTATTACGTCCCCACCGAGGGGCTCGAGCCTACCCCTGAATTAAGGCGATCAGGCCTTAGTCGATCACGCTTCTTCTTCTCCTTCATACATGGGTTTTAAGGTCGACAAAAGGCCTCGCAAACCCTAGTGTCGGGGTCTTGTGTCAGCATCTGACAATGGCGGACGTGTCTTCGTTTTAATTTTTTTATTATAGTTTATTGTATAATTTCGATAGTGAATTATCCAGTGAATGTTTCGGTATTATAAACTTTAATAAAACAATTGAATCGCTTACACTTTGCTGACATTTTTAGATGATGCCAAGAGGCCTCGTGGTGGCTTCAGTAATTGTAGGTACTATCACATTACTGAGCCCAATTAACCGAACAATCATCCAAGGACCTCCAAATATCACTGGACACTGGCGAAATACGTCTATATAAGATGTGTCGCCATTAGTTAGGAAGAAGAAGAAAAAAAACCTAGTGTCAGCATTAACCGCAAACGACTACACTGCTGGCGCAGTACTAATGCTAGTCCATTGCCGGCTTAAAACAACAAAGTTAACCTCAAGTCTGACAAACAGCCTCCGTGGCAGAGTGGTCGAGATTTCGACGCCCATTACGAAGGTTCCGGCTTCGATTCCCGGTGAGGACTTTGTCAAGCAAAAATCTCTTTGTGATACTTTCCTCAGTTTGGTAGGACATTGCAGGCTGAAAGGATCTTTCCTTTCAGCCTGATTCTGTGCTTCGGAAGGTACGTTAAGCCGTTGGTCCCGGCTATTATCTAGTCGTTACACGAGCTAAGTCAGTGGCCTTTAAGATAACACTGACACCAGGGTTTGTGAGGTCGGTTATCAACCAACACGATGATGATGGTGATGAGTCTAACAGAGACGTCAAGCATGCATAAAAGCATCAACGCAGCCTTCAGTTCTCACTGGCACGAGGTTCTCACGTACGCCACTACCGAAATAGTGGAGAAAGTAAGAAAGCAATTCACGACGGTAATGTTCGGTGGTTTGTGGTCGGTCAGTAATGACTAAATGGTAAAAGCAAGTAATAGACCCAAAGATTTCAGACGCGCGTCGCTCGGCGATCGTCTTTTGATTCTCTGAGAATAGACCAGACATTGATTGACAAGTCGCGTTGGGTTGCGGTCACAATGAAGAATTCCTTGTACAAATTTATGTTTCACTTGCTGTTCACTACCTTAAGTTAACACACCCGCATACGCATACGTGCCTTCAGTTGGAGAAAATTACTTGTAAAATTACTTGTAACTATAGTTTAAGAAGAGCGGTGCCTCCCAACACAAGTGATGAACTTACTGGGAGACTCCTGCCCCCCCTATCTATGTACAACAAATTAAGTAAATAAAGAAATTTATTTATTTATTATTATTATTATTAAGTTACGATAATTGTGAAGTAATGCTAGCGGAAGCGCATCACCAGCTACTATAATACAGGTTCATTCCTAGTATGGTACCTGACTGATGCTTCTTACTTACTTGAATAAATGTATTATTATTATTAATGGTCACGATTCACACAGTCACGCTCTAATCCTTAATTTAAGTTCGTCAGTCCTTTTCATCTTTTAAAGATTAAAAAGGGACAGGAGATGGCCATCCTAATATTAGAGCTGTCAAATATCGAATTTGAACCATATGGACGCGTTGATTGCTCAATTTTAGAGAGCATGTAAAACGACCGACTTAAAAATCTCTTAATCTGACAGCGATGCTCTTATTTTAGGTTATCATTCATTCAAAATAATATCATTCGTTCGTCTGAATTCATCACCTCTCTTTCATTGGTCATAAAAACGAAAAGGATACCTAGCTGGATTTTAAAATTAGAATTAGAAGATGACTTCCCGAATCGAGGCCAATGTAGTATAATAAATAACCGTACTATTAATGCACGTAGGTTGGTATTCTAGGTACATATTACAATTTATAATGAAAATATAAACTACAACTCGACTTATTGCCCCCACTTCTTTGTAACCGACTTAAAAAAAGGAGGAAGTTCACAATTCGTTTGTTTTTTTCTAATCGTGGGGATTGTAATGTAAATTTATTTACTATCAGTTCACATTTGCGTTTGTTGCTCTGAAATCTGCGTGTCACTAATGAACTCACTTTTGTACAATAAGTATTTAAATAATTAAACGAAGAAGCCAGACGCTCATCATCATACCTACATTTTGTGTGGAGAGTTATTGAAGAGCGTCGGTGGTATAGTGGCTAGGGCCGCTGCCTCCCGTCTGGGAGACGCGGGTTCGATCCCCACCATGCAATGTGTTTTCGAATTCATATGTACGTTTATTCGACGCTCTTACGGTGAAGGAAAACATAGTGATGAAACCTGCACAATCGTGATGAAATTCAAAGGTTGTGTGTAAAGTCGACCAACCCGCTCTGGGCCAGCGTGGTCGACTAAGGCCTAATCGCCCTAATTATATATGAGCTGTTGATAAGAGTTATTGAGACGCCAAAGACTCCGAATTGACGAAAGCGTCTTAGCCGATTCCAGATTTTTTTTTATTGGGTACGACCGGACGCAATATTAATACCCAGATGTAAGCAGTATCGTTCCGTAATGTGTTACGGATGCCATCATACATTTACAGCACCTTGAATGTAGGAATCCGGGCAAAAAGAGACGCGTGCGCAACACGTGGGTGCGATGATCCGAATTAGATCACTGACTTCATTGAATCATTGGATGGATTTTTCTAGTTCAAAATGACACTTGTATCTATTTTATCGGAAGCTTTTGATATCATATTCAGATTTAGCTATGAAAATAAATTAGTAACTTCATGAATATATTATGTCCCTATTTAACATTCTTTTGTTTTTATGCTCGATAAAGTAACAGAAAATTAAATCTCCCTTTATTTTTATTATTTATTTGTACAAGTATAAAGGGAGCTATTTATTACAACTTTTTATGTACCTAATTAACATTTTATAAGCCCTGAAAATGTGTTTATGTGCCAAGGTCTCGATCTGTAACTCGTTTTACGGCTTCCTGTAATCTGATTAATACGTGCGTAATACGAACACAGTAGAGAAAAAAACTACAGTGAAAAAAGCGACGGCAAACGTGCCTTTCGAAGCTCAGAAAACCACTGAGAACAATCTTACGTGACCATTATATATAAACAATTTTTTTTTTAAAGTTGCAGGATTGAATGCAAGTTAATAAGTTAGCAGAACCAAATCAACATTTTAATAGGAAAAACGTAAACTGATAGTGATAAATACATTTCGTAATTCAGCCTTGAACTAAAACTGTTTGATAAAACTTAAACGTATCTACAATCCTACATTTCCGGTTTTTAACAACCTATCCGATGTTGATCAGCCTATTATACGCATCTACATACATAGATGTTACCTGTTATATCTGCGCCTGTTGTATGTTACCTGGGAGCCGTTTCACGAAGCTATAAGTTACAAGGACAATTTGATGCACATTACGTAGACAGTGAGGTAAAAAGATAAGGGCTTCCTGTTTTGGCGAATTTTACAACACAATTTGATATTCATTGGAACAAGTTACAATTTGATATTCATTGGAATATCAAATTGTAACTTGTTACTAATAAATTGTTGCCTTGTGAAACGGGGCCCTGTTATATCTACGCGAAAACTATGATATTCATCTATGTTTGTTTGTCTGTTGAAAATCTGTATACAACCATATACCTAAAGTATTGAACTTCACATAACAGTGAGTGTAACAATCAAAAATAACATCTACTTACTCGTACTTTCAAGATATTACTGTAGAATGTAGAAGTACAAACTCTGTTATCTATGTGTTGTATGATTTATCTATCACATAGAATCGTCCTTGTGTTCTACTAATGGAATTTTATGTACGTTTTATTTCGAGGCTACTATTAGGCTGAAACCCCTCGGTGGGGACGTATATGGCCTAAAAAGTACTATCTAAATAAAAGACCACCAGCCCTATGGTCCGATGACATTGCCAAACTGGCAGGATCAGGCTGGATGCGGATGGCACAGGACCGTGAGGAGTGGCGCAGTCGAGAAGAGGCCTATACCCAGCAGTGGGTGGATGTGGGCTGAGAATGGTGATGATGATGATGATGATGATGATGAACTAAATTCCAGCTTCACTGTCAGGACAATAATATAGGATTATATTGTCGTCGTTACATTTATTCTAAAAGGTCTTGTAGTAAGGCGAAATATCAGTAGTATCGTTAAATTTAAACAAGGACTCGGGTCACAGAATTATAAATACTTCTTTTACAAATCGAGTTTTCTTGATCCGAATATTTTTCCATTTCATAAATGGTCCATTTTTTTGTATTATCACGATACAGTTTTATTTTATACCATGAATTTATTGTACACAGTCGTACAATAAGTTGAATAAACAGTTAAATCAGATAAGTAAGTTATTGATACATTTTAAAAAGATAAACATGCCAAAAGCATAATTAATAAAAAATATTATAATATTTCACAGCGGTTTTATAGCTTCAGTTCAGTAATAAAATAATAAATCCGCATTAAACTTTTAAAGACTTATTCAATACCACAAACAGCTCATTATAATTATTTATAGCTACAAAAACAGCAGTAAACTTGCTCTTTCAAATATGAAAGCTGTTTCATAAGCTTTATTAACATCATTTTTTTAAATAAAAAGAACATCCGACACTGTTTGTTATTAGCTTTCTCATTAAAAACTTCGTCAAGCCATTTAGGCGCTGATTCCATTCCATTTACTTTCTTTCTCAGTCACACAAACAACCAACAATTTGAAGACGAACAAACCTCACGCTCTAGTTGTGTCGAAATCTTATGAATCTGTAATCAATATTCATTGAACAGATCATAAAATCAGACATTGTTACCAATAGGAAACAAATATTACACACGCCTGTAATATGCAATATTTACCTTGTGATATTTCAGTAAACTCGAAAAATATCATAATCACCACACCACGGAAATTTTCTGATTCATAGTCCTAAAATACTGAACCGTAAAAAATATGTTTACTGTTACTTTGTCAGTAGGTACACATCCGTTGTCGTAGTCAATAAGTTCGTCAGTGTGCATGCACACGTTGATGTTTTATACACAAGACACAAATTAGGACATTAATAAAATTGTATGGCGTAATAAATTATATCAATCTACATATTATTATTCAGATTATGGGACTGTAACTTATTGATCGTTTTAGGCGTAAAAGCTTTCTTTCTGTCTTTTGAAAAAAATAATACATTAAAATACCTTGTGAACTGATAGATCAGTTCTTAATGAGCGATAAAGCATAAACTTCAATCAATCAATCAATCAGCCTATTGCAGTCCACTGCTGGACTGCTGCCTCCCCAAGGGCACGCCAAAGCGCACGATCACCCGCTTTCCTCATCCAGCCACCACCAGCGACCTTCCTCAGGTCATTAGTCCACCTGGCATGGGGGCGTCCCACACTACGTTTCCCGAGGCGTGGTCTCCATTCGAGAACCCGTCTGCTTCAACGCTCCTCGGTTACTAACATAAACTTACTCATCTAACTCGTGATCTTCGAATATTGACACCATCACTTATACTTTAACGTTAGCGAGACGCCAGATGACGCTAAAGTTAAAACCCAAAAACCATTTGTAAAGTTAAACCTCTTTTGTCACCAGGCATGTCAGGAACAAGAATCTCGCGTGGCTGAACTTCGTTTACTCGCGGCTCGAGTAGCTGCTGAGACCGGCTCCAGGGCTCTCCAAGCCGACGCCGACGCGCTGGCTCGAAGACTCCAGCTGGTGGCTGGAGCGGTCCAGGCTCTGGCCGATCTCGGAGAAGCCAGACAAGTGGCCAGGGCTAAGGCTCAGAACACCAAGGATATGCTTTGTGATATGCGACAGGTCAGTATACACATGTACACAATTCATTATTATCATGTCCTAAGACGTCTCATCAACATCAACGGCCCGTTACAGTCCACTGCTGGACTATGAGCTTCCTCCACGTGGAGGGTTTTGCCATAATCTCCACGCTTGGCAGGCGGGTTGTAGATCGCAGATTAAAAGGTTACTGTATCAGAGAGCGCTGCTGCCCGTTCCCTGTTCAATGTGTAGTCCCTAAGTCGCCTCTTACGACACCCACGGGAAGAGTAGGGGTTGGTGACAAATGTATTCTACTCTGCCGTCACCACACGGCTCAAGACGTCTACTGATGGATAAACAATAGCCTCCATCGAAAAAGCAAACATGTTTAAGGCGAGAAATATCAGAGACGTGTTTTATCTAGCCACCAAAATGATAAAAGACATTTGTTTTGCTTCTTCACATCTTTGAATTGTCTCTATTTCTCTTTGGTCAATAAGAATACATCTGTTTTCTCTACGACAATGTGGGTTAGACTAAGACCAATACTAAATACTAGTTTTACAGATTAATACGAAATCAATATTTGTCCAGCCTAGAGCCTAGTAAATATGTTATTTTTCCTTGACCTAGCACTTCAATAATCAATCACTAATGTTTCTGGCCTCAAATAAAAATAATATAATTAAAAAAAGAAAGCAGAATTCCCTAGGGTCCAAACGAAAGTTATTCAACTGGCTAGTGCAATAAATAAGGTCATAACGGTCAGTACTCTGCACTAATTATAATTATCGATTGTTCCACTCCCAACTCTCGAAGGGCACGAGCTTCGCATCCGTTACAACATCGTGTCATTAACGTCAATGAATATTTATCAATTTACTATTTACTAGTATTGCTAGCACAGTCGATGACGTAACTTCTGGTAATATATTTTGCACCTGCGTAAATAAAACTGATCTATCTTTGATCTAGCCTCGAATGCCTTCTCGAATCACATTATTTATTTTATTTTTTCTAGGATTTGGCCCCTCTGCACGAGGATGGTGAAATCGTAGAAGATAAACTGATCGCGCTTCGTGACAACCTCATCGCTCTTGGCAAGAGCGAAGCTGACATCGCCCCGGCAAAGGCCGAACTACCAGACATAGACAGGGATGTTTCCGATGAACACTCTATTGTCAGGATCCT
Source organism: Carpatolechia fugitivella (assembly GCA_951230895.1). Taxonomy (NCBI): domain Eukaryota; kingdom Metazoa; phylum Arthropoda; class Insecta; order Lepidoptera; family Gelechiidae; genus Carpatolechia; species Carpatolechia fugitivella. Next base: position 15,567,167 of record OX579655.1, on the reverse strand, counting down.
AGAACTATGGCAGGCAATGTTCAGAGACACCTTCTTACATTACCACAGACTATCAACAGCTTTAGTCAGGTCTGGAGACGCAGCGACAGCTTTAAGATTATGGCACGAATACCTCTTGGACCTACAGTCATTCTTATCAGGGTCTGTACCGGGTGATTACGAAAATCTGACAGAACACCGGCGGTTGTGTAGAGTACACAGGAATCTTTTGGCTTCTCAAAGGTCAATTCTGATGAATGAAAATAAGGAAACAAAGAATAGAGACCTTGCTGATAAGTTTGACACTCTGACTAACCTTCACAATGAGACTCTTGCGAGGATAGTTGAAAGGCATGACGAAGTTTGCAACAGAATCGCAGCGTGGGACGACTACAGAGAAATCTACACAGAGCTACTCAGATGGCTCAAAGAAATGGAACGTGAAAAGGAGAAGCTACAACTAAGATACGTTCACATTAAGAGAATAAACAAAGTACTGGCTAAGATACAGAATCTCTCAGACAAAATACCTGAAGGAAAAAAGCAAGCCGAAAAACTGTTTGCTCATCTCAAGAAAGTGCTCGATTTTACTGAGGAAGCGTATGGAGCGTCAGTGAGGATGGAATACGCCGGCATGGTGAAGAGAATAGACAACCTTCAGGCCAGTCTAGACACCTGGCGTGATTTCCTTACTCGAATAATTGCTCTTATAAGCGAATATGAAACCATCTCTAACGATCTTCACAAACTATATTCAAAGACTCAGGATGACGTCAATTCATACTCGGATGACGAACGCCTTTCAAGGCCGCAACTGAAGAAGGCGATAGACAGGTACACAGATTTGAGGGCTAAGATCGTCAAGACGGAGAATCAGATTGAGGCTCTAAGTGTCATCCAAGAACAGTTGAAAGAATGTCTCAGTCCTCAAGACATTAGGACAGTCAACCAACGAGTCTGGACCTTAAGGCAACAGCGATCTGATTTGGAACATCAACTTTCTATCGTCATCCACCGATTGCAAGAGAGATTAGAACTGTACAGCATATTCGACTCCCGCCTAACACGATTCTCCGAATGGTTGGCAACTCTCGAATCCCGTTTACAAACCTCTAGTCAAAGCAGTGAAGTGAGCGCCTTGGATCCTCAAGATTTGATCAGGAGGATAAATTCCGAAGTTCAAGCTGAAACTGCTCTTAAAGAACGCGAATTTGAATGGCTCATGGAAACTGGTAGCGCTCTCGTTGATCTATCGAAGAAAGATGAAAAGTCATATAGCAAGAACACCTCCAAACAACTGAAAGACGTTCAAGAACGCTGGTTGAAGCTACAGGAGACCGGCAGGTCGAGAATAGCTAAAATCACCGAGCTACTCGAAACGATAACGCAACTAGAAGAGAGATTAACAGAAATCAGATTGAAATTGCACACAATTGAATCCAGTTTAACTACGTCAGTGGTCATTGAATATCTAACAACGAAATCTGTTGACGAGAAATTCCAAGAACGTGACAATATTCACAAGAGAATTGAAAATGAGAGCGGAGAAGTAGGAGAGTGTTTGAATCTCTGCGAACTCATTTTCAATGATTCAGACGTTGTGAAGGGCAACTTCGATTTACGCAATTTACGAACAGGTGTCGACATAATCGAGAAGAAATGGAAGAACATCTGCGATATGTCTGAACACCGTAAGAACACGCTAAAAGAGATCCGAAAATCTGCTGAACTTGCCAATTCCTTACTGCCTAAGGTCGAGAAGAAATTGGACGCTATTGAAAAGAGAGTCGAAAAAGTTGAGACGAGAAAGCAGCGAGGCGAAGCGGATGAGACCGTCAGCAAATCTGTCATCAAAGACTTGGAAGCTCTTGAAGGAGACATCAAGCGACTAGAAGACGCTTATAGTCGGATAGCGTCTTCAAGAGGGATAGATCTTCGTGGTGAAGGGGCGGATTACGCAGCTAGGTTGAGAGCTGCAGTGCGTCGCTGGCAGCAGTTGCGCGGGCGCATTGATTCTGCCGGGGCAGACGCTCACAGGCAGTTTGTAGCGGCTCACGGCAAAGCTGTCGTAGCGTTGGCTGAAGCCGATGTCAGACTGACCCGCGCCTTGCATCTCGCTCCCGAACCACAGGACAAAGAAGAGACTCTGAAAGAACTTAATGTAAGTGTTCCCTTAACTACTCAGTTCATTAGGATTCCCTGGGTGACAGACTTGGCTTTTGTATTTATGAAATTGCCAAGTCAAATAGAATATGTACTCGTACAGTACAATAATGTTTATGAACATTAACTTTTTTTTTCTTATGTCGTTTTTATTTCAAATATACGCTTCCTCATCCTATAGAACTTTATCATCTTCATCAGTCATGGGACGGAAGCGTCTGCAAATCTTACCACCTAACCCAATTTTATTATACAACGCACTGTCTCGCAGTTTTCGTTGGGTTTTTCTTGACTCTAAGACTGAAAGAAATCGCTATTTTCCGGAACTGCATTTTGTGTGCAATAAAATAATGTTATCCTTTTTTTAACCCCAGGGTGTGGAAAGCGACCTAGTGGAGTGCGTAGCTTTAGTAGCGGATGCCGACCGGCTGTCTGTCGCGGTATCCTCTGCCCCGGGAGTGTCGGATATGGTGGCTGAATACCGCGCGCTGTGTGCCGACGTGCGGGCCAGGCTCGACGCCGCGCGCGCTGACGTCATCAGAGACGTCGACTCTGCTACACAGGTTAGTAAGCCAGCAAGGATACAGGGTGGCCCATTTAGATGGGTCAGTATGGGTAACTCTGAAACAAAAGAACTCTAAGGAACCATGCCATCGATTTTAGTAAAAGAGAAAACTGCATTCATAGATTTAAAAAAATCTCATTCTAAGTTCCGGATTCGAACCCAGGTTCTAGCCGGGCTCAGCACCGCGCGCGCTTACGTCATCGCTATCTATCGCTGACTTCTTTTAAATAACATCAAATTAACTCACTCCTCAGGTGGACACCCTAAAATGGGAGACCGACGTCGCTCTCCAAGTAGACACGTTAACATCCAAAGAAACCTACCACGTGGAGCTCGTATCCGCTGTCAAAGAAGCATCAGGATCTCTAGAGGCACTTCGCAACGCTCTCATACAACAACCTAAAGAAAACGCCAGCAGTGACGAACTAGCCACAGCGGCTAAAGACATAGCTAAGGCTGGATCTAAACCCGGACAGACTTTAGAGCTCGCCAAACATCTATCAGAGCTTCTGCTAACAGAATGCGACGCGACGGAAGATGAAGCCATGTTGAAGGAGGTGGAATCTCTGTCCATGAGATACGAAGACCTTCTGGCTCAAGCCAAGAAGAGGGAGCTACAGATCAACAATTTGAGGTTGGTGACGTTTGATGTTGTGATGGTTTTCGGCGAATATTCTTTTAAATATCGAATTTTAGAGACTTTTGTGACATCAGAAGTAGGATAAAATTATTATGCTTGCTGTTTTTAAATGGATATTTAAAAGTATATTCGTAATATTGACGACTTTGTTGTTTGTAGCACTAGCACTGACTTGCATTTTGGTGATGGGGCTTTGTGTAAGAGCAGTGCGTACGGAGACGTCTACACCTCTCTCTCACACGTTTGTTTGTATTGATGACGTCACGAGAACTTTCTGTCTATTCTGCTGAGCATTCCTCTATCAGAGATTGGATTAATTTCTTGAAGTTTTTTCCAAATTGTGATCTAAATTTGTTTCCTCCAGTGAAGTGCTAAAGACTGGTAATAAATGCTTACAAAAATTGTATAAATCAAGTTATTTGATAAATCCTTCTCACAAACCCTTCATATTTTACACAAAAATAAAGAGCAAGTACATATTTGAAGCGTGTGGTGATCCTCTTTGGGTTTTTTTTAGCCATCGTAGTAATTTTTCCTCCGAGGTACGTGAAGATAAAAAATATTTAATAGACAAAATATTTTTTCAATACAAACTGCATGGACGATATCATTATTTTTTATTGTTTTTTGAGAGTACAAATAAACTAATTAACTGAATGAAATCTCTAAAAAATGTTTAATGCACTAAAAGTATAGGATATTAAACACAGAGTTTGTGACAAGGTGCCACATATTTTGATCTTCAGTCTAGCTGCATTGTTATGCGTATGTGTAAATTCTTAAGAACCACATATTTAAGCATTTATGTCCAGTCCCCAGTCGTAGCTCTAACTGGCTTGCTAACCCGGCATGCCTAAACAGTTGCCTTCTGTCCTAGGTTGCCCCACTCGGCCTCCTACGCTCTCACGTGCGAACAGTGAGTACCGCTTCCTAATTTATTTATTTACTATAATAAATTATTATTATGAGGTGGACCGTTTGAATCAGTTTAATCAAAAGCGAGGAGTAAGATGATAAGGGAACTAGAGATGTGTAAAGTAAAAGTATGAACGAGACTTGATAAAAAGCCAACCAATCCCGTGGGAAACGATGGAAAAATACACTCACTTAAACGGTTCAACTATAATAGCATTAGTTCAGTTTGTTGAACGGTCAAAACTCGGTTACTACATGAAATATATATATAATACCTAATATATAAAGTAAAATAAAGTTTATTGATATGCTTGCTTGTAAACAATGCCAATTTAAAACAATACTTGACATAAAACAATGGCCAAAGTATATTGACCGGTCAACGCGGCAAAACGTATTCTGACGCTTCGATCGTCTTTGTGATCGAAGTTCTGACGCACAATAATTTATTGTTTATGAAAAGAAAGCTCGAATGAAATTATTTTGTTGTTTTGTGCAAAAAAATATCTAAGCTATGCATGAATTGACTGTGTAGCACATTTTGTTTTGTAGTTACAGCACATTTAATATTAACAATTGCACTTTTATACTCTTACTTGTAATATTTTTCATTATTTGCACTGCACATGTTTTACACCTGAGCAATTACTGCTTCATATTGTAATGAAAATTGATATTTATTTCATTTATTGTATATTTATTACTTAACGTAGAAACAATATTTTACTTTTAAAACATTACAGATTTATTATAGAAGAATATGTTTAATAATTTTATATAGATATTTATTTGACAAAAATAGAACATTAGGAATTTTATCTGTGTTCTTTTTGCAGTTAGAAAACTTGATGTAACTATTCCTATGAAATTAATTAACAACTACCAATTAAAAATTCAAAGAAATAAAACAAAGTAATCTGCATAGAAAAGTTTCTTATACTGACTTAATATTTAAAATCTTCATATTATTAAACTTAAAACTATATGAAAAAGCGATCCATAGACAGTTTTTTACTTGTTTTATAACTGCAAAAAGGCTTAACTAAAGAAACTCTTACAAAGTCGGCTTACAAGTGTTTCTATCCCCAATAGTGAGTCAGGGCGACTGACCTGCCCCCTGTGCTCGGAGCGCAACTGGAAACAGCTCGACAACGACCTCTGGCGGCTGGAGCAATGGCTTCAGTTCGCCGAGGCCACCGAGGACGCGAGGACAGAACCTCCCGAGCAGTATGACGCGCTAGAAGACGCTATTCAAGTGAGTTAGATGCTTAGCTACGTTTTACAGGGAGATAATGCTATAGTCAGGTTCGCTGCATAATAAAATAACCAATAATAAAAGTCCTGTCTGAATTTTAAACCGTACTAAAGCAGCAGTGGACTGTCACGGGCCGTTGATTGATTGAAAGAGCAATGTGCGAGCGAGATTACAGATTACAGTAAAACTTCCCCATGTAGATAAATGAGGTTTCATATGAAATCTAAATCGATTGAAATTATTTTTTTCTCTTAAAATTCTTTCTGTTCATTTACTGTTTTTGTAAATGTTAAGTAAAATATTCAACATCAAACCAGTAATGAATTAACAATGATCCCTCCCAGAGAAAACATTTTTGTGATGAGTACTTGTGTTTGTCTTATGTCTGTTAGATATTTTATCTACTTATGTATGTATATCAACCCATGGTACAGGCTCCGCCCATTTTAGGGTCAAATGGCAGTGTATCAAATGAGCGCACATAATTTAAAATACAATTCACAATTTTCCTTCACAGGACCACCGCGAATTCCTCCTAGACCTGGACTCCCATAAATCCATCGTGGTCTCTCTAAACGTGGTCGGCACACACGTGGCAGCGCACGCGGCGTCGGAAGATGACGCGGTCCGCGTGCGCGCGCGGCTTGCGGCGGCCAATGCGCGCTGGGACCGCGCGTGCGAACGTGCAGGATGCTGGCAGAAGAAGCTGCAAAGGGCTCTTGTGCATAACCAGCAGTTCCATGATATCGGTGAGTTATTCCTCATGGACCTGCACTCCCTCTAATCCAAATATGGGTGTAATCTATAGATTTAATGGTTATCTAACTATATTTATAGAATCGGATGCATCCACCGCTTTATAATAGCAAAATAACTTGAGTTCCGTTCCGTTTGTCACAAGGATTTTATTTTTCATTAAAAACCTTAATAAAATGAATTTATCTTCTTATTCTATTACCTTCCTTGATTGCTGAATATTTTCGCACTCGAAAGACGTCCAATGCTAGCCAATGTTGAGTGTTAATTAAAAACTGCTACATTACAACGACCTGACGATCGAATCTTGTCCATCAGTGGTGGAGTTAGTATCCCGTCTCGCGAAGGCGGAACGCGGCGTGCGCGCGCGGGAACCGCTGCGATTGTCGCGGCCGCCAACAGAACTCCAGCGCGATTTCCGCCGCTTCAGCGAGCTGAGAGACGAGCTGTCGAGGGCGGAGCCCCGCGTGCTGGCGCTCCATGAGGCAGCTCAGCTGCTGAAGAGTGGGGATGCCCCGGCCAGTGCTGATGATATCTGTCGCAGGTTCGTTATTTTATTATTTATCCACAGGCTTCTTCTTATAACTTACCTGTTCTTATTCGTCTTCTCTTGTAAGAAAGATATATACAATCTCTTTCTTATATCCGCCCTTTTCCTTATATCCAACCTTTCTCTTGTATCCTAACTCTAACTATATCTATCCTCTCTTTTATCCAACTTCTGCTTTATATCCAACACCTCTCTTAAATCCAAACTCTAGCTCATATCCACCCTTTCCCCTTATATCCACCCAATCCCTTGTGGTTCAGGTGTCTCTTACAGACAAGCTCGGACTCTCAAGGGCAGAACTCCATGAGCTGACGTTTCATGGATGAATGTACTCAACTGCTGCAAAGCGGGGATGCTGCAGCCGGTGCTGATGATACACTTAACTATTCAACGTCTTCTTTATATCCAACTTCTTCCTCCTTCTCCTTCCTACATACATTCTTATAAAACTCCAAGATTAGATAAGAAATTTCAATTTATATCTACAAAGACAAATAAACGCCAATGTAGATAGTCCTATATCCTCATCATATCCGAACTGTTTCCAGACTGGGCGAGCTTCGCTTGCGTCTGCAGTCCCTCCGCAAGCTGTCCGGAGTGTACGCCCTGAAGCTGGGCGCGGCGTTGGCGAGGCAGCCGGCGAGAGCGTCGGCACTCACCGCCATGGCCGCCGCCGCCGCTCCACAGGTAAACACATACTGCTTATTATCATTAACCAGTTTATAGTTCGTATAACACACATAGGCGCGAAACGGGAAAAATGTAGTACTAAATGGCCTAATTATAACATGCATAGGTTGACAGATGAAAGATAGGTGCGAAACGTAAAACAAACTGTACTAAATGGTCTAAAAAAACAGCCTAATACATTTTGGGTAGTAAGTAGCCTCGTCTATGAAACTGAACAAGCTTAGTTTTATAATTTTAGAAGAGTATAAACAAAAGAACTTTAAAATTCGTAAAACAAAATATTTTTGATTCCACAAACTGAGCTACATTCAACAACAGTATGCATTACACAACATATCTTAAATATTATTTATTAATATCAATTTTTTTTGGCTTTGGTGATCTTTTTTAATTCGAACATTTTTTATTTATTTTTAAATTTTTTCTTATTTTTTTTACGGCAGGTATAGTTTGCCGCCAAAACGTAGTCAGATACCGAATTCCAAATTTAAAAAATATATATACTTACAAATGTCCTATTGATACCAATGATTTCAGACGCGCGTCGCCTCGCAGCGATCGTTTTTTATTTCCTCTGAGATTGAACAAAAACTTTTGTTTAAAAAAAAAACAGTATTTTTAATTGTTTTTTTATTTTACCTATTTTTCTGGACCAAAAACAAGCTTCATTACCAAGTATTATTAAAAAATAAAAAATCATGCATTTAAGGTTAACGTAATAAGAATAGTTACTCCTAAGTTGCCCTCGCTTGTCACAGCCACACCCCACCTAGCACTAAGAGGCAGAAAAACACAAAGCTTGTTGTTTCCGTTAAACAGTACAATTAGCCTTCAAATGGAAATCCTAAGGTTTAGTGAACCAACCCCTTAACCGTAGAAGTTATAATAACAAGTGTTTACAACTCCTATAACTTGATATCAAAATTTGTTAGATGTATTTAAACCATCGAACTACAAACACTTTAGAATTACAAAACAACGATATTTATAAAAATGTCATAGTTAGACTATGAAAATAATTCACCTTCGAAGTACTCAGCTTCAAAATAATTCACCTTCGAAGTAATCAACTTCAAAATAATTCACCTTCGAAGTAATCAACTTCAAAATAATTCATCTTCGAAGTAATCAACTTCAAAATAATTCACCTTCGAAGTAATCAACTTCAAAATAATTCACCTTTGAAGTAATCAACTTCAAAGTAATTCACCTTCGAAGTAATCAACTTCAAAATAATTCACCTTCGCAGTACTCAACTTCAAAATAATTCACCTTCGAAGTGCTCAACTGAAAAATATTCAAAAGCATTTTTTTTAGTTAAAAAAAATAGAATATACTTTTACGTATATACTTTCAATTCTATAAGTCTTCTTTTTCTTGAAGAAGATTCTAAAAGTGTTTGTAGTTGGACAAAACCCCTGTGGAGTCACAGTAGTAGCTTTGCACAGTATTTTGACGTATTTCTTCCTCCCCTAGCTAATGGACGACGAAGAAGAACAGATCTCCGCGCTCCACCTGCCCCCTCTCGATGAAAATGAGTAAGTACCACTTAACGAGCCGTAGACTGACCACGAGGACTATGTCGCTGATATTATGTGGAAAACATCTACCTGGTAATCCTAGCTTGCTTGCAGCGAATTTAAGCAATAGGGAATATGCACATTTTTTTTAAATTCATTAATCGAAAGATAGCACATAAAAATATTTTAAGGCTTCAAAGTTGATGGTTAGACAGAGAGGTCCGACGTGACATGTGACGTCATATATATATGTATATGTGTATGTATGCATGTATGCATCCGCCATGGAAAATTTTGTTTTCGTAAGAGGGACAATATTTGTTTAATAACTGTAGTTTTTCGATTAATTTCGATTCTGTTTTGACTGTCAGTATCCTATTTTTGTATACTTTCAGATGAACTATGAAAAAAACTATTTTTTTATGCATATACCCTATTCGTGTGTTATTTTATGTGAATCCGGAGTGACGCGACATAGCTCTCGTGGTCTCGTATCGCTTTATATCCTTTTGATTTGCTAATAGTTGTCAAGCTAATAACTACACTTAAATTTATGTTTATATATTCAAAAATATTACGTAAATTTATTAACTTCTTAAAATTATCAAAATACAATCTCTGTTAAAACATTTATTTCATAAGAATTTTGTTTTCTTGTTACTTCAAAATAATATGGTGTCAACTGCGTAAAGAGCTGACTACTTAGATTTTTTCTAAATTAAATCTCATTGCCACACTACATCTATGGCCGGATCTATTTAGCCGAATAAACGCTACGAAGCCAAGTCAAGCCTGTTGCCGGCTCGATAGTCCAATATCGATAGCCTATCGATATACTATCGATAGTTTAAGTAAAAATGATACGATAGTATTGATAAGCAGCAATACTATCTATAGTATTGCTGCTTATCAATAGTATTGCACTAAAAGAAATATCGATACTATCGACACTATCGATAGGCCTATTGATTGGGTACATGTTTTTGGCGTTTTACTATGGATTGTAAAACTATCGATTTTTCGGCAACACTAATCGCCCAATGATAAAAGTACCAACCGTACCCATTATTCCTATTCAAGTGACTAATACCAACTTTCCCCCACAGCGTGGTCGTAAGTGACGAAACAGAAGACCAGGAACTAACCCGCCTCCAACGCGGCCTACGCTTCGTGTGCCGGGTGGCTCGAGCCTCACTTCCCTTCCAAGCATTACTACTATTACTCCTAGGGGCAGCTGCTTTAGCCCCTCACGCCAGTTCGGACTGCAGAACCCCAGGATTAGGCTTTGAACCGGTCTTAAGATACCCCGAAGGCCCCCCGCCTCTATGATTACGAAAGCGAAAATAAACAATATAACTGTCAAAAGATTTCTGCCTACCCTCTAGGCTGAATAGAATGGCGGCTGATAAGGAGTATATGGACCTCGGAAAAAATACGCAAAAATAAACAAAAAAATATTAAAATAAGGGTCCCACTCTCTAAGCCCTTTTTATAAGAAAAAACAAACAAAAATGTATAAAAACAACCATTAAATGAGGGTTCATATATTAATTATCAGACATTAATTACAATCGCTGGTGATGCGAAAATTACAGTGCCAAGCATTGGCAGCGAGAAAATATCAGTGCCAACCACTGGCAATGTTAATATAAAACATTTATAGAACTTCTCGTACCGAGATGATATTTTACTAAGCATTAAGACGTAAAAGCGATCTCAGTGGATCCGAAAGAAGTTCTTAACAGTGCCAGTGGTTGACATTGAAACCGAAAGTGCCAATGCTTGGCACTGTAGTATCACAAAGTGTTGCCAGTGAGGGTAGTTTAAAAAATGACACGCTTTTGACGTTAGCAGCGCTCTCGCCACTGCTTTTGCTCAAGACGCAGTGTGCGAGCGCGCACACATTCCAGCGGCCGCGCGCCGCTCATGTAAATAATTACAGTTTTGTATATTTGTTACCGAAATAAAGACAAGTCGCGGCGCGCGGACAACGACGCGCCGACACCAACGAAATGATATATATTTATTATTTATATAATGTAACTTGTATATTTAAGGCGCCGCACGACGGCTTCGATTTGCATCCACGCATTGTTACTTAAATGTTAGTTAGTAAGGACTGTTTACATAAAAGTCGAAATAAAGCCTTGCATTGATTATATTACCTTGTTTTATTTACATCATCCTAAAATTATACAATACGATACAACTTCACTATGTAATGATAATGACTTACAATATTAACTTATAAATTCTTCTTTGGAACATCACGATACCTGAAACGAAAAATTCATTTTGTTACCAGTGAAAAAATGTTGTTACATAGATTTTTGGTGAGGAATGCCTAGTTTTTATGATAGGGTATATTTATCCTATCATATAAACTGGTCCATGATTCTGAAGTTCAGAAATGTTAAGACGACTAAATAAATGGAATTTCTATTATCTAAAAAAAACATTTTTCGTAAAAAAACAACGGAATATAATTCAGGATCATGGGCTGAATTTACCCCATATTTTTTTTTAGATTAGGGTCGCTAAAGCATAAAGACGACGCGCGAACAGTATCAATTACCAACACTATTAAAGTCTATTCAGGGAGCTCTGATCTTAAAATGTAAACAAATATGGCGGTGCGACGTCATGGAAAGTGTGATTTAAACTTGTTGAAGTAAACGCGCATAGTTTTGTTGGTGATTTAAATCATTAACAGATTAAGTATAGTGAATATGTAAATGAATGGGAGAGGTAATTTGCAATCTCTTGCGAATGATGTTTACATTTTAAGAATAGAACTCCCTGAATACTTTACTCGACTCACCGCAGACAGGTACGGCTGGCTGTGCGCCCTGCCCCCGCGCCCGCGCCGCCGGCCCCGCGCCGCGCCGCGCGCGCGCCCGCGCCGGTGCTGCACGCTCACCGCGCACGCGCGGGACGTGCTGGGCTGCACCAGTAGAGCTAGCTCGTCTATGTTCGAACTCTGCAATGATATACAGATGGGAGTTAGACTTCCTGTTAGAGGAGTACTTATGCATCAATACAAATTACAATTTGAAACCCACTGAGTCTAAACGCCGCCGCTAAGTCGTCCGTTTAACTACTTGAATTGAGTTACAAAATGCCCGAAAATTACTCTGAGCCTTTTTCACTTTCTCTTCCTTCAAATCTCATGAGTGCAAGTGAAACAGACTGCTTTCAAGTAATACCTACTCGTAGGCATTTAGGAACGGACTTGAACTGTGAAAAAAAAAGGATTTACACAAATTCTAACTCTAGTTGTCCCACAGCTGGGCAAATGCCTCCTCTTTTTCAGTTACATCCGCGATGCAGGCTTTGGAACGCAGAGTGGTATTTCGAATTCTGTCTATTCTCCTCACTACAAGAATGCTGCGTTCCATTGGCAGACCACCAGCGAACCTCTGTGACGCGTTCAAATACCAAACCTGAGCACCGTAGGTTAGGACGGGCAGGATACACAATACAGCATGATTTTGTAATCCCTAGCAAAATTTAAATCGATGTTCAGACCATCATAAGCAACAACTTTTCCCAAGGAACATGGGTTGAAAACTCTCAAAAAAAATTCGACCTCCCATACAAATTAGTAAAGTTGATTGTGTACTTTGTATAAAGAGTCTTGGGAAAAGTTGTTGCTTATGATGGTCTGAACATCATTTTTAAATTTTGCTAGGGATTACAAAATCATCCTGCATATCGACGAATTTACGTTTTAATGTTATTGGATGATCTCGTATTATTCGAAGCATATCATCAATAATCTATCTTCATGCTAAGGAAATCATCAATACGAGCATCGTTACTAAAAGAATGACAAACCAATAAACAGAATTTATAATTTCCAGTCACTTTCCATTATCAAGTTATAAGTTTCTATAGTTTAGGATATTATTGTTGGTTGTTATTTTTGGGTTTTATAATAATGCGTGTGTTTGCCAGTAATTTGGTTTTGTGTTTAAGAATGAATTATCGTTATTATGTACTTTTTTTCAACTAATATTCCGACACAAATTATTTTGTTTGAGAATTAAATAAATGAAACGAAATCAACTACGGTAGGTCAGTAAGCAAGGACAGACGATCGTTTTATATAACAGACAGTCTATTTACTTAATTCACATACAGGAACTATAAATAATACAACTGTTTAAACATTGTTACGTTCAATCATGACATGACGCTAGGTTTCACTTTCAATCAATGCCTTTTGTTGTGTTTTTCAATCATTTTAAGTCTCCTGTGATTATTATAGCACTGACCTGGGGCTCTTTCCTGCGACTGCAATGATCTGGTGCTCCTGTCTTTTACCTCTTATGGCCTGAAGACTTCCACCTCTTACCCTGTGAGGGCGCTGATCTCCTTGTGAGTGCACTGTTCTTTCCCTTGTGATTTCACTGACATGGGGCTCCTCTTTATGAGGGTACTGTAAGGAGCGGCCTCCTTTGAGCGGACTGGCTGTTCGTTTAGTTCGATTGGATTTAAATATTTTGAAATACGAATGGTTCTTATTTGTTGTTTTGACTCGGGACGTCAACGTGCTACCGAGTGGAAGATTTTTTGATACTGGAGAGTTGATCGAGAAAAATAACTTAAAATAAATAAATAATATTACTTATCTACTTATTACTTATCTTCAGTTTAGCTTAGCGCCCATCTGGCTACTGCCCCCCACTTTTATTGTACTGACCTGGGGCTCTTCTCTGTGTCCCCTCAGCGGCCTGGTGAAGACCTCTAAATCCTCCCCTATGAGTGCACTAACCTCTACCCTGTTAGGGCACTGTTCTCTCCCCTATAAGGGCTTTAACCTCTCCCCTATTAGAACACTAATCCCCTGATTATATCCCCTATAAGTGTTCTCTGAACGACCTGGTAAAGACCTCTACCTTCTCCACTGTGAGTGCACTGACCTCTCCCCTGTGAGGGCACTGACCAGGGGCTTTTCCGTGAGTGCATTGTCCTGTCATGTGAAAATATCTACCTGGGACTCATCCCTGCGAGGACACTGACCTGTGACTCGCAGCGGCTTGGTAAAGAGGTAGGCCTCCCCACCTTCTCTGCTATGTGAGGGCATTGACCTTCCCCCATAGTAAGTTCACTGACCTGTGACTTGTCTCTAGGCGCAGGCCTCCACCACCCCCTCCCCCTTTTGAAGTTATTCATCTTCTTCTTGTGAGGTCATTGTTCTCTCCCCTGTGAGTTTATTGCCCTGTAAGTTCACAGACCTGAAGCTCGCCCTTGTGTCCTCTGAAGGACATAATGTATTGACCTCCCCTCTGTGATTTCCCCAACGGAATTCACTGACCTGTGGTTCATCCCTGTGTCCTTTCAGCGGCCTGGTGAAGAGGTAGGCCTCCCCCACGCCCTCCCAGTCCCCGCTCAGCACGGCGTCGTGAGCACTCGACCGCAGCAGCTGCGACAGCACTACGATTATCACCTGGAAAACAGTTTTCATTCAAAATACCAAGAAATCATCACAAACCAAATCTACAGTTTTTATGTTTTTATCTTGTGCGGGCTTTTTTAGCATACCGTAATTTAGGGTGATCGTGCAATTTTATAACGTCTCAACCGTTTCGTAATAGTTGGGAGCTATCTATATATATATGGGTTTTTCTTATCACCTTAAGGTTCTCCGACCATCTTGGTTTCGCTCTGGGATTTCTGGGACCTCTGGGATTTCTTAACCACCTTATTGTTACCTCCTCATGACTGTGTAACATCAAATTGACAACCTCCGTGGCCGAGTGGTCGAGATTTCGACGCCCATTACGGAGGTTCCGGGTTCGATTCCCGGTGGGGACACTGTCAAGCAAAAACCTCTTTGTGAGACTTTCCCCAGTTTGGTTAGGAAATTGCAGGCTGAATCACCTGATTGTCTGAAAAGAAAGATGATTGTGAGCTTCGGAAGGCACGTTAAGCCGTTGGTCCCGGCTACTATCTAGTCGTTACATGAGCCAAGTCAGTGGCCTTTGGCGGCTCTATAACATTAACACCAGGGTTTGTGAGATCGGTTTTCGACCTTACAACCCACACGATGATGATGATGATTTGGTTACAGTCGCTTATAGCGCTACTTCTCTTTTTTTACTTGAGTGGCAGTAAAGGTTACCTGCAGTAAAAAGACGAGCATGCTGAGCAGTTGCAGGGCGAGCAGAGCCTTGGTGAGCGGCGCGCGCACCGCCTCCACGCAGCCGCGCGTGTGGAGGGACGCCGACAGCAGCGGGGACCCGCCCGACCACATCGCGCGCCACTCTGACTGCACAAATGCAACATAAGTTTAAATATGACATACCTAACTTTGTCAATTTTACTTAATATTTGTATGCCTTTTATAGGCGAAACATGTAGTGCTTAAATTGATATGCATAACACCATGTTGTAAACTGTGTTTCATACAAATACATCATTATTATTATTGTGTTTTTATGTCCTTGACATCTCAGCATCTAACTAAAGAGCTGGTATTTTATGTAATTCACGGGCCTAAGCCAAGTGAATCACATTTG
This sequence comes from Carpatolechia fugitivella, assembly GCA_951230895.1. Classification (NCBI taxonomy): domain Eukaryota; kingdom Metazoa; phylum Arthropoda; class Insecta; order Lepidoptera; family Gelechiidae; genus Carpatolechia; species Carpatolechia fugitivella. The sequence goes on along the minus strand of OX579655.1, from coordinate 15,551,610 downwards.
AATTTATCTGTTGATGGGGCGAAGTGGTATTTAATTGGTCTGTTTCTAGGAATCTCCGGACAATGGTATTTAATATTACAGCCTTCTGTAAATTAATATAGGTGAATTATTATTATCATAGGCCAGTGGGCAGACCACCAGCCCGATGGTCCGATGGCATTGCCAAACTGCCAGGGTCAGGCTGGATGCGGATGGCACAGGACCGTGAGGAGTGGCGCAGTCGAGAAGAGGCCTGTACCCAGCAGTGGGTGGATGTGGGCTGAATACGATGATGATGATTATTATAAACAAGTGGCTCTGTGAGCTGTAGATCTCGCAAGTTTTTTTTATTTTTCAAAATGGCTGATTTTCGTTTTATTTTACATTTTCAACTCTATTAACTAAAAACTGACTCGACAAAAAAGATCTATATATTTATCGAACAAATTTTCACGAGAATCGGTTGAGAAACGCGCCCTGTAGAGTGTAACAAACAGACAGACAGATGGACATAAAAGCAATTTTGGCCAAGCTAAATAAAACGGAGACGTTTTGCTCGCGCTTCGCTTGGTCAAACAACACTAATGAAGTTTTAGAGCGACTTTATTGGTTAGAAAAACTATTCCCTTGTACCTTCGATCAGTAAAGAGATAAGGGAAAAGAAAAAACAAACATGGCAAAATGCCTGCCCCACCATAATGAGTACCTACTATATTAATTCTGTGATAATGACATAAATGGCACAGGACCGATTGAGGAGATCCTTGAGGCCTTTGTTCAGCAGTGGACATCTTTCTACGAAATGATGATATACATAAACATTGAACAAAGTATGGCAACTTCTCCCTTGCCTATTTTGCATAATGCCGTAGCCGTGCCAAGTGAAGATAAAAAAAACAGTATGTTTTCCTTTTCGTAGATTTCGATTTCCGATTTCAGGGGGCCGTTTCACGAAGCTACAAGTTACAAATTACAAGTACAATTCGATGTACATTGCGTAGACAATGAGATAAAACGGTAAGGGCTTACAGTTTAGGCGAATTGGCTACGCAATGAATATCAAATTGTAACTTGTTACTTGTAAATTGGTGCTTCGTGAAACGGGACCCAGAAGGTGGTTTTTGGTGTAACTTCAAAAAAATCCTACGTTCAATATTTAAAAATCCGTTAATCCGTGTAATGTAACACAGCTATGTGACAACAATGAAAATATGGCCTCATTCTGAAATGGACTCTTGTATAGAAGCCAGTACCTGTTGCAGTGGGTCGTGGTAGCAGGCCGCCAGCACCCTCGGCGTGCAGCACGAGTACGGGAACACGGGAGGAAGCACCTTACCGTCCGCTCCCGCCAGCCTGTAAACCACCATGACGTTAGGGGCTAGGAAAATAGAGGTCCAGCCGGCCAAGGCACATGTAAACAGCATATTTCGAAACGGCAGCTGCAAAAATAATATAAAAATGCGGCAGATGGCGTTAATAAAGTTTTGGCTCTGAATACTTTGCAACAATAAATAAAGCAGGCAGGGTAAAAAACATGCTCGACATTTTGTAATTGTTGTGAAACAATTAAGTATACTAAAAAAATAATTATATATAAATAAAATAAATAATAAAAAATAAATATGTGGGGACATCTGCACATACGGACATGTGATCCCAAACTAAGCAGAGCTTGTACTATGGGTACCAGACAGCCGACATACATTACATAAATAGATAAATACATACTTATATAGATAAATAACAACCAGACACAAGGCAAACACAAGTGCTCATCACACGAATGTTTGCCCTGGGCGGGATTCGAACCCGCGACCCTGTGCGTCGGAGGCAGATACACTACCACCTGGGCTACGGGGCCGTCAAGCGCTATAGATAGCTAGTAAACAAAACTAAACAAAAATTCTCGTTGCGATTTATTCCTTTAATTCCTTCGAAAACAAGCATTAAATTCCGATCTATCGTCTTAGATGAAACCATTTATTTTTAGTTGTCAGAAAATTCTCTATTATTCGATCACGTGAAATGTACCTGTTTTATTACACTTCTGTGGCCTCTGTGGCCTAACGGTTGAGCATTCTCTCATGACGGAGATTCCGGATTCGAATTCCGGTGGGGACACCGTGGTTACATGAGCCATGTTCATAGCCAGTGGCACCGGCGCATAGCGGATCAATAACATTGACACTAGGGTTTGTGAGGTCGGTCGTCCTTACTACAGCCTACATGATAAGAAGAAGTATATCGTGCAGTATACTCACTTCATGACGAGGTCAGATTTCTCGTTGAGGAAGTCAATGTTGATCCAGGGTATCTCGTGCCAATCGCTGGGTTTGTCCGCCCCGCAGCAGCCCAGCTCTATCTGAACACAACAACTACACTCAATATAGATCATAGTATGTTCACGAACAAAACATGGTACATTTGCTCATACCCTTTGTGCCCTTCTTGCGGCACAAAGGACGACCTAAAAATGGCGTCCAATAATGCTATTGCTGTGGAGTTTTGAGCGGCCAAAATTTAAATAAGTAGTTGAAGGAGTATGTTTCAGGCTCATTACATGTCCCCACCGAAGGGCTCGAGCCCACACGGAATAAAGGCATCAGACATTTGTAAACCACGCGCTAACCAATGAGGATTGGTCAACTTCACACACGGTTATTGAAAGTTTTCGCAGCTTAATGCAGATTTTCGCCCACGATGTTTTTCTCCACCTATGTATGTTTTCGTTCACATAGTGCATTATGAATTCGGTTATATAAATAAGTACAGTAGCCAGCACATGCAGTTAGACACTCGAATTATGAGTTCCTCCCTGCTGTAGGATAAAGTGTCGAGCGTCGGTGGTCTAGTGGTTAGGGCCGCTGTCTTCCGTTCGGGAGACGCGGGTTCGATTTCCACCACGTAAAAATGTGTTTTCGAATATTATTTCGAGAATTAATATGTACGTTTATCCGACGCTCTTACGGTGAAGGAAAACATCGTGATGAAAACCTGCACACTCCTGCGAAGAAATTCAAAGGTTGTGTGTGAAGTCGACCAACCCTCACTGGTCGACTAAGGTCTAATCTCCCTAATTCAGGGTAGGCTCGAGCCCCTCAGTGGGGACGTATGTGAGCTGTAATAGGGGATCGGACTACTTTTTTTTTATTTTATAAATCCAAACTTCTTAGTTTCTGCTATCGAACACTAAAATAATTTTTGCTCTATCTTTAAAATTGGTATTGGTTGGCTGGAAGAGATCTCTCTTTAGAGATAAGCTCGCCTTTGCTACAGCTATTAATAATATCATTTCTGTATAGTGTACTATTGCAATAAAGAATATATATAAAATTTACCGAGTTATAGAGGTTTGAAATTCAAGTTCAGACAGAGAGGCACATAATCACTTGTGACGTCATTTGTTAGTAATGCCATATAATCTCCATACAAAAAATGGTTTTTGAAAGAGACAGACACGTTGAAACTTTAAAAAATCACTGTAAATTCGTTTTTCAACCGATTCCGTTTTATTTTTCCGAAACGTTTGCTACTAATCTATATTTTTTTTTTAAATCATAAAATATGGTAAATTTAGGAACAGTCCGATCCCCTCAATATGATGATGTTGATGATAGGATAAAAGCTCTGAAGGCTCTACGTACATGGCGCCTTCCGAACAGAAAGCGTCAGCTCTAGCCACTACATCACCGATAACGCTCCTGACATTAAGGGCGCATTCCGAATCAGACTTTCAGCGCTGTCAGCGATCAGAAAAGCAAAAAAACGTATGAGTTTTGACAGCTGATAGTAATTCGGAACGCGATTACGGGTGCTTTAATCGATTTCAGCGCATGTTGGAACGTAGGGTTAGCTACTGTTTAAAGCAGTATTTTTTAAATTAAACTAATTTGCTTGTTTTCTAAAAGGATATGAACAACGCAAGAGTAAGATATACAGTAAGAGTAAGATATACAGTAAGAGTAAGATATCATCCAGATAAACTACCAATCTAAACGTATTGATCATTGATTTACAACAGGCCTAGATATAGCGCGTCATACAATAATACACTAGAAACATGTCACCTATTTGAAAGTACGCTGGGATTAAAAAGTGACATGTTTATTTTATCAATTGCAACCTTATTGTCTACCATTATAGTAGTATTTTTATTGCCATGTACTGCGGTAATGTAGTGCTTGAGCACCGCTTTGCCGGCCCATTTTTAAATCAATGGTAAAGGCTGTTGTAAATCAATGGTATTGATAATCAAAGACGTCCTCTAACCTGCATTGTATCCAGCATCTTCTTCCACGTGGGTTCAGTCAGGTACAGAGATATTCCTATCCGCAGAGAAGAAGACAACTCCCTCATCAAGGCCTGTTAAAAAAAACATATTTGCATTCAAAAGTTTTATGTGTTCTATTTTTAGGCATAAACTGAATTTTAATATCTGCATTGGTTCCAATCCTTACTTCACACTAATATTACAAATGTGAAAATATATTTGGATGTTTAGATGTTTGGATGGTTGTTCCGGTTTCACGCCTAACTACTGGACGGATTTGGACGAAATTTGGAATGAAGACAGTTTGTAACCTGGATTACCGGGAAAAGTCTTATTCCCACGGGAAAATCTTACATAGCGCGAGCGTAGCCGCGGGCGGACCGCTAGTATATTATAAACGCGAAAGTTTTTATGTATGGATGTTTGTTACTCTTTCACGCAAAAACTACTAAACGGTTTGGGATGAAATTTGGAATAGAGATAGTTTGTACCTTGGATTAACACAAAGGATACCTTTTACGGGAAACTCTTATTCCCACCGGAAAATCTTACACAACACGAGCGTAGCCGCGGGCGAACCGCTATATAGTTTAAAGATGTTCTCAGTGTCATACTGTGCGTCCTAATCGAGAGAAAACCCTGTGTGAATGAGTAGGATTTTTTCCTCTTTCTTGGTCGACTTCACATAACCTTTGAATTTCTTTGAAAGCGTGTGCATTTTCCTTGCGATGATGTCTTCGTTTTCCGCAAGAGCGTCGGATAAGCGCAAGTCAAAATTTGGAAACACATTGGTACATGATAGGATCGAACATTCTTTTATCAATAAATAAAAAAATGCCTAATTACATTGAGTGTAGATCTCGAAGCAACATACACCAGGATCCCGTTGAGCGCGACGCAGCTTCCGCTGATCATCCAGACGCGACTGGACAGCATCACGCGTCTCCAATGCGGGCAACGGAGGAACCACGACATTAGCCGCAAGCCGGCTGTGTAGTGCAACTTCATGCAATAGGCTTGCATGAGAATCAGGGCGTAAAGGATGTATACCGTCACCTGAAGTTGGAAACTTGGTATGAGGATCTGGGTGGTAAAAAATAAACTTGAGTTATCTGAAAAATGCCTTATCTAGTGGTCGTAGTAGCGTTCGTATCTCGGTCTGGAGTTTCTCAGCCAGAATGCAGGTGGGGACAGACTCGATCACTGTCCCCAGTATAGGCATCACACCTGATTGTCCAAACAATAAGATAAATAATAATAATAATAATAAATATGTGAGGACATCTTCACACACGGCCATCTGATCCCAAACTAAGCAGAGCTTGTACTATGTATGGGTACCAGACAGCTGATATACATTACATAAATAGATAAATACATTATACATTACATAAATAGATAAACAACAACCAGACACAAGACAAACACAAGTGCTCTCATCACACAAATGTTTCCGCTTTCTTGTACCAGATTTCTCTCTTCCTAGGTCTGCTGGAAGACATTTCGCTAGAAATAAGCAGTGCCTGTTGTGTCGTTTTTCTTTATGTTCGTATTTTCTTTTGTAATGTTCTTGTGTACAATAAATAATAAAATAAATAAATATGTTTGCCCTGGGCGGGATTCGAACCCGCGACCCTGTGCGTCGGAGGCAGATACACTACCACCTGGGCTACCGAGCCGTCAAATAATGATTTCGATGCTGTTCCCGCCCGGCTATGAAGTCGTCGTCACATGAGCTTTTAGAGGCTTTTTTATAATTAATCTAAATCTCAATACAAAGAGGACTAGGAACACCAGACATATACAACTTTTTACCGAAGGAAAAAAATCTTATTCCCACCGGAGAATCGCAAACAATGCGATCGTACCCGTCAGCAGACAGCCGTATGGAAAAAGTGTGTATCATACCTACAAAAGAAAAAATAGAAAAGTAAAATGCATACCATATGAATGTGCTTGAGCAGCCCCAGGACCTTCATGGAGGTGTTGTAGCAGAAGATAACCAGGCAGAGCGAGACGACGAGTTGCGCGATCAACAGCGCACGTAGCACGCCGGCCAGTCGAGCGCGCGCTTCGCGGCTGAACGTGAACAGGGCCCAGGCCATCCCACCACATGGCCCGCCATGCTAGCCCACTTCCTAAACCAGAAAGTTTATGCTAGTCTACATAAAATAAATCATCCGGCAGAGGACCAAGGTAGTTGATATCGTCCAGAAGTGTAACAAGCTGAAGTGGCAGTGGGCTGGCCACGTCTGTCGTAGAACCGATGAGCGTTGGAGCAGACGGGTTCTCGAATGGAGACCACGTCTGACGCCCCACTGCCAGGTGGACTGATGACCTGAGGAAGGTCGCTGGTGGTGGCTGGATGAGGAAAGCGGGTGATCGTGCGCTTTGGCGTGCTCTTGGGGAGGCAGCAGTCCAGCCCTCTGAACCCCCCACACGCTCAGTTTCCTGCGATATCGATTCCAATTATTTCTAAATCCAACCCAAAAATAGTGTCTAGTCTAGATTTCCTTCACAAACATCGTTCTATTGTGTCTAATATTTTTCCGATCAGTCACTTATTCAAACAGTTTAGTTTCCTAATCGGTCCCTTTGTTTTTATCCATCTACAGGAATATAGTCGATACATGAGCCATGTCATAGTCCTTAGGTGATACAATAACTCTGACACCAAGGTTCGTGAGGTCGGTTGTCGACCTCATCATCATCATATTGTGTGGGTCGTAAGGAACTTGATAAAAAGAAGAAAACCTAATTATTCTACCCAAGTAAGGATAGACCAATAGCCCCTTGATGGGGCGCATAACAATGAATCCCAGTAATTTACAGAGATAATTTTATCCACCAAAATAATAAACTATAAATAACATACCTTTTGCAATCTACAAACAAACAATAACATTTATTTCCAATCACACCAAATAGTAAATGTTGTATTCCACTTCTGTTTCTTTTTCTATGTGAGTAAGAGTAAATCAATTAAAAATAGTGATATAAATAAAGATTGTGTTTCTTTTGGATGCCGTTGTGTCATTTTGACAATGTCTGTCAAGTGACAAACTTCACGGGGAACGGAAACGGATACGGACAAAAGAGGAATAGGTAGCTAAAGAGATACAAAACTATAAATCGTTATGTAAGAATTTCCCGTGGGAAAAAGACTTTCCCGTAAAGCTATCTCCCTTCAAAATTTCATCCAAATCCATTCAGTTTAAGGCGTGAAAGCGGAACAAACATCCAAATATCTAAACATCCAAATATATTTTCATAGTGTGATGTGAATATGATTGTAGACTCTACGCCCGCGCCGCCCCGCCCGCCGCTTTACCTACTTTGTGACTATACACACTGAACCAGCTTACCCACCTACTGAGGTCGACGGTTTTACAAAAGTAAAATTGGAAGTCGAATAACTTTGTCGGCACAAGATATGCAACGTAGTCTCGGTAAAAAAAACATTTGGGCCTATCCTCGGAAGAAAGATAGCCCGCGCGAAAGCAATCCACCAAACCTTGGAGGAAATATGGCCGTCAAAACGGCAGATCTCGGCGGCAAAGTCGGCTAGTTCATAATTAGGACTCCTTCATCAACAGCTCATATACGTCCCCACCGAGGGGCTCAAGCCTAATCTGAATTAGAGTGATTAGGCCTTAGTCGACCACGCTGGCCCAGTGCGGGTTGGTCGACTTCACACACAACCTTTGAATTTCTTCGCAGTAGTGTGCAGGTTTCATCACGATGTTTTCTTTTACCGTAAGAGATCGAACCCGCGTCTCCCGGACAGGAGGCAGCGGCTCTAGCCACTAGACCACCGACGCTCCGGACTCCTTACTAAGGAGTATTTAAGTGCATGCATATCCTTATTCCAGTTTGATCGATATGTAAACACAAACACCCCATCCCTATGTAAACAAACGTTGCTAAGCGAGTAAAATAAGTAAGTATATTATTTTATTTTTATTCCTCTTTCGAATTGACATTGAGTGTTTATTGACGTTTAGTACCTGTCTTTTGTTTTTCGTTGCTCGAAAAACATGGGCAAAGCTAACTTATTTACTTTCTCATAGAAACAAGTGTAATATTAGCGTAATTACGTTGTTAAGCACTAATTAGTGATACTAAAATGGCGGACGCTAGCGCTACTAATTTGCCGGCAACCACCAGTACCTCGAAGGTGGAAGGAGATGCTAGTGGTACGATGTTGACGAAAAAATCTTCCACCGTACTAGCAGCATCTAGTTCCGGCAAATTAAAGGGAGATAAAAGCACAAGCGCAGTAAAGTTAGATAAAAGTTCTTCGAAAACGGGACACGAGAAAAAAGGAAAGAAAGGGAAGAAAGCTGTTTCCGCAGAGGTTGTGGAGCTTGAGGTAGTTGAAGAGGAAGAAAAGGTGCGAGTAAAGGCGGCCTGGAGCGATGACTTGAGTCGTGATGAAGAAGAGGAAAAAGGTAAGAGTTGTTTTTCATATACAACGTGTTAGCAAATAACGCAAAACCTCTCAGGTGGTGGCTTAGCCCACGAAACTAAACAACTTTTGTTACAGAAACACCACAAAAACTCGAAAAAATTGTCTTTTCATACATACAAACAAACTGATCAGCTGATCGAGTAAATTTCTACATATATATTTTTTAATGTAGCCGTTTTCGTGTTTTAAAGTAAAAAAAGAATATTTGCGAATTCACGACGACGCCTGCGATGCACCTACGACGTAGGTGGAGCGTGCTTAGACTGCCGTGGGCGTAAACCCGCCTCGTAGTGCGATAATTTCTTATGTGCGGCCCCCGTCGGCCCCTACGTCGTAAGTGCGCTGTTACAAAACGCGTATGCGGCCACCTACCTTCGCATGGCTGTATTATTGCGTTTTTCTTTTCAGCAGCCAAAAGTAAAAAATAATACTTGCGAATTTTAAAAAAATGTGGAATAAAAAGTTGCTCAGTTTCATGGACTGACTTACCACCCGAGAGGTTTTAATTGCGTTATTTCGCTAATACGTTGTATTCCTAATGCCTTTATCCCATATGCATACGCTTCTATCGCCTAATAATAATTAGATACGAGCAAACTAAGAGTAAGTAGGTATTCGATCCCCACGTAAGTAGGGTTCGATCCCTAACTCCTGCGAAGAAATTTCAAAGGTTGTGTGTGAAATCGACCACCCTGCACTCAGCATCTCAGCCGGAAGACGTCCACTGCTGAAGATAGGCCTCCTATGGGAGGTTTCCACCGTGAACGGTCCTGCGCTACTTGCATCCACCGGCGGCGCGGCGCCCAGCAACTTTCACCAAGTCATCTGTCCACCTTGTGGGACGTCCAACACTAACTAACGACTAAGGCCTAATCGCCCTAATTCAGAGTAGGCTCGAGCCCCCCGGGAGGGACGTATATGAGCTGTTGATGAAGCAGGTATAGTAAGTATAAGTACATACTGTCATGCTTACTTAATCACCATCCATTAGGTATCGTCAAGTTTGTGGTAAGATGTCCTGTAAATTCAATTTGTATTTAAAGATTTTTTCAATAGCAAGGTGCTCGAAAATTGAACTTACGAAGGCAGTAAACTGTGCGGTAAACGCGTTTTACCGCACTAGTGCGATTTTATTACAATTTTTTTTTAATTCCTACGGTCTTCAGAATTTATTATTCAACCAGGATCAAATAAAAAATATTTAAATCGATTCATACAAAGAGAAAAGTATTTTATATTTTTTTATTTCAACAAATTGTATCAAAAATATTATCAGCCAGTATTATTTTAATTATAAAAATAAAATTATCTCGATTTAACAAATAATATTCGTAGAGGCTGAATGTCCGCCAGAGCCTTTTCTCCATAATTATGTTTATAAAAAAAAAGAAACTTACTATCATTTTGTAGTTGGCGCCAAGTTTGTTAAATTTTCATTTAATTGTTTTACATTGAATTTTGTCTTATGAGTGACTAAGTGTTGATATTTAATAATAAATGTGAATAGTAAGGTTACTCAAACTGCGCGCGATATAATAAAGGTTAGTTTTTATAACTTCTACATGATCAATTTTACCTGTAGTATCATAGCTTTTATAGGGTACTATGTACTTTTCTTAAACATTTCAATTTAATTATTTACTATCTGTTTTTTCACAAGTGTATTGAAAAACGTCGTACAACACACGGATCTTAGGTTTTATAACAAACTCGTGACATTATAAACCCTCGCCTGCGGCTCGGGCTTACAACAGTCACCTCGTTTGTTATTTGCCACGCCACCTACGCCTACGATCCTTGTAGGTACTATTTTAACACCTCCTAACTGAACCATTAATCGCACCCACCACACTTATAAAATAAATTCCTCTATTTTTATTAAAGATCGAAAGTCTATTATAAATGATAGGACATTACAAAGGACGTTACTGGCGCATTCAAGGTCTCTGTAACTGCTCGTGAGTTAGGTATTCTGCTAATGCCAATCTTAAAATTTTCATTAGGTACTTTTTATTTGGTTTTCAAATTGATATTACTATTTTTAGAAAAAGAACGTCAAGCGGAGATTGCAAGGCAACTAGCTCTATTACCAAAGAAACCAAAATACGAGCCTGAAGAGCTGGAGACACTTACCAGTTACATGATGAAAATAACAACGCTATACGACTTGAGAGAAACCGATTGGAACGATCAAGTAAAACAAGCTATTGAAGACTGGATTCTGGAGCCAAGGGATTTGATTCTATGCATATTTTTCGTAGGGGATAAACTTAAAGCTACTCCAGATATACCGATGACTCCAGTATATGATCTAACTTACTTTGTTAGAGCACCTGATTTTGTATTTAGGGCAGAGACATTCCATGACGACATAATATTCGGAACTTTTGTTGATTCCATTGAGTCGAACATGATTCAGATGTTAGAATTGGTGTATGCGCCATATTTCTTCGCTATTAACACTTGGCCTGACAGTAAGTTAAACTGTTAATAAATGATGCCAATATAATATGCAGAAGTTTTCCAATCAGGGTAATAAAATTCTTAACTTTTAGGTGTTAAAAGTGAATTCTGTACGCAGCTTCACACATTTCTCGCCAAATTAACGGACATGTATTACAAGATGTTAGGCTTGACTGTATTGTACATACCTCGAGAAGGACAACACTTGTCGTATGAGTTGGCCAGCATTGATCGCGAGCTGGTGAAAAGGCTAGAAGGCGTAGTCGTCTACTGGACGCATCAAATGAAATCTTGTATTGAAGATCAGGCCTCTGTGTCTTCTTCCAAGGAATTGTTGTGTCCTAGTGATGAGTATGACTTTTGGATTTACAGACGTGAGTAAAAAATTTGTATATCTCATTAACTGCTAAAGGTCCTGTACAAATTTTCACAATGTATAAATGGTGATAAGAATCTCATAATACTGGATTTTTGTTTCAGATGAAAACTTAAACGCCTTACTGCACCAGCTAAAAAACCCTGCTGTGAGGCACATCACAAAGATTCTTGTAACGACCCACTCCACCTTTATACACCAGTTCCAATCTTTATGTGAAGAAGTAGTCCAGAAGATAAAAGAAGCTAAGTCAAACATTGAATATTTGCAAGTAATTAAGCAACCCTGCGCCGTTCTAGAATGCGTCGTCGATCCGGACGAGATCGCTATACACATTCCTCAGCTGCTATGCCTCTTTAGGTTTATATGGAAAGAATCTCCATATTACAACTCTGAAGCACGAATTACGAATCTGTTCAAATCCTTGAGCAACCAAATCATAATCTTGTGCAGGACGTATATAAAACTTGAACAACTATTTGATGGGCAAACCAAGAAAGCCATGGGCCAGTTCAGTAAATGCATCGACTGCTGTAAGAAATATAGAGAGATATACGATGTGATGGCTGAAGCACATAATTCTGTTGAAGCTAAGAGCTGGGAGCTTGACACTGGATCGATATTTAATTACATAGACTCCTTCGTCCAAAGATGTTTCGATATGTTGGATGTATGCAACTGTATGATTATTTTCGGAAGGTAATGTTATTTAATAATGAATAAACTCATGAGTAAGCAATATGGAAAGTAAAAAAATATGCTGCTTTCGTTGATTTTCCACGTCTTAAATTATTTAGTAACTGGAATATAATAATAATATATACGACAAATGTACTTTTACGTAACTGTTTCTATTTAGAATCGACGAGCTAGAAGATGTACCAAAGCCAATATTTGGTGGATCTCATGGAGATATTTTTGAGAACAAGTGTGAACAGATTGAACATATGTTCCATGATGCGTTAAATAATATACGAAGAGTCATTCACACTATACTGGATGTTCAGGCACCTTCATGGTACGAAGACATATTGGCGTTTAGAGTAATAGTAAAGGACATTGAGGTAAATCTAACCGATTTAAAAATTAAGTAATACTTAGAAAATTGTTCTCGTAAAACAAATTATGTCAGTCGAAACTCATATCTTAAGAGATTTGTGATATTTCAGATAATAATAGAAAACTTAGTTGAGTCAGTCTTCGAAGATGTAAATCATGTTGAAGAGGCAGTTGTAGCGTTATATTCATTAAATAACTATTCTAAGAGGAAGAATTTGAAAAGAATCTTCAAAAGAAAGACGGCAGAAGTGTGGGCAATGTTTAGTGATGAAGTTCAAGAGGCTAAGAAGGACATGGTAGCGACGCGCAGCCAATATCCTGCCGACTTGCCGTCCTTTGCTGGAAGGGCCGTCGTTTTAAGGACGAGGAAAAATCGATTGATGTATCTTAAAAAGGTACGGCTTCTTGCGAACAGATTTTGCTGGCCTTGCGTTGATTGACTGGTTTGGTCATTAGACCTGTGTTACATTGTAGATAAGTCACTTCTAATTGTTTTTTTATTGGATTTATATTTTCCCTAGGTGATGACGGATGCGTCAGTCTGGCTGATGACTTGCAGTAACTCTGAGGATGTGATCATGCATTGTAACAGGCTCATGGGTGCTATTGACGTCGGCATCAGGGAACTTTGGATCTCTTGGACTGTAAGTATACTTTTATATGGCGACGTTAAAGTCGTTTTAAGAAAGATGGATAAACCAGAGCCGGCATTTTTGGAGCATTAAAACAAAAAAATTATATTCTGTCTTAAAGTTTAAATAGTTTGAATAACACAAACGATCAATCCAGTTGCAATGACTCTCTAATGATGACCACATTCTGAAATGACTTGTATACCGGAAAACAAAATAATCTTGGTATGAAATATGAATTGGGTATAATTTCAAGAAGAAGTTTCTGTATGGTACTTTTGTTCCAGCATAATCTAGACGAAAAATGTGGAGCCGGTTTGAACAGAACCTTAATGAGAAAAAGTGTCGAGAATCCTGGCCTTTTGGAATGCAATATTGATGTGTAAGTTCACTAACTTGCAGGACTGTGACTGAAACACCTTTTTGTGCACCTTTGATTTTTTTCTTAATTTAATTTTAGAAAAATTTTGGATCTCTGCAAAGAAGCTAAACATTGGGAGGATCTGAATCTAGATGTACCACTCCACGCAGTCGCGGTACGTAATTTATCCAAAACTTAATTAAGATAAGTATCTCAAATCTTACGAGTCTGAATCATAAATTTATAGGTATATAAATTATTTTAACAGATCCATGTAAAGGCGAAGAATATATTCTTTGTATTCGAAAGTGTCCTAGCAGTGGTAAAAGGATATAACAAAATTCTGGACTCTTTATCTGACGATGAAAGGTTGATTTTCAAACCATTGATAACCGTAAGTAAAATTGATTAATTAATTTCAGATTTACTGTTTGTTGCAGAGTTTACATCAAAATCCACAGACTTATTTTCTTGAATTAAGCTTTATTATAATATCACATTTTTAAATAATAACATACATACGAAACCATTCATAAATAGCGCGACGACAATAAATTAATATCAACATACATAAAATAATATTAGGAACCATTAAAAATAAATTTAAAACATAATAAAGAATTACCTCGTTTACCTCGTTACTCCTTGAAAAATATTCTAACTCAAGCACGAGTCTAGATGATTGTTCATTTCTGTTTCTTCAATCATCGTTAGACAACATGGGCAAGGAAATTTCGTGCCAGTAGCATTGAATGTCTGTGTCTCGTCAAATATATCGTCCTCGTCATCGTCAATTACGATAGTTTCATTAGCAAAACTAGTTGAAGCCTTTTCATTAGGTACTGTATTATTCTTATCGAAAAATGCTAAGCATTCATCTAAATGTTCTTCGATTGGTTTATCTATTGTTTTTCCACAGCAAGCACATACTTTTTTAATATGAGACACTAAGTCTTTACTAGTACCGGGTTCTATTTTAATCTTAGGAGTATTTATTTCACAAATATCTTCATTCAAGTATGATGGTAAGTTTCCAAAATCAATGGTCTTTTCTTGTTCAGTTAAAAGATTTTTATATACTTTCTCGGATTCTAGCTTCTTCTGCTTGAAAATTTCAAATTCTTTTTCAAAGTTTATTTTGTTTACAATGGCTTGCATTTTTTTTATTTCATTTGGATCTAAACATTTAGTCTCTTTTCTTTCGTTTCTGATATTATCATCTTCTAATATCATAACTGCCGTGTTTAATTTCTCTTGTACTTTAGCTATATAATTAGATTCATTTATTGGAGGACAAATAATAGAATCTGAGTTGGATGCAATCATTTCATTAGCAATATTGTCCGAAATTTCTTTACCTAAATATGGAGGTATTGTGGGTATAACACCAACAATGTCTTTCAACTCATTACTTGTATTTTTCTGAATTAATATAGGTGGGACTGTTGGGATTGTAGCTGCAGGGTTCTCTTTGCAAAGAGTGTCTATCACTTCTTTATTTAAACATTCATCTAAATGTCTATTAATATCAAGATTATTAACTTTAGCTTTACAAACTGGGCAATCAACTAGGTTTGCTGAAGAAGCAATTGTATTATTTACAGGCTTTGGTTCCGTGTTTATTGATGATTTGCTTGGCAATGATTTCTTTTCAAAGGTAGGTATTTTGGATCCTACAGAATTATTATTTATTTTGGTGTTTGGATTAGCAATGGCACTTGCTTTTTGGTTTCCATTTACGTGAGCGATTTGAAAATCTTTTCCATAGATGTCTTTAAGTACTGATGTTGCTGTGGTTTTAAAATAGTCATCTATTTTCTGCATCTTAGCTGGTGGATTGTTGGATTCGATTTTGTGTTTTGTCGCTTTATTTGGCGTCATAATAGTATTGTTTAGAAGCCCATTTAGCTTTGTGGGTTGTTTATTATTTATCATTGCAGAAGGACTACTTGGTAACTGTTTATTTGCCCAAACACTTCTAACTGTCTCCACAACACCAAGTGAATTTGATCTAGGTCTCTCACCTGGAGATATGTTATCAACAACATGAGGATTGAAAACAGGTCCTTTCTTAGTTAGAACAAAAGTATTTCCGCCATTGACTTTAGTTTTCATTGGCAAAATGTTAGAATCTTTTAAGATATGTCTTGTTGGTAAAGTTGGTGGAATGTTGTTAACAGTCTTTTCAGTAGTAATATATTTAGTAATATCTCCATTTTGTTTTGGTGTTACTTTTTTAGTGCTTTTCTTAATGGGTTTGTCTGGCTCTTTAATTTTAATGAATGTGCCACCACAGTTTCTTCTATGGCTTTCCCACCAGTAATCTAAGTGACCTGGCGCTTTATTTGAATTCCGTCGGACAATACCAAAATGTGGCCGAATATTTTGACATGGCCCATTGCAACGCCAAACATGATTTTGATACAGTTTTACCTGGAAAGAAGAACAATAAAAAAAATACTGCCATACAACAATTAAATAAAACTAATAAGCATAATGATGGTGAGATGAGATCTGATGTCATCAACGATCATCAACGGCCCATTACAGTCCACTGCTGGACTATGAGCTTCCTCCACAAGTGGAGGGTTTCGCCATAATCTCTATGCTTGGCAGGCGGGTTGGAGATTGCAGATTAAAAGATTACTGTATCAGAGAGTGCTGCTGCCCATTCCCTATCTATCGTTTCTGATGTAAGAATGTTAATATAATAACATTTCAGTTATCATAACATTGTCATCATCATTATGATTAATTTAAGACTTAACACCCTAAGACTATGGAGAAATAACAGGACCTCGCACGCCGCCATCCTAGAGGAAGTTCACAAAAATTTCCCCATCTCAATAGCTTGCAGTGACAGGATTCCAAAACAATTTTTTTTCAACAAGAAATACAAAATACAATTACACGAGGACCATCTTCACCGATGGATCCAAAACTGAGGCAGACATATGGAGAAATAACAGGACCTCGCACGCCACCATCCTAGAGGAAGTTCACAAAAATTTCCCCATCTCAATAGCTTGCAGTGACAGGATTCCAAAACAATTTTTTTCAACAAGAAATACAAAATACAATTACACGAGGACCATCTTCACCGATGGATCCAAAACTCCCTAATAAGCAACACCATCAACATGGGACTAATCTACGAGTGTTACAAAGGACTAATGGAGGTATGTCAACACAACCGCAAAACCCTTCAATGGATAAAAGGACATAGCGGGTCTAGAGGTAACGATGCAGCGGATGAGTTGGCTCGTAGAGGTTCTAGCTTAACAGCATATGGACCTTGAAAATGGATGGATGGTACGTACACTACTTAGAGAATCAACTAGGAATGAACATACCATTCTTTGGACGAACCATGAAGAAAGTAGACAGGCGAAGCTAGCCTTGCCGTCCCCCAGTGCCAGGCTCGCTAAGACCTTGATTCGGCAAACACGCAAAATAGGCACATTAGACGTCGAGTTGCAGAAACCAGCCCGTTTTGACAATTGACAATTGTACAGAAGCCAATAATACTTGCATAACAAACAAATACCACTGTTGCTGCTTTTATGGTGTGGTAATGGTAATTTGAGGTGCTGGCCAGTGTACATTGAGAATATAAAATTAAGAATTTGGTGAACTGTATAAACCTTACCTCATCATGAAAGTCATGGTAGACAG
Organism: Carpatolechia fugitivella; assembly: GCA_951230895.1. Classification (NCBI taxonomy): domain Eukaryota; kingdom Metazoa; phylum Arthropoda; class Insecta; order Lepidoptera; family Gelechiidae; genus Carpatolechia; species Carpatolechia fugitivella. Next base: position 15,534,324 of record OX579655.1, on the reverse strand, counting down.
TGATTTTGATACCAGCACTATTGTTGATTCTGTGCATATGTGCCTGGAAGTTAGGTCCATGGCCATCTCGGTCATTGTCGCGGCATGTTATGAAGAGGTATGCGTGTATCATCTCATGAAGTAATGTTTCAACTAGGTTTTTACGAGGCCGAAGTTTTAACAAAGGCTCACTTAAGGATATATTGCAGAGACCTCCTCTGCCTTCATAACTGAAATAAAAAAAGAATATTATACTACTTTTATGTTGCTATGTTTTACACGCAAAATAGGCGCATTAGACGTCGAGTTGCGGAAACCAGCCCGTTATAATTTAAGAAAAAAATAGGTTTACAAACCGTTGGATTATGGAAACATAGAAGCGTGTCTCAGCAGAAATGGATACTTTGAAGGCTGACCGTGTCATTATTTTGTGATTACAAGTTGGACATTATTATCTATTAGCCTAACGGAGCCGCCGCTAAAATCATCTGGCTCATATAACGATTATTTTCCGTCCGTAGATAAAAGCCGAGAGTTCGTATCCGCCAGATTAAATTGTGAATAAACCAAAATCTACTCACGAACAAACTCCCGCGCTGGAGTACATCCTCTTGCTCCATTTTACTACAGCTCTGCTCGCCAATTTTGCCCAGAAAAACTGTTTATCAAACTCAATAAACAAACTGTGAATGTTCGGCGTTGGGTCAATTAATTCCAGCTCCGGGTCACCCAAGTTCATTTTCTTCGTTAATTCATGATACGATTACTCTAACTCAACCAATATTTTTAAAAGAATCGAAGGATTACCTCCTTTCTTCTATTTCTAAATTCTAATGCAATTAATTCAATATTTTGCAAAGTACATACATATTTTGATAAATTCATATTTTCGTTGTGTGTGTTATGTCCACGGTATCAACTTTCAAGGGGCCTCTTTTAAAATACCTACGGGGGTTAAGTTTCAGTGTGGCTGACATTAACTACTTGCGAGTAAAAGTAATTAGTAGAATTTGATTTGGACAGTCATTGACATTTTTATTATTTAATATTTAAAATTATATTATTTCTTATACTTTCATTAATATACTTCATTATTTATAATATAAATTTGATCAAGGCAACAAACATTGCCAAAAAATTGAAAAATAATATGTCATTTGTAGTTTTGTTATAACAGTGAGGGCAACACAACAGAAAACAATAAAATAAAACTTTATCTTGTATTATGTAATGTTTTTTTCTCAATACTTGCTTTCACTTTTAAGAAAACTCAATAGGTGAATACTATTTATTAATTTTATTACGATAAATAATATACCGGTGAAAGTATATTGAGTTTTCTTGCAAGTGAAAGTAAAAAGTCCTAAAAAATCTATTTTTGGTAGTACCTTTACCGAGAACCCGCGCTCTATCAGTTTACGGAGGATATAATAAGATGGCGGTAGTGGACCGCTATGTATGAAGTTGTCATTCTTCTCCGCCAGGAGTAATAGGCCGCGTTCCGATTTGCGCTGACAGCCCTTTGAGTACCCAAAATCGCGTACCGAATCACTGTCATTGGTATTATGGCAGCCATTGTGACGTCACGGATTGCGTCATGACCGCCGCCATCTTCCGCTAACGGCGCCCATGCGCCAGAGCGAAATTCACGTAAGCGTTATATTATATCAAATTCGACTTTGACATATTGTTTATTTATTTTTAAAAGTTAAATGTTAAATTAACGTGTCTGATATTTATTTGGTTGAACAAAATTAAAAACACGTTATTCAATTATGAAATGGCGATAAATTACTGAAATATTTTAAATCAATCAGTGTAGGTTAGGGTTGCCAGATGTTCGATAGTAAAAGTATCGAGTAGGTTATGTTTATATTACGATAGTTTTGACTCAGGTACATACATACATAAGATAGTATCATAGGCAATCTGATAAAATATAAATATCAAACATTCTTTTTTGTATTTTTTTTATATCATGTGCCTATTTACATCTCCATTTTTTTTAAATTCGCATACCTTTTCTTATTTTCGGTACTAGCCATGCCAAAAGTGCTGTTTTCACAGCTGTACGATACTTTTTTAATACGTATAATAGTTTAGAATTTTGCCAGTTTTGGTACGGTAATCAACATCTGGCAAGACTGAGTTATAAGCAGTTTCAGCGCGCTCAAACGCCGTTCCGTTTTGATTTCGCTCATGAGCCGTATTATCGCGATTTCTGAATCGGTACGCGAGTAATCGCTGTCAGTACTTTGAGCCGTGAAATCTGATTCGGAAGTGTTCTGTGGTTATGTCAGTCAAACAAAGGACGCATTCCGAACAGGGATGGAATCAGGCTCCCATAAAATTATTGTCTATGGATATTAAAAAGATACTTTTTACCAAAAATTATACTACGTTTTGTTTTTGTGTTGAAAACGTTTTAGATTAAATAAAAATAATTTGTTATTGAAAACTTATTTTAATATTATCACACAAATCTAGGTAAATTAGTTTATAAAATCACTTAATAAAATGAGAATCTCAAATTCAGCTAATTTTTCAATAGAAACTTCATCGATCGTGCGCAATTTGTTTATATACATTCATCTCAGTCATACTCAAGCAGAAAAAAATATCCATCTCTCTCCCTCAAAATGACATAAGCAAAACATTGCACGGGGAATACCCACAATGCTTCTCGTTTTCATCACAGACTACTTAGAATAACCAGGTCATATGGTTTTCATTTGATGTTGCCGCCACGGCAAAGAAGTCCGTGCATAAGGGTTAATGTCAATTAAAAAACATTTAGATGATTGGGTATTAAAATTATGGTATTTTCGCGTACAATCCTAGCATTACGATACTATATACTACGCAACATGAAACTATGGTACAAATAGTATAATTATACTACGAAATCCAACCCTGATTCCGAATCAGACTTTCAGCGCTGTCAGCGATCAGAAAAGCAAAAGAACGCAGGGTTGTGATTTTCCTTGCGTTCCGAGACGCGCTGAAATCGATTAAAGCACCCGTAATCGCGTTCCGAATTTCTGACAGCTGTCAAAACTCATACGTTTTTTTTTGCTTTTCTGACCGCTGACAGTGCTAAAAGTCTGATTCGGAATGCGCCCAAGGTGTTCCAGCTATTGGGCGCATTCCGAATCAGACTTTCAGCGCTGTCAGCGATCAGAAAAGCAAAAAAATGTATGGCTGACAGTGATTCGGAACGTGATTACGGGTAGGTACTTTAATCGATTTCAGCGCGTCTCAGAACACAGGGATTGAAATAAAAAAATGTTATCACTCTCCTAAAAAAACCTACTATTTTAGTAGTAAATAATAATAAAAATAATGAAGGAAAAAAACATGAAGCGCGAAAAACGTTAACATTTAAACTTTTATATATAACAAAATATTATGTACAACATTTATTTTATAAAAGAACAAAAAATATTTACAATAACAAAACAATACACAATATATACAATTAAATATAAAATAATTCCTCCAGTGCGTCCCCTCGAGGCATGGTTCCCAAAATGCTGGCAGCGTTTCCTCTCTTAGCCAGGCTAATTCGTTGGGAGAGAAAGCTGCCAGCCCTTCGGTCACCAGTAGCTTCGTTGAGTTGAGACGCACCGAGGGCTCAGTTAAAAAATTTTTGGCACTTGGGCCCCTAGGACACAACCTCTCGAAACCTATCGGCGAGAAAATGTACCCCCCAAGAATTTCGATGTATTTTCGTGTCTTGTGCCTTTCCGCTTCAGAAGCCGCAGCACCCGCCCGCGAGCACGTGGCACTAACATGTGACTGCGCCAAGGTGTCCACGCAGGTCACATCCCACACTAAACATCTCCCCTGCTGCCATGGTATGAGCGTCACCTCGTCGGGTCTCTTGCCGGGACCGAACAATTCAATTTGGTTCCAATATTGCTGGAATGTTCGAGGAGGCAGGAGCCCGACGTATGACGTCATTAAGGGACACGTGGCGAGGGATGTGACCCGCACTTTTCTGGCAAGACAATCCATGGCGGCCGAACTCGTCGACAGCAGCCCCGCATCCACATTGATGTGGCTAGTTGGTAGAAATGCCCAGCTGAAGGCCGACAGCCAGAGATAGTGTGCAGCCATCAAGCAGTGTGCCAATGTTTGTCGAGGGCAAAACGTTTAGCCATAGCCCGGACTCTCTTTCAAAGGCTGCCAGGAGACGTGCTCGTTCTGTCGCACCTGAGTATCCTGTCAGTAATTCCTGCTGGGTCATTTTGCAAAGCGGTTCGTCCCACTGTCTCTGAGATTTAAACGAAACGGGGGTTTCACACTGACTCAGGGCTTTCCATGTAGTTATGGCATCAGTAAGATGAACTGCTTCAGCTTGGTCCAATGAAGAGCCAATGATGTCACCGAATAATTCCTTGCAGGCATGGGTCAAAGCAAGAAAAGCGGGCAGAGCAACCGAGGACACCTTGCAAATGCCGATGCCACCAAAACGAACCGGAAGCGAGGCCTGTCCAAGTTGCTGATGTTAAACTGCAATTGAGTACTTTAGATAGGAGAGTTGAAATTTATGTGGTCATCTATGGTCAACACCAGGTTTTGGAATTTCCAAAGGTGACAGCATCGCAGTACATAGGTAAATTTGGGGACAAAAAGGCAAAATTTGATGATGAAGACCATATGGGGGTTGATTTTCAAGATCCGTTCAAAGGTGGTCTCAAACTTCTGCAGCTGTTCATTAACAAAAACGGGTATTGCGTCATTGAGCAGAGGAGCCCCAAGTAAGCGCAGGGAGGTGGTAGTGGCGATTTGTATATTAGGAGCGACCTCATTAAATTTGGCCAGAATGTCGTGCTGCTCTTCTGAAGAAATAGAACGGCAGGAAAACAGCTCGCATTTTGAAAAAATCTGTTGAAGACCAATATCCGTAAAGCCGTTTATGAGATATATCTAAAACTGAGTCAGGTGTTCCGCGAAGGTGCCATCATCCAGATACCACACGTTGAAGACCCTAGACTAAAAACTGCTGTGTCAAGCGGGTCACTCTGCTGGCACCCCATCGAAGAATTGAGTTGATTACCTTTATAAATGAGTTTAGAAGGCTTGCTGTAACACTGCCACAGATATGGGTAAACAGCTGGAATATGCTCATTTACCTCTTTTAGAAGCATCCCACGGTCAATAGAATTGAAATCATTTTTAACGTCTACTTTCGGCAAAACTTGGCCAGTGCCCCGCTCCAATATAGTACGGGTTGCATGTACCGCTGCCTCACAACTGCCTTTAAAGCCGAACCCTACCTGGATTGGTTAAAACCTGTGTGAAAGAGAAGGCAAAACATTCTTGCAGGCTATCTTGGAAACCAAATGCCTAAACGTGGTTCCCACCGCAATAGGTCTTACACCGCCATCTTTCTTCAGGCACAAAGACCAGCTCCGTACAAAATCTGTTACATCTTCATTGACTTTTCCCGAAAGCGTAAGGTCTACAAGCGAAGCCCAACTAGAAGCCAGACTTCCACCTGCAGCGTGTCCCGCTGCAGCCACGATGCTGTGGAGAGAGTCCATCTAAGCCACCACAGGAACCGTTCTTAAAAGACATAATTGCAGCGATTATATCATCTGGTGACATGCGCGGAAAATCGCTCGCCGCCTGAGGAGGATCAGGAAGCTGGCTGTAAACAGGAGGCAAAGGATGTTTCGCCTGTAGAGATGGCAAAGTTTCATCGTCATGTGGAGCAACTGAATCGTCAGAAAAAAGCAGCTGACTCCCCTCCCCTGACTCCCCTCAGATCTCCATCACTTACTTTCTCCTCAACTTTTTTGAATATGTTGCGCGTTTTTTTTTATATGAGCATCTGGTGGTGGTCTGCGAGTCATATTCAAAATGGTGTTAGAGGTTGGATCATGGATGGAGGTTGGATAGAATTTATTTTTGACTTTTTGTGTTAAACTTAACTTCGCACCGTCTACCTTGTTAAGATGCAGAACGCGATAAGCAAAAGTAAATAATTCCTTTCATGAGGCCAAGCAATTTGAAGCCCACCACCTTGTCAACACAAGCCTTAAGAGCGGCTGCTACACTAGTCCCAGAACCGCGTGCTATGCGCTTGATAATAGGTACATTATCCACAAAATATAAAAACATTCTTTTTGACAGGCTTGTGAGAAAAAAGTTCAGCCTGGAATTACAAAACTTACCTGGACTTCTACAATGTCTGATGCTTATATTGCTGACTGTGTAGTACAAATTGGTGAGGTAAGTTTCCATTTAGTTATTAACTATTTTTATTATGAAATCCCGCATCAAGAAAACTTATTTCTTATCTTCGCAGTCTGCATTCAAATCTTAGTTACCTACTTTATCTACTATTATTATACATACCTATCCCATTTAATTGCAGCTACAAGATTTCTTGACTACCTATAAGAATTGTAATATAAATCTAGTAAAAATATTGGAAAAAGTATGCGACACACCCTTAATAGATTTCGATATATATAACGCATTCACAATAAAAGATTTTCGGCAGAAAGTCAGAGATATGCAAGACGATTCTTCTGCAAAAATTTTGGAAATGTACAAAGAAATTATCACTTACTTGGTTATTGTGTATGAAGGATTTGAAGCTCAAATAACTCAGGTAAATTATACAATATTAAAAACATCATCATCATTCTGGATTTAATAATTAAAATTATTCCTTTAGCATAACTTTACTATTACACTACACAGATGGCAGAACATTGGATCAAATACGTGAGAAGATATGATAAAATGCTAGAGGATGCTTTACGATTATCGATAAAAGCTACCATGCAAAACATGTACAAGTTAATTCATGGAGATGGTAAGTACTATAACAGCTGTGATAGAAAGAACTTACTGATCTGTAATAGTACATTACGATACAAGGATCGTAGGAGGCATATTACAAACGAGGTGACTTTTGTAAGCCCGAGTCGCAGGCGAGAGTTTGTTAAAAAACCTAAGATCCGTGTGTTGTACGACGTTTTTCAATACACTTGTGAGAAAACTGATAGTAAATAACTAAATTGAAATGGTTACGAAAGGTACATACATAGTAACTTCTAAAAACTAACCTTTATTATATCGCGCCCCGTTTGAGTATCCTTACTATTCACATTTATCATTAAATATCAACACTAAAACACTCATAAAACCACATTCAATGTAAAACAATTAAATGAAAATTTTACAATCTTGGCGCCGTCTACAAATCGATAGTATGTTTCTTTTTATAAGCATAATTACGGAGAAAAGGCTCTGGCGGACATTCAGCCTCTAGAAATATTATTTGTTAAATTGAGAGAATTTTATTTTTATGATTAAAATATTACTGGCTGATAATATTTTAATACAATTTGTTTCAATAAAAAAATATAAAATACTTTTCTCTTTGTATGAATCTATATAAATATTTTTTATTGTCAAAATGATCCTGGCTGAATAATAAATTCTGAAGACCGTAAGAATTAAAAAAAAATTGTAATAAAATCGCACTAGTGCGGTAAAACGCATTTACCGCACAGTTTACTGCCTTCGTAAGTTCAATTTTCGAGCAAGGTGTATTGAAAATAAAATCTATTGGTGAAACTAGAGGAAGACGTCCTTACATAACTAGAACCAAACGCATAGCTTTTATAAAAGAACGACACCTAACTAGTTAGTTGATTTTAAATCTGACCGCACACTTTCGGCTCCTGGATAAAGACTTTAGACTGTGTCAAAATACGCGGCAGCGACCGTATGCAGTTTATTTGCTCTTTTTGAAAAAGGAACAAATTCAAATTAAAACAAATCATGCAGTGTTACAGTACCTACCTATGAAGAATTTATGAAAATATTGGTTTCGTGTGGGAAAAATATATTTACTTAATCCTCAGGAACGATGGCACCTTCACCACTTATAAAGATGAGTTTACATCTTTCGGAATCAGCAAAAGAAATAATATTTATACCACCTCGATATGAGTTAAGAGACACATTTAACACGGTATTGGAAGAAATTGTTCATATCGTATCCACGATTCCACGTCTTTACGAAAAGTTTGCATTACCACCAGGAGGAATGAAAAAATTTTACGAAGTTATACAGGTTGATCCAGATAGCAATAAGCTTCAATCTTTAATCGATGAAGGTAACAAGCAACAACCGTGCATGTTTATTTTCAAACATGAATAGGTACTTTTTGTAATTAATATTATTTGCTATTTTTAGAAATTGAATTTAGCGTCGAACTTGTTATAAATCATATTTCTATGTGGGACCCCTACGCTCATATTTGGAAGGTTGACAAAGATGAATTTCTTGATAATTATCGCGAAGAACGCCACTGTGCTTTAGATTATGACGAACTTATCGTAAATTATAATGATTTGGCAAATGCTGTGCAAATCCAAGAAAATGTTACGCAGGTATGTTAATTCTATTGATGCGCTATCACACACATCACATCACACTTCACACTAATATTATAAATGTGAAATAAATATTTTGGATGTTTAGATATTAAGATGTTTGGATATTTGTTCGGATTTGGATGTTTGGAATGAAGATGGTTTGTAACCTGGATTAACACATAGGATACTTTTTACGGAAAAAAGTCTTATTCCCACGTGAACATGTTACACAACGCGAGCGTAGCCGTGGGCAGACCGCATAGATATCAATAATGTTGTCCTTCAATTCAATTTTGATTTGTGCTGTTTACTTGACAGATACATTTCATTACACTGACATCTGGTGAACTAAAAAAATCTGTGATAGCCCACTGTTTAATTTGGAAGATTAGATTAGGTGAATTACTAAGGAAAGTTACAGAAGCTGATATCGATGATGTATATACCTATGTGGAAAAAAGCAGCGAAGAAGCCATGAAAGTAAGCGAAAGAGTTATTAGTAAGCAACTTATTATTATTTTCACTGCAAATGTATAATAGAAAACATTTATTTTATTTATTATTTTAGATGCCAGAGACTTTAAAAGATCTTGCAAATTCTATGGCAACATATGAGCGTCTCATGGCTGAAGTTCCTATAAAAGAACAAAGTTTTCCGCCAATTACTGATCAGATGATAACTTTAAGTAAGTAATATTTTTTCTGAGTTTAGAAAATTTTGCAGCTTTTGTGTTATCTGTTTCTATGTGTCTCTCGGAAGCGGTCAGATACGTGTAGCAGGATATTATTGTAATATGTCAGGAAACATAAAGTCCATAACAGGTCTGATCTGAATACTTAAATAAGTACAGTAATTTTAAAATGTACATAAATATTTTTAGATAAGTTTGAAGTAGAACTAAACTCAGATATGGTCACGCGACATGAGAACATCCCTGTAATATGGGCCGCTTACCTAGCACTTCTAGAAGAAGCTAAAAAGAAATTGGAAGAAAATAAGGATAAATTCAAAGCGGAACTTCTGGAACAGGCTGAGGTGAATCACATTACACTAATATTATAAATGTAAAAACCTATTTGGATGTTTGGATGTTTAGTTAGATGTTTGGATGTTTGCCTTCACACTTTAAGTACTCAACGGATTTGATTAAAATTTGGAATGGAGATAATGGTGTCGATTCGGCATACGTCCAACTAAACTAAACTTAAAATTAGTCCTGTCACTTTCTATCATTTTTAATAGAAAAGGGACCGAAGATCATCGGTTTTGTTTTTGTCTATGACTTCACGACTAACTGTCAAATTTAGTCCTGTTTTAGTGCCTACCTAACACTAAAACTAACACTAAAATTGACAGTTAGTCGTGAAGTCAAAGACAAAAACAAAACCGATGATCTTGGGTCCCTTTTCAATTAAAAATGATAGAAAGTGACAGGACTAATTTTAAGTTTAGTTTAGTTGGACGTATGTCGAATCGACACCAATTTGTAACTTGGATTAACACATAGGATACTTTTTACGGGAAAAAATCTTATTCCCACGGGATCTAACACAATGCGGGCGTAGTAGCCGCGGGCAGACCGCTAGTTTTAAATAATATCAAATTGATATGGATGGTGGTTTTTCCTTTCTGATTAAAAGTTATGCAACTTTCACCATTCTTGAGCATGCACTGTTAAAGTGCACTAGCTTATTATATTGGGCAGGTATCTAATCTACTTCACAGTTAGGTCAACAAAATCGGTTTTCTTCTATAACCAAATAATAAGTGTTCCATCAAAACTAACTATATGAACTTGAGAGACAATTAAAGCTCTGCTCAACCCTTCGGGATAGGAGCGTGATTTTATGCATGTATGTATGACGTATGTATGAATGTATGCGTAAAATGCAGGTCATTATTAATTGTTTTCTCTTGCCAGAAATTCAAAGAAACTGCCAAGGAGTTTTGTGAAAACTTTTATGCAACTGCTCCTACGGCTGCAGACATTAGTGCTAAAGATGCTTTGGGAATGTTAAAAGCGTTCAGAGATCAGTTAAATGCTCTTCGAGCACAAGAACAAGCTATAAGAGATGGATTGGCTGTGTTTAATCTTACGTAAATTATAAATCGTACAATATTCAATGAAAAGTTTTATTTTAAATGAGTTATATAATGATAAAATTGATAACTGATTAACAACAGAAACACTTGACAGGACACCAGTGAATCTGGATCTGGCGAAAATGGAGAAGGAATTGGAAAAGTTAGAGGAAGTTTGGGGCCTAGTCTTCCAATGGGAAGAATCGTGGGATAAATATAAAAACCAAGTCTTTTGGGAAATGGAAACTGATGAAATGGAGGAAAATGTTATGTTTCTCTTCAGGTTAGTCTTCATTTTTATTCCTAATTTTCTTTTGTATTAGGTGCCTAATAAAAATGATTAGGTCTTATACCTAGGTTATACTTAGTAAATATTTATTTTAAATTTCAACAGAAATTTCAACCGCCTGTCTCGTCAACTCAAGGAAAAGAATTGGGAAATCATCGATGTCACTCGCGTAAAAGTAGACAACTTCAGAAGAACTTTACCTCTAATTAACGACCTGAAAAACCCTTGTATGAGGGTTAGACATTGGGATAGGATAAAAGCGCTTGTGGGGTATGCTTTTATCATTAAGTATCATAATCAACTAATATTATTAACAAATTTCCGGCAATTTCGAGTAATCTTGGTCACACCAACAGTCAACCGTGGTTCGTATAAAAAAAGTAAAACGGGATTCAAAGTGACAAAAATATAGTCTTTGCGTTCATTCATTTAGGCGCGCCATAATTAATGTGCGTACTTAATAGTAGGGAGAAGACATCAATGAATGTCACTATTAGATTATAGAAGATAAATAAATAAATTCTTTATTTCGCAAAGATAACTTTAGACGTTCAGGAACGTATTTCATAAGCTTTTAATTTATAGCTTATCAAACTGACTTATCACTTTCTTAACTTAAATGTAATGAGAGGGGACTGCATGATCCGTACCTATTACCTATTCAGCGGATTATGCACGATTTAACTTGCCTAATACTATTCACAGTGATTTTGATGAAACATCTGAGGATTTTAAACTAGAATTACTTATGAGATTAAATTTCCAAGCTTATGCTGATGAAGTTGCTGAAATTTCTAAAGCAGCTACCATGGAGTTAGCTATTGAAAATGGACTTAAAGCTATTGCAGAAGTATGGACAGCAACAAAGTTTGAAATGGAACATCATAAGGGTGATATGTTCAAAATAAAGAGTATTGATGACGTTATGCAGGTTAGAACTGAAACTTAATTTATTGTTAGTTTGTTTTACAGAAATCTGCCTAATACTTAGTTAGACGAAAATAATAAGCAGTTTTTTTTGTTATTTTATCTCATAGTTCTTAGAAGATCACCAAGTTCAACTTTCGTCAATGAAGTCAACAAAATACGTAGAACCTTTTATAAAAACAGTGGATTATTGGGAGAAAACTTTAGGTGTTGTGGCAGAGTGTCTTGAGGTAATGCTTGTTTAATTGTATTAAACCTATAAGGAAACATAATTTATGTCGATTAATTACAGTGCATTGCCAGATTGTTGGAATTCTTAATCATATTATTATTTTCTTGAGTGTGTCAGAGGGTTTTTTTTTTAATAAAAACAAAACCTTTTTTCAAATCGTCCGCTTAAAGGGAACCACCTCAGGAAATATTCTGTGCTTGATTGACTGTCGGTCGTTGGAGTTATGTTTATTAAATTTACAGCCACAATGACAACGACAGCTTTTTTCGTACATATTCTAGTAGTCAGTAAATGGTAATATTATTTTTCAATTAATTATAAATTGTGTAGCATATTAAAGTGCAATAATTTTACTTGTACAGTAGGTACGGTAAGAGTCTATTAAGTATCCAACTAATGCTTTTGTAGCGGCCCAGCGGCGGCGGGTGGAGAGTAGTAAATAGGCAAAAAAAATAAAATAAAAAAAATGTGGTAAATATGGGTTGTTGTGATTAACTTTTTGCTATTAGTTAGTGCTAATTTGTACTTTTTTCGTATAAATCATAAGTATTAATTTTCTACTAGATTGCTCTCCAAGTTCAACGTCGGTATCTCTATCTTGAGCAAATATTTAGCGGAGAAGATATTCGAAAGCAACTACCAGCTGAAGTGATTATATTTGAAGGAATCATGGGAGATTGGACTGATATTACTTTTAAGTTAGTCACATTTTAATATACTTTCTTAATTTATTTTATTTTTGCATGAAGCTCTTTAATTTACTGTCATTTGGTTTTACTCTAATATGAATTTAATCAAAGTATAAGTCTAAATAAATTAGGTATTTTGTGCATAGATAAAATAAAAACTAAAAATTAATTGCAAAAAGAAACGTATACCCTTTGTCTACGAATAAGGAAGTAGCCCTTTGTAAACCTATTTGTATAGTAATGTGGCTGGACATTTTGACCTTGAGAACGCCTGCATTTATCCAGTAGCATTAGGAGTGGTATTCGTAAAGTGAGTGACTAGCTGCATGTGCTGCCTACTGTTTTTGTTTAATATAATATAGTAGGTTACTAGAAAATTATAAGTTGCTCCTTCGCAAAATTATAAAATATTGATAAATCGCAGATAAAATTTATACAATACAAATTAATTCAGATCCCTAGAAATTAAAGCCACTTAACTGTAGATAAACTGGACGTAGTTACACGAAAAGGATCCAATCCACACAAAGTCACTTTTGAGATATTGAAGTTTGAAGTTCAAAATGATTTTCTTCATAGGTGTTTGTTTCAAGATAAATTTAAAGTGTTATGTTTTGTGAGAAACATTAAAACCTTTTTATTGTTAATAGTATATTTATGGGACGATTGGTATTTTCGGAGAAATATGTATTTTGGTGGGTTGGATCCTTTTCATTTTATTACTTTTTCTTTGGCGCATGCTTAATATAAATTTCTTTAAAACGCTCCATGTAGTGAATTCTTTGCAAAAAACCTTATTTACTGCAAAATGCATATTAAAAAGTCAACAAAATAATACTGCGATCAAAAATACATTTAATTTTTAGTACTTTTTGGGAGAGATAGATATAATTAGTTACCATCTACACTCTAAGAAGTTCGTTGAAAATCTTATTGGCATATTACTTTGAAAATGAATTTATCGAAAAGGATCCAAGCATTTTGGATCGTTTTAATTATTAAATGTAGGTGTTAGAATATTCAGCAAGGAGAACCAAGCGCTGTGGATCGTTTATATATTTTTAATTAAGTATAGGTGATGAACAAATTGTAATTACACAATAACAATCCAGGGTGCTTGATTCGTTTTAAAATAAATGGTTAATATTGTAGGCTGTGAACCAGGTCAATTGGATTGTTTATGGTGAAAGAACAAAAAAATCTGTCATACATGTTGGTTGGTTCAATGGCTGGTAAAAAAGACAAACCTCTTCTTTTTTGTCAAATTTTTATTACTGGACGATAGAAGCGATATTTGCGGTCAGTTTGGTGTACTTAAGTCATTTTTGACAATGTTGTGGATTGGATCCTTTTCGTGTAACTACGTCCAACTTATAAAATACACTTCTTGTTCTTACCGTAATTTCTGTGTTGATATTCCTGTGTGTTATAAAGTATATTATCTTATTATTATTCATAAATTTATTAATTTCTTCTAATATTATAAACACAACAAAAATTGCTGTATTTTTTTGTAAACAATTAATTACCTATCAATGCATAGTGTAGTGTTAAAAATAAAAACCGAAAAGCACTACTTTACACGTATATAATTTCGATTTTAAAAAAGGGTAAAAAGGCCAAGATTCGATAAAAAGTTACTTACCAAAAAACCATACCAAAAAACCAAAATAGAACACAAACAAAAACAGAAAACAAAAAAACGGTAACACGGCAATAATAAAAATAATTTGGAATTAAAGACTTCCCCAAAAATAGTGGTGGTTCAACAAGTGTAGGAGATTGAGGAGTAAATAATGCCCTACCTGTTTAGGGAATCGTTGCGCAACAAATCTATAGACTAAGTAAGGTGAAACGTTCTGTACCAAAAGTTTTTGCCAGGAGTGGTTAACGGCGGCGTGGAGAGCCGGTTTGAATTTAGGAAAAAACAAACCAAACTTGCGACGCACCAATTTAAGGGATGGTTCACAACTGGTTGATGGTTTAACTGAGTTTAAAATGTTCGTTTTTTTTAAAAAAAAAGGTACGCTTAAAGCTATAACTAAATTTCCAGTCCGCACGTGCAACTGCTGCAATCTCCGAGCTGCTGCAAGCTCAGGTTCCGAAGTAGCGGCGGGTCTGCAGCCGGGAACAGTCACTCGTGCGAGCACTGAAGCGACCCCAGGTCTATTCGCTCACGCGAGTACGCGTTCGAGCCTGATGCCCTGTCACAAGGCTATCGGTTATCCTCAATCGGTTCTCCACATCGGTTATCCTCAATTGGTTTGCTCCAAGGAGCGGCTTAAACAAGTGGCTTAAACTTTTTCACTCAACTTATTACAATATTTTATATTTATTATAATATAATACTTATTATAATATTTTATTGTATTTGCACAAAATTAAAAAAAAAAGGTGCAGCACAAACACCGCAGCTCGATAACGAGACAAAAAATTGAATAAAAAAAAAAAACAAAACCAACCAAAAGCCTTCCAAAATCGAATTCAAAATTAGAAATTTGAAAAAGAAAAAACTGAGAAGAACACGAAAAAAGTTTCGAACACCGAAGCGTAACACAACGCTACAATAGGTACTTTTACAAGTCAAGTAGGTATTTTTATGTGCTATTATTATGTTTGTCCAAAGTTAAATCGTGCATTGGCAATTAAATATAAATAATTGCAATATGTATTAAGAAAGGAAGGTTTCTTTCTGCTCATTGAAAAATAAGGTATTAAAATTATTAGTTTTTATCAAGGTTTATTTTTCTTAATATAGCATGCACAAGGGAGCTAATGCCGTGGAAGCTATTGTCTACAAACCACCACCTTTTTTGTTCAATAAATTAAACGAAATGGTTGATAACCTGGATAATATTCTACGGGCCCTGGAAAAGTATCTAGAAACGAAGAGACAGTTGTTTCCAAGATTTTACTTCATATCGAACGATGACTTGCTAGAGATTCTTGGAAATTCAAAAAAACCACACCTGATCCAGGTTCACCTGAAGAAACTTTTCGATAATGTTAACAAGATCAGAATTGATAAGGTAACCAACAAGGCTTGACATTATTAAACCAAATCAAGGGTACTTAGCTAGATAATTGCAGTATCATATGCAGAAATTGTAATTAAAAAAGTAAATAAGGTGTCTCCATTCAATGAGAAAATGTTTCTTTGCTTATGGGGCTAAATTAGTTAGCCTCCTTATCTCCTCTTCTGACTACCTGGGGGAACAGTAGAAAGTTTTTTTACGATGGCTCACATGGCTCACTACGGTTAAACAGCAGATTTTTTAGTAGGTTCGGCTCACCATTCTTGTTGTACTACTCGACTTATCGACGACGTGCTCCGTGCACCGTCACGAGAGGCTCGACTTAACGACCCAGTCAACATGTGGAGCATAATTCGTTATTTTACGCATACCATGTGTACATTCCAAATTCTAAGCCTTTCAGAATATTATAGTTTAGTTAGCCCAGGATAATCTAGTTTGGTTGGCCTAAATACTTACTTCGTTTTTTGTAGTATACTTTTGTTACTAGGTCTGGCAGCATTTAGGCTCAAAAGCGTCCGCTCCTGAACGAGTAGCCACTTCGTTTCTTCCTTCTCGCACGTTTTGGAACGCATTCCAAGGGTGTATTCCGAATCACCCTGCATTCCGCCCGCTTCCGAGAGCACCCGTAATCACGTATCGAAATTACTGTCAGCCAGCAGGCAAAACTCATACGTTTTTTGCTTTTCTGATCGTTGACAGTGCTGAAAGTCTGATTCAGAATGCACCCTCAGACTTTCAGCGCTGTCAGCGATCAGAAAAGCAAAAAAACGTATGAGTTTTGCTTGCTGACCAATGCTCCTGACAGTAATTCGGAACGCAATTACGGGTGCTTTAATCGTTTTCAGCGCGTCTCGGAAGGAACGCAGAGCAACTGCCGTCCTGACACCTGTCATACGTGGAGTGGGGTTCATGCTTGTTTCCGTTTTGTACAGACCGTTTTTCGTGTTACAGTTTTGTACAGACAGTTTTTTGTGTACTATAATTGGGCCCCGTAAACGGTCAAACGGTTTGATTCAAACACGTAAAGTTTGGTTTGACTCAAACCATTTTGATCGTTTATAAAGGTGGTTTGAACGGTTTGTCAAACATTTACGTGTTTGGAGCATGTTTGATGCAATTTCATATTTGGCGTCATCGTATTGGGAGCAATCCTGTAATGATGACGTCTTTTGTAATTATTAATTTTTAATAAATAAATAAATTTTGTTGTGTTTGACGCGTCAGAAGTGTAATTACGACAGCGTACAGTCTGATTGACTGCGCAGAGCCGTTTAACAAACCGTTCAAACCGACCTCAAACGGTTTGATCAAACACGTAAGGTTCGAGTCAAACCGTTTGACCGTTTACGGGGCCCATAAGAAGGGGGTGCGCTCAGTGCGCCAGGAGTACTAGGGGTAAGAGCCAAAAGTCCGGTTACGCTTGATACGTCGATTTTGCGACACAAGCATTAGGCCATTGTCAAAAAAAAAAAAAATGCGCCAGGAGTAATAGTGCACTGGCTCAGTGGCGCTGCGCAATACATAAATATTATGCCGCATTATTTATGTTTGTTTTGGTACCTACCTAGTTTTATTGAATTAAAGTGCGGTTGTAATTTGTTGCTGTGGACGTTCTGTGCTGCGGACAATTTGTTACATACATAATGGAGGAAGAAGGGATTACAAAATGTCATTTTGTTCCAATGAGTACAATGGTAAGTAAACCTGGAATATAACCTTGCTATTTACATTGGCTATTTATTGTTTTATTAGAGCCTAACCCCGCCCTGAAGGCGACTCTCTGACCCTTTAATATTATAAACGCGAAAGTTTGTAAGTATGGATGTATGTTTGTTACTCATTCACGAAAACTACTGAACGGATTGTTTGGAATAGATCTATAGTTTTTGTACCATAGGATACTTTTTACGAAAAGTCTTATTCCCACGGGAAAATCTTAACACAACGCGAGCTTAGCCGCGGGCGGACCGCAAGTTTTTTTTTTTGACAGACCTAATCACTATTTATATGTGGTTATATTTTGTATAATATAAGCAATATTGTTTACTTACAGGAGAGAGTTGTAGATTTCATCGAAAACAAACCGCTGGAGGTGAATCGGAGATGTAAGAGAAACTTACTGGACCTTCAGATGAGAAACAACGCTCAGGGAGAAGTGAACAGGAAGAAGTGGAGGACGCAGCTCAAACTAGCAATACGTAGAGCTGTCTATTCGCACGATTGGGACAAACTTTTGTATCTATTGAAAAGGTCCCCAATTTGGGAGCACGAACCTAAGAACTTAAATGAGTTTGATTTCTATTTTAGGGTAAGGCAGATTTTATTTTTTATTTTCCAAATCAAATAGAATAAATTTATGGCGCTTTAGTATTTTTACCTTTCCACTGACGTATTATGAATCCACATTTTTTTTATTGCAAGAGTTTAATTTGTTATTTTATATGAATCCAGTCTGCATGCTAAAATTGCACATTTGTTAGTATAATGATTTTACTTCAATAGATTATAAACTAACGAGAAATTAATATGTTAAATTGTAAAAGGTTAGCTGCAGTTTACAATTTTACGTCAGTTTATAATATCGCAAGCCAAATTATAAACTAACAATGTTCACAATCTGATGGTGACACATATATGCCTAAACAAAGTTACACAACACAATCACAATGATCTCTATCTACTGAAAAATAAGAAATGAATTAATGACATTAACCAAAATTTTACTTTCCAGGGTCTAACCCTACTCCTCATGAACCACCCAAATGCTAAATCACAAGGGCTGCTCAATGATTACTTGCATATGGTGCTGTCATGTCGGTCTGATGAAGATAAGAAGGCTGTGTTGAAAGTCATATTGTCCTTACCTGAGAAAATTATCTACATGAAGAAGCGTTTTGGACAACAATCTTGATCATCATTGATGAATATACGCTCCAAGTTGCTGCATTCCAGCAATAATATGAAATCGCGCCATCTAGCGGAAAGACTATAAACGTTATGCCTTGACGTATCTCCACGCCAATTATATCGATTGTAATGGTTGAGAGTGCACATACAGACCTACCAATTTATCTGTGAAATTATAGGCAGCGCTAGTAGTAATACAAAATTGTATTTTAACCAATCCCGACAGTTTTGAAAGCCGACATTTCATTAGAATGGTTTTAGTTCTAATATTTCCCTCCGGACTCGTGGTCCCCTTAGCCAGTTTACAGATACTTTGGTAGGGTGCGCGTTTTAAAATTAGGTTTTTGTCATGATTTTAATTTTGTTTCCTTTTATACTGTTTTGTGACAAAAAAGTGACTGATCCTTAAGTAAAAATAATTAAATCTTTAAATTATTATAAATACACTCACCAGCACAACTAATCGCCCACCCTTTTTTTCAGGGAATATTCGTGATTCTCTAATATTCTATTAATTACTGCTGATGTTAGTTAAAAAGTAGTTAATTTAACGTTTATTTAAGTGTCTTTAATTTATCGTAAAATAATCAATAAATGGGGACGTATATGAGCTGTTGACGACGAATCAATAAATCAATTGTAACATATAACAATAAACGTAGTTTAAAATTAACCCGAAATACAAGGGTGGGCGGTTAGATGTGCCAGTGAGTATATTTAATTTTAGTAGCATTTAAAGTTTAATATTTAAGTATTTCTGTTCTGCTTCTGAAGGTTAGTAAAACATTAAAGTGCTCATGTATTTTTTTTAAATGATTAAGCTTGCTGCTCGCTAATGCATATTTATTTGTTATACTCCAATAAAACAGCTGAAATATCTAATATCTTATAATTTATAATTATTAATTCAATTAGCTGATTTAAAACAGTACAATGCAATACGAATCGGCGAATCTTATAAGGACTAGGAGTTTATTAAGAGTTTATTTTTTATTTAGTCTGACAAATGTCATAAATTTGTGACTAGTTAATTATACGTCCAATCTAGACGTGAAGCCATTTAAAAAAAAAAAAAAAAACTACCAGTCCTTCCATTTAATCTCATGTGAATGGCCTCAAAACCCATTGTGGCGGTGGCGGATAGTGAAAGTAACACAATATAAACCTTAAGACCCGGATTCACCAAAGCGGAGAGGAGAGATGTGTTTGAATAACCAATCAGATTTCGTTATTTCCACATCTCTCCTCTTAGCTTCAATAACGAAATCTGATTGGTTATTCAAACACATCTCCTCTCCTCTCAGCTTTGGTGGAAACCGGGCCTAATAGTGCGTAGCATAGAGTCCGGCGCGCCATTTTGTGGCGGTGGCTCGTCACCTAGTGGCGGGACGTCGTCGCCTGGAGGCACGGACGCAATTCTCCTTTCGACAAAAACGACGCTATATTACGTACTGACTAACCGCCACACGTCCTCGCCACGTCTCTTCTGTATGTCTTTCGCTTGTGGCGCCATCATTTAGTTTGTTTTCTCCTCATTGCTTGTCGCTACAAAAATATAAGGCTAATATAGCACTAATGAAATAACAATTTAATTTCGTATTATTCTAGAATGCCATGGGTTTGCCAGTGGCGAAGGCGATGACGTCTGAAGATGGGGAGACGGTGGAGTGGAAATACAACCTCATCCTCGACGGGCCGGCCGAGGTGTGGCTTCTGGGCCTTGAACACACAATGAGAGTCGTGCTCAGAGAAGTAAGGAAATTCAAATAATTTTTATTCGTCAAACTGAGTTCGTTACGTACGTTTCAAAACCAAGCACAAAAGAGAGAATGATGCCAAAAAAATATAGGATGTTATTTTTTGTATTTCTGAGCGCGGCTAGCGTATTTTCGAAAATCATTGAATGCAGTTTTGTTTCTTTTTTAAAATAAAGGAATGTTTCCTTTGAACAAATTTTCCTATCTTCAGTATTTAGAATATTTTTATTTTGTAGGTATATTTTAAAATTGTTGTGTGATGTGAACTCTGGAAACGTAGTGTGGGACGCCTCCATGCCAGGTGGACTGATGACCTGAGGAAAGTAGCTGGTGGTGGCTGGATGAGGAAAGCAGGTGATCGTGCGCTTTGGCGTGCCCTTAGGGAGGCCTATGTCCAGCAGTGGACTGCAATAGGCTGATTGATGATTGATTGATGTGATGTGAACTTCCCTTACCTAGTGTTTAGGTACAGTCGAAGGCATAAGTGGAGACATACCACGTGCGCCTATACTTTGAAATATCTTTTTGATTATTTAACCCATATTGTAAATTTTTATTCCTGTGGATACAGTGAAGTACACTTAATGTATGACAGCAAAGACCGAGAAAAAACAGTTTTTAGGAAAAAAGTTATTCCAAAGTATAAAAACATGTGGTATGTCTCCACGTATGCCTTCGACTGTACCTCTCGTTTTATGGCGACCGTTACCATAACAAATTGTCACAATTTTACTGTTCTTGTTCTTTTTATCGAGTTTGCGAGGGGTAGGTGAGGTAGGTACCTCACCTACCCCTCGCAAACCCTGGTGTCAGAGTTGTAGACCCGCCAAAAGTCACTGACAAGACTCGTGTGACGAAAATTTTCCGCAAATCGTAGCCTGGACCAACGACCACACAACCATAACAAATTCAATATGTACTAAGATTTAGAACTTTTTCTCTAGAAACTCCTGCAGTGTTTAATAGCATTTATTTAGAAGAAATGTTATTAATGTATTTTTAAATTTCTGAACGTTTTCTATATTCTTTATTTCTTCTGGAATTTTATTATAGATTTTTACAGTCATTGCAAAAGGTCCTAGCATTTGTAATTTTGAAAAGGGTATGTCCAGTCTGGTTTGCGGTCGCAAGTTTTGTGGTCGTGACTATTTTGGGAAGAGACTGTTATTTCTCTTTGCAAAAATGCATGCTTCTAAAATATATATACATGTAAGAGATGAAATATTTAGGTTTTTAAAATGTTCTTTACAGCTTTCTATTGGTTTTATGTTGTGTATTATACGTACCTATACATTTTTTTTGAAGTTTGAATAATGACATAACTTCCGTACTATTTCCCCATAAAACTATGCCATACTGCAACCAGGCGTGGGCGAAAGCACAGTACGCACATATTGCCATCTTTTTGTCTGTAGATGTTTTGAGCTCATACCTGGGCTGATTGATAACTGGCCGAAACGACGAACTTAAAAAAATAATACGCAAAAATAAAATATTACATTATATTTTGGCATCTTTTTGAAAATAGAACGCCAAATTTGAATTTAATCGAACTGGTGGAATTTGATTGATAGGACGTAGAACTTTCTCTGTCGTAAATTTTCTTAACAATGGAAAGAAACGAAATTCGTGCGGTGATAAAGTTTTACGTTTTAAAACAGAAAACAGCAACCCAGATTAAAACCAAGCTAGACAGTGTTTTAGGTAATTCTGCTCCTGCATTGAGTACAATTCACACCTGGGTAACTGATTTTAAACGTGGAAGACAGAGCTGCGAAGACGCCCACAGGTCTGGCCGTCCAAATAAAGTCACGAATCCGGACATGATCAAAAAAAATCACAAAATTGTATTGAATGATCGGCGCTTGAAGTTGCGAGAGATAGCAGAGATGGTGAGCATTTTATCTGAACGCGTTTTTAATATTTTGCACCAACATTTGGGAATGAAAAAGCTTTGCGCGCGATGGGTGCCGCGTTTGTTCACTGTTGACCAAAAGCAACGTCGAGTGGACGATTCATCGGAGTGTTTGGCGCTGTTTAACCGAGATCCTAACGAGTTTTCGCGGCGTTATGTAACAGTCGATGAAACCTGGATACATCATTATACTCCCGAGACAAAAGAACAATCTAAGCAGTGGACTGAGAGCGGAAGACCTGCGCCGAAGAAAGCAAAAACGGTTTTGTCGGCCGGCAAAGTGATGGCGACTGTTTTTTGGGATGCTCGAGGGATTATTTTAGTGGATTATCTGCAAAAAGGAAAAACAATAAATGGAGAGTACTACGCAAGCTTGCTGCAAAAATTAAGTGAAGAAATCCAGAAAAAACGACCACATTTGGCCAAGAAAAAAGTTTTGTTCCACCATGACAACGCACCTGCACACACGTCAATGGTTGCAGTCGCCAAACTCCATGAATTGCGGTTCGAATTGCTACCGCATCCACCCTATTCCCCGGATCTGGCCCCGTGTGACTTCCACTTATTCCCAAACCTGAAGAAATGGTTAGGTGGCCAGAGATTTTCATCAAATGAAGAAGTCATTGTTGCCGTGGACGAGTATTTTGAGGGGTTGGAGAAAACATTTTATCAAACTGGTGTAACGGCATTGGAGAAGCGCTGGACTAAATGCATCGAGGTAGAAGGAAACTACGTTGAGAAATAAATTTATTTTAAATAGATTTTTAAAGTTTTTCTTTGTCGTTTCGGAAACTTATCAATCAGCCCTCGTAGAGTGCATAAGTGAATCTTGATATCTTTAAAACAATTTTTTGAATATGGCTTTTCCAGTCTATGTATGTATCTGTCGCAGTCATTTGGTTGAATCTCCTATTCAATTGAATGCCTAGCGCGTTCATTAAATGACAACATTCAATTAAATGACTAAAGGACAACTCGTCAAGTCGTTGAATGTAACGTTCAACGTCTTGACTAAACGTCATTTAGCGAAGTCGTTGAATGGGATAAAGCCGACTTTTTAATGTTTGGTTAGGGTGACTATGAGTTCGCAACTTAAAAGTTAACCTTTCTTTAAATAAAAGAATTATAAAATGTCTCGTTAAATAGGATCTGTACGACACTTTCAAGTAAATTAATCAATAAAAATATCAACACAGTGCTATCTATCCGAGCTGTTTGACGCCATATTTGTTTTGGTGACTACTAGCGCCGCAGTGGGAAAAAACTGAACTTAATTTGAATCACCTGACTGATTTTACGTCCGCTCTTTTCAAAGGGCTATGTTACAATCCGCTAACTAGTTGGACGTTGAGTGACGCTTGTTCAATCAACGTTTGGCCTAGTCATTTAATTGAATGTTGTCATTTAATGAACGCGCTAGTCATTCAATTGAATAGGAGATTCAACCAGATGACTGCGACATATCGATGAATGAATGAATGAATGAATGAATGAATATACTTTATTGCACACACAGAAATAATAAATGACACAGTGGAAGTAAGAACAGGTAGTCATGTACAGTTAGGCGGCCTTATTGCTTCGTAGCAATTTCTTCCAGGCAACCTTTGAATACAGGAGACTATAAAGTAACGCGGAATAGTGCAAGTATACCGTATAAACTACAAAATGTAGTTGTATACTAAATAATCTATACTAAATAACCTACATGAAATATATACCTACAATAACATACATAATAATAAGTACTTACATACTATATAACTACACAAAAACGATATATATATATATAAATATAATATAGATTTATGACGGACTCAAAGCTTGTACCTGCCTAGGGAAACACTAAAATGGAGTAGGCACCTACCTACACTAGGAGACAGAAAGGAAGTGGGCTTTCAGACGGTTTTTAAACGCGTCAATAGACGGGGCACGTCTTATGGTCGGAGGGAGCGAGTTCCATAGCCTTATGGCTTGGACGGTGAAGGAGTTAGTGTAGAAGTGAGTACAGTGAATGGGCATAGTAAGAGACAGATCTAGGGAGGAGCGTAGAGTGCGATCAAGGGCGAGAGAACGAAATTCAAATCTTTCTTTGAGGTATGACGGGGTAGAAGGGATAAAGAGTATAGAATAAAGAAGAGATAGAACATGAGAGTCCCTCCGACGACGAATAGGGAGCCAGTGTAATTTAGCACGGAAATATGACACATGGTCATACTTCCTGAGATTAAAGATAAACCTAATACAGACGTTTTGTAGCCGCTCGAGTTTGCCAAGCAGCTCTTCCGTGAGATCAAGATATTCATCGATATTCATTCCCAACAAAGGGTAACTATCTACGTCGCTCAACGTCCACTGCTGAAGCAGTTTTCTCTAGTCACATTTCACTACAAAAAAAAAAAAAAGAAACTATGAGGGTTGGAACATAAAAAATCATAAATCTGCTATTTAAAAACTAAGTACTCTCGAGGTCTACAGCTCACAGAGCTACTAGTTATTATAAGGCCCTATAATGTGTTTGTATATTTCAGGTTCTTATTTTAACGCGCGCTGCTCTTCGGAAGGCCAAGTATCTAAGAGAACAGTGGTATGACCAGTGGCCAGGACAACTGGGAATTACTTCTAGCAAGGTGATTCCATCTGTTATAATTATTAATAGAATGAGACCAAAAAAATTATAGTTGGTTACAACTCACGAGGCGTAATAGAGCCGAGTGTGTATAACCAATATGCGCACGTATATCGTACGTCGTTTTTCAACACACTTGCGAGGAAACAGAATAAAAAGATGCTGCGATGGATGTGTGGCGTTACACGATTAGATCGAATTCATAACGAACGCATCCGTGGCAGTCTCGGAATCCGTGACGTAGCGGATAAGCTTCAGGAAAGTCGCCTCCGATGGTATGGCCATATAAGCCGCAGACCGTCAGACTATGTAGGAAAAAGATGCTTCGACCTTACTGTCCAGGGCCCTAGATCACGTGGTAGGCCTAAAAAGCGCTGGCTGGACGTCGTGAAAGCGGATATGGAAGAGAACAATCTCACAGCTAAGGATGCCGAAGACCGGGCAAAGTGGAGAAGATTAAGTAGGAAAGCGGACCCCAGCACTAGCCGGGAAAACGCTAGGACGAAGAAGAAGACGAATATTTCTATGACAAACTTTTGCCGATTAAAAAAATAGCAAACCGTGAGTTACAGAATAAACCCGTGAGTTATATTCTATAACTGCTTTATGTATCAAAAACCGGTGAAATAAGATCCACTTTATGAGCAAGTGTGTTTGCCGTGTGGTGACGGCAGAGTAGAATACATTTGTCACCAACCCCTACTCTTCCCGTGGGTGTCGTAAGAGGCAACTTAGGGACTACACATTGAACAGGGAACGGGCAGCAGCGCTCTCTGATACAGTAACCTTTTAATCTGCGATCTCCAACGCGCCTGCCAAGCGTGGAGATTATGGCAAATACCCTCCACTGAAGTAGAGGAGGCTCATAGTCCAGCAGTGGACTGTAACGGGCCGTTTATGTTTATTATGTTATGTGTTGAAAAACATCTTTCTTTATGGACTGAGCGTCCTAGGTATATGGTTACGCTGAAAAGTATATTCTATGTTTGTGTGGAAATAAGCGCTTTCTATTAAACTTAATCAACAGGCATATAGCTTATTGTATTCCAACGCGTCTTCAACGAAGTTTAAATACTCAGCAACTTTTCTATACTAATATTTGTAAAACTAATGCTGGTGTACGTTCTCCGATGAGGCGTATCACCTCAACCTACAATGACAGTTTTTCTAACATTGATATTCTATCTTTGTCTTATCACGGTTTCAGGAGTTTGCTTATAAAAAAATTGTCTGAGTCAAGTTGAGCATCCCAAGTGTAACATCATAATTTTAATATAATTTAGTCAAATGTTTATCAAATGCTCAATCTCAATCTTAATGTTTTGGTCATCTATATTCATCATCAGGTTCATATCATTTGGTTTGTAAAATTGTTTATTTATTAATTACTATTTACATAATGCTATAGTAACTCTGTTTTACCAACTAACATCATTTAATATTTTACATGTGGATGGTGTAGTTGGCTGTGTATAAAGTCACATCTTTTATAAGTCTATACTATTAATTTATCATATTGTATACAGCTGTTTACTTTCCCAAATAAATAAAATAAAATAAAAAATAAATAAAACACGGAAGCCTGCTCACCTCTTTATGTATGAAACAGTATCTTTATCAGTTCGCACGGGTCCAGTGTGCGTTGGTCAACTTCAACCACAGTATATTAAAAATTGGGCCCACTAACGCTCTGTTCACCCTTTTGGGGTGATATTTAACACTTGACGGCTCCGTAGCGTGTACCTACATCCAACGTACAGAGTCGCGGTTTTGAATCCCGCCCAGGGCAAATATTCGTGTGATGAGCACAGCACTTGTGTTTGCTTTTTGTCTGGATGTTGTTTATATACTGGGTGTCCAAAAAGGGTGTTGGCAGTTTATATACGAAAATCATAAATGAAAAATATATCATTTCATGATTTTATTACTATTTGCAAAAAGTACATACAATGGAAAGTTTACGACGAAAAAATTATGTTGTCCAAATGACGTCCATTACGATTTTGACACTCTTCAAGTCGTGGCCGTAAATTGCCTAAGACACGTTCACATAAAACGTTAGTGATTTTTGTTATTTTACTTGCAATATTGTTTTTCAATTGGCTAAGAGTTGACGGCTTATTTATGTAAACCTACTCTTTAGGTAACCCCATAAAAAAAAATCAAGTGGACTTAAGTCCGGGCTCCTAGGGGGCCATTTAAGGTTCCCGTTTATTGAGATAACTCTTTCTGGGAATAACTCATTCAATGCTTCAATAGACCTTCTACTCGTGTGACATATGGCACCGTCCTGCTGAAAAAATGTTGCCGAATTGTAACCTCTAAATTCCTGTAAAGATGGTGCCAAAAAACTTTCAATCATGTTACATATCTGTCCGCGTTAACTGTAAGTGCATGTCCCCTACCGTCTTCAAAGAAATAGGGGCTGATTATGCCCTTGGCAGACATTGCTGCCCACACTACCACCTTAGGGCTGTGAAGTGGACGCATATGCTTATAACGAGGATTTTTATCACACCAATAGCGACAGTTTTGTTTATTGACATGGCCATTTAAGTGGAAATTTGCTTCATCGCTAAACAAGACGTTGTTGAAGTTGGTAAAGCGCGCAAACATCTCCTGAGCAAAATTTAGTCGCTGTTCATAATCTGTTGGTTTTAATTCTTGCACTAATTGAATCTTGTAAGCACGTAAATGCAAATCCTTCTTTAAAATCAGGTGCAATGTTGATTTTGCAATGTTTACGGATTGACTTCGCTATCGCAGTGATAGTGAGGGATCTTGCCTTACCGACTCGTGAACTTCTTGAATAACTGCAGGAGGCCTTATTTCTCTCGGACGTCCGCAATCAAAGTTTTTTAAAGTTGACCCTGTAGCCTCAAATGTCTTAATCCATTTTCTAATGATATTCGCACTGGGAGATAAAGAAATGTCCCGTACATTGAATTGCGCGCGATATAAGCGGCGAGCTGTTATTATCGAATTATTGTTTTGATAATAAACTCGTAGACAAAATGCTCGCTGAGCTCCGGTATACGAATCCATTGCAATTAAATTTCCAATAAATTCCACGTATGACATTATATATTTTTTTGTTATCTACCCTCATTAAGACGATTTATTGATATTTAAAAGTGCAAATACCCTTTTTGGACACCTTGTATATAAGTATGAATTTATCTATTTACTCAATGTGTATCAGCTGTCTGATACTCATAGTACAAGTATATACATAACAATATAAGTAGGTATATGATGTTCGTCCGTGCCGCGTTTCTGCAGGGCACACGGAAGATCAGCGCCGTAGTCTACCTTGCTAGGCTACGGCTTTTGCTGAGTGAGGCCCTGTTTGTCTGGGTGTCGCAACACAGGGGCAATTTTGTAAATATGTTGTGTTTGTATTTTTCATTTAATTTCTGTTGCATTATGTACTATTATTTATGTATATGTTTTGTGTTGTGATGTCCTACAAATAAATGTTTCTGATTCTGATTCTGAAGTTCTGTTCGTATGTGAGATGTCTCCACAATATTTATATTTTTTAATATTTATTTTATGTATGTGTATGTAATTCCAGATCGCGTGGACATCGGAATGCACACGTACTCTATGCCGCTGCGACATAATGAAAGAAAAGAAACCTCTAAAGAAACTCAGGAAAAAACAGAACTTAATCCTGTCCACTTTACAGAACATGTCTAGGAAGGAGATCCATAAAATACTGAGGTGCAAGGTGAACGCTCTCTGCGTCATCGAGATCCACTCTAGGGATACTGTCGACAGAATGTATAAACTAGGTAAGCAACGCTTCGGCCGTCTACGGAACCGCAGTTTTGTAACCGTTTTCGATGAAGGAAATTTTATTCCTTGTACGTAACTGGTTTCGTACAAGGAAATTTATTTTTACTGAGATAATGTAGGTTGGGAGAGCGTGACGGAGACATAGGAGAAAGGAAGTAGCTATATTTCGTTAGTAAGCGGGCGAAGCTGCTTGAATATTTTTTTAACCTAATTTCTTCTTGATTGCCCGAGCGAGCGAAGCGTCTCTGTTTTAGCTTGGCCAAAATTGCTTTTGTTTTTTTTGTAAAATAAAATAAAATCTATCTATCTATAGAATAGAATAGAATATATTTTATTGCACACAAGGATATAGCTTGAAAGTACACCCAACCATTATTTTTTCAGCAAATATGTATGTAAACAAAAATTTCTCCACGCCACAGACAAAAATTTTGACGTAACGTACTGAGCAATCGGCGATTGTGTGGACGCCCACACAATCATGGTGCCATTTATCCTTTGATGTACCGACACTGTGGCGATTGCACACGATCATACGCCATGATGGCCGATCACAGACATTTATGCCCTCTACACTAACTTGATTGTCTGTAATCGTCCATCCTGGCCATTTGTGAAGAGGAGCCTTAAAATTCGACAACACAATAGGGGATCAGATTGTTCACCACATTTTATGAATTTACCATATTTGATGAATTATTTTTAAAATATACAACGTGTTACAAAAAATACCAAAAAAAAGAATATTCTTCATCACAGGCATTTAATTAAAATTTTCCCATCTCTAGTGTCAATTGACACCTAAAATATAGACTATCGATTCTCAGAACGGAAAAGTATATTTTATTTTATTTTATTTATTCGGCAAATCATCAGCTAATTAACATAAAGTACTTGAAAAAATATGTAACAGACAGCTAATAACAGATTTGCACATATAAGCAACCACATAGAAAAACGAGCATAATAATAATACTTAATTAACAAAAAGTAACGAGATAACAGCGCTCAAAATTAATGTATGTATGTATGCATATCATACATACATATATAAATAAACAAACATCTGTACATATACATCTGTACATAAACATCAACATAAATGTACACCATTTGTGCCTACATTTTTAAAAGAGATGTACTGAAATCTATTTATGTTAGAAAACATTTACTTTTTTTGCCTTAATTATCTTGTTTACGTATTTAGATACATAAATATTATTTTGAAAATTTAGTTCATTATTTCATTAATTTATTATTTCATAACAATTATTTAACAAAGCTTTTTTATTTATTTGTAGTTTTTTCATTTTGAAATGAATTGTTCTAATGTGGATGTTATGGTACAAGTAGTACGTAAACATTTTTAACCATAACGGTAAAAATAGGCACATATACCTAAAATTACATATCTGGTCCGAATATTCTTTGACACAGCTGATCACTAGAGATGGGAAAACTTTAATTTGGCATTTGCCTTTGATAAAAATATTATTTTTTTTGGTATTTTTTGTAACACGTTGTAGATTAGTAGCAGACGATTCGCGAAGAAAAAAACTGAATCGGTTGAAAAACGAATTTACAGTGATTTTTAAAGTTTCAATATGTCTGTCTCTTTCTAAAACGATTTTTTGTATGGAGATTATATGGCGTTACTAGCAAATGACGTCACAAGTGGGTATGTGCCTCTCTGTCTAATCTTGAATTTCAAACCTTTATAACTTAGTCAATTTTAAAGATAGAGTAAAAATTCTTTTAGGGTTCGATAGCAGAAACTAAGAAGTTTGGATTTATATAATAAAAAAAAATTGTCCGATCCCCTATTGGTACGAAGTTGTGATCGAACCCGCGTCACTATTCCACCGACGCACTCGCACAAGCTCAGCGAATTGCTATTTTCCTCGCACTGTATTTAATATTTTATTTAAATTTTAGGATGCATGCATGTGTCAGCATTTGAATGGTTCTCCCAGTTGAAGTTCTACTGGGACCGCGAACGCGAGGATTGCTACATCAGACAGACAAACACGAATTCAATTTATACGTACGAATATATTGGGAACTCCGGACGACTTGTCATCACCCCTCTTACTGACAGGTACTGTAACATTGTTGGTTTCGTACCTTATAAGGAATTACGAAATCCATAAGGATTAAGCCCACTGTCAGAGAGGTTTTACTCAAAAACAAAGAAACATAATAATATTTATATATTATAATAATGGCTTACTTTTCAAACAAGTTTTTAAACATTTAATTCTAAACTTTAAATTAATGCGGTAGTCACTTTCTGGGCAAGAAAGATTTAGCCCGTGTTCTTGCCGACACGAAAGAAGAAGAAGAAGAATTCATGCGTCTAAGCGTTCAGGAATTACCTCATGAGGAGCTAATCCTGGCTGCAGCATCAGTTCATGGTCGAAATCATGTTTAGCTATCAGAATTAAACACATGTGCAAATATTTGTCCAAGGTGCTAAACGTCAAGGTGTTTCCCTCGTGAGGAAACACTGTCGTAAGTTGAGAGGCTTGCATGTTTTACCCAAATACACGCGCACACAAGTAAAGATTAATAAAAGCTTGTAGGGACAGTTGATGATGCTGTTCTTCATTTGTTTGTCCAAAGAAAGCGCTATTTTTTCATCTTCTATAAAAATACAGATACTTCAAAAAGTCACGTGTTAGTAATGCTAAAAACCTTCCAACAACTTCTAAGTCTTGACGTGATGCTATTATGACAGGTGCTACATCACGCTGACGACCGCGTTGCACCTTTTCCGCGGTGGCAGCCCGCAGGGACCTGCCGGGACTGGCAAGACCGAGACCACCAAAGACCTGGGGCGAGCGCTGGCTCGCTGGGTGGTGGTCACCAACTGCTCCGACGGGCTGGACTACAAATCCATGGCCAAGTGTTTTTCAGGTAAATCCATAGCTTAAAGAAAGGGAAAGACAAGACCGAGACCACCAAAGACCTGGGGCGAGCGCTAGCCTGGTGGGTGGTAGTCACCAACTGCTCCGGCGGGCTGGACTACAAATCCATGGCCAAGTGTTTTGCAGGTAAATCCATAGCTTAAATAAAAGGAAAGGCAAGACCGAGACCACCAAAGACCTGGGGCGAGCGCTGGCTCGCTGGGTGGTAGTCACCTACTGCTCCGACGAGCTAGACTACAAATCCATGGCCAAATGTTTTGTAGGTAAGTCCTTGGTTTAAGATTGGAAGGGTAAGAACGAGACGACCAAAGACAAACCTGAGTCGAAGATTTTTGCGGGATATTCATCACCATGAATCCTGGGTAAGAGCTGTCAATATGGAATAAAAATAATAGTTCTAATTAAGACGATAGATGGCGTTGACGATTCGTGGATACTTTTTTAAATCCTTTTATGGCCCTGGGTTACTCGCCGGATTTCATCGGATCCACAAATCGTCAACGCCATCTATCGAAGTTTTATGAACTATATATTTTTTTTAATTGGCTGTCGGAAAATCCCCCATTATCACCTACTTGTAATGTAAACCTCATAAAAAGCCAAACCAAGTTTTGTTCGATTTTCAAGTTATTGACCGAAAGCACATGTCATGTCTGTCCATCTATTGATCTGTTTATTCTCATCTACAGGTCGCGTTTCTCAACCGATTCTCGTGAAATTTTATGAGCAGGTTCGATAAATTAATAGATTTTCTTTTCGAGTCAATTTTTTATTCAGATAGGGTTGAAAACATTAAAAAAACATAAATTAGCAATAATAAAAAAAAAACTCGCGAGGTCTACAGCTCACAGAGTCACTAGTATAATTTTCCCAAGTGCTGGTGTGCTGATGATTTTTAGACTGAAACTGACACTTAGTTCTTGTTCATACGTTAAAATCTGTATCGATTAACCCTCGGACCAACCACCCACTGGACACCGCATTCTGTATAATTTACTAAAAAACTAAGTACGAAGTAAGTTGCGGTGCGGGGGCGCGGGGAACACGCCGTGATTGGTTCATCTCGCTTACGCAACGTATAGACAGGTCTCATAATTGGTCGAAACTGAAGTGAGCCGCGAGGTATTGGCCGCCCAGAGATATCTATATGTGCAAATGCACCTATGCGTTTAGAAAGTTGCGCCCTGACATGTGGTGTCCAGTGGGTGGTTGGTCCGAGGATTAACCTGAGCTTGAATCTTCAACAAATAATGTTCCAGAATGACATATTTGACGGCTCCGTAGCCTAGTTGGTAGTACGCCTGCCTTCGAAGCACAGGGTCGCGGGTTCGAATCCCGCCCAGGGCAAACATTCGCGTGATGAGCGCTTGTGTTTGCCTTGTGTCTGGATGTTGTTTATCTATGTAAGTATGTATTTATCTATTTATGTAATGTATATCAGATGTCTGCCGTGTCTGTCTAGCCGTGTGGTGACGGCAGAGTAGAATACATTTGTCACCAACCCCTACTCTTCCCGTGGGTGTCGTAAGAAGCGACTTAGGGACTACACATTGAACAGGGAACGGGCAGCAGCGCTCTCTGATACAGTAACCTTTTAATCTGCGATCTCCAACCCGCCTGCCAAGCGTGGAGATTATGGCAAAACCCTCCACTTAAGTGGAGGAGGCTCATAGTCCAGCAGTGGACTGTAACGGGCCGTTGATGTTGATGATGGTATCCTTTTGTAGGCATCGCGCAGACCGGCTGTTGGGGATGTTTCGACGAGTTCAATAGGATCAACATTGAGGTGTTGTCAGTAGTGGCGCAGCAGATCCTGGCTGTCCTACAGGCGCTCTCTCTCTACATGAAGAGGTTCTGGTTCGAAGGCTGCGAGATCAAAATCGACGCTAACTGCGGGATATTCATCACCATGAATCCTGGGTAAGAGCTGTCAATATGGGGGATTTTCTGACAGCTCTTTAAAAAATAAAAATAATAGTTCTAATTAAGACGATAGATGGCGCCAGGTGTGCTTCGTGGATTCTTTTTTTTAAATCCTTTTATGGCCCTGAGTGACTCGCCGGATTTCTTCGGATCCACGAATCGTCAACGCCATCTATCGAAGATTTTTGAACTATTTTTTTTAATTAGCTGTCAGAAAATCCCCCATTGAAGAACTTGTTATGAAGTGTTTTTGTATTTCGATTGAAAATTAAGAGCTTCGGTGGTGTATTGGCTACCTTAAATCAAGGCCGTAATGCCGCCGATATCAGACGTTTCATTTTCGATGCATCACCGATGACACATCGAGAATTAAATGTCTAAAATTGACGTTTCATCTTTCATCACTGATGTGCCTTTGTGATGAAAGTCAAATCCGTCCGTTCGCTTTCATCGGGCATCGTTCATTGTTCATCGAGATGAACGATAAATGAAGCGTGTAAACAGCCGCGGCAGTCATTTATTCATTTGTTTAGTGTTTCTTTTATTTTAAAATACAAAGACATGGTTTTGAAATAGTGTAACAGTGTAATATATGGAAATAATCATAGAATATTTTTAGCACCATGAATGATTTTGGAAATAACGATTCAAGATCAAGAAATTTCAACACACACTACCTGTTGCCGCGACATTATAAAAAATATGCTCACACATTTATTCACTTTACATTTTGCGTCTAAACACATGAAGTCGTTCACTGTTCATCATTCACTACCTTTCATCGAAAATAAATCACTTTGGATGAACCGTCTAATACGCTGGCCCAGTGCGGGTTGGTCGACTTCACACGCAACCTTTGAATTTCTACGCAGGAGTATGCAAGATTCCTCACGTTATTTTCTTTCACCGTAAGAGCGTCGAATAGACTTACACATGAATTCGAATTTCGAAAGCAAATTGACACGTGGTGGGCTTTGAACCTGCGTCTCCCGAACGAGAGACTGCGGCCCTAGTAGAAAAAGTGCAAAGTACGTTATCTTCATACAACGCACCGCGCGTGGCTTGTATGTGTGCGCTATAGAATCTAACGCACACTCAAATAAAATCTCGACCCGTTTCTCAGTGCGGCGGCGCGGCGCACTGAGATTTTGTTTGAGTGTGCGTTAGATACTATGGGCTCACACACACAAGCCGCGCGCGGTGCGTTTGTATGAAGATAACCTACTTTGCACTCTTTCTACTATGCCGTGGCCGTAGCCACTACACCACCAATGTTCTATCATAGTGTTTTGAACCCAAATTTATGAAATTTTCAGTTACGCGGGCCGAACTGAGTTGCCAGATAACCTGAAGTCCATGTTCCGACCGATTGCCATGTGTGTGCCCGACTCTCTTATCATTGCCGAGAACACTTTGTTTTCCGACGGATTTACAGCGTACAAGCTTAACGCAAAGAAGGTACTTTTTGTGTTTTAATATTAAATTAACTTTCACCCGACAGCAGCTGTAAAATATAAATAAAACCGAAGTTAGAAACATATTGATTTTGTTGTTCCATTCTATAGACAGGTGATTTTTGATAGGTAACTTCCGTTTTTCGGTAATCTTCATTTTTTGTTTTTCAAAAGCTAGAAAGATATTAGACATAAAAAGAAACGAAAGCACTTTAAGTACAGCAGCCAATCAAACGCATTATCAACTACGCCACGAATGAAAATTCTCTGCTGCTTGGGAAACCATTCGCGTGCATTAGCGACATCTATAGTAGACGAATTCAGTCAAAAACATTAAGGCTTCGATCACAGAAGGGACATTTAAAGGTCCCTTTCAATAGAATCCGGCAATAATGTAGACAAGATATTTTTTTGACACTAACTTTCCAAAGACAAACAAGACTTAAAAAAATAATAGGGCAGTTTTACAAATTATTGAAAGTTTTGTCATCCGAGTATTTTTTATTAAAATAATTATCATAAAGAAGTTAATAGGGGGCGAAATGATTGTAAGAAGAATGTATGGTTCCTTGAAATGTGAATATGATCAGGATTGATACTCAAATGTAAATAATTACGGAGTAATCGTGTTTAAATTGCTTTGTTTACATTATTGCCAGATTCTATTGAAAGGGACTTTAGATAAACTACAGAGTCAAAGTCAAAGTCAAAATTATTTATTTCCATTGGATGTTATTACATCACTTAGATCCGTCATTACATTTTTTTGGGTGAGTTCACTAACACAATGATGGCTATTGTTGTAATAAAACATCCACAGCAATGTCTTAGTACTGTATTCACTGACTTTCATGACACAGGTTAGCCTTTATAAGAGGCTTTTTTGAAATAAATTATTATTATTGTTGTTTTTTATTATGGGGAAACTTCTTCAGTTCACCTTTTTATTATTATTATTATTATACTGTAGAGAAATTGTAGAGCAAAGAGGAACTCGATACAAAATATGTAATGTTCTGGCAGGTGTTTACACTATACCAGTTGGCAATGCAGCAGCTGTCCAAGCAAGATCACTACGACTTCGGCTTGCGATCGATGGTGGCGCTCCTCCGGTACGCCGGCGTCAAGCGGCGCGCCTACCCACATCTGCCGGAACAAGAGGTTTGTTACGTTGCACATCAAATAAACTAGTGGCTCTGTGAGCTGTAGGCCTCGCGAGTCTGTATATCTTTTCATATTTATTTTTATTTTTTCTTAACAAACATCCCCGACACCATCTTTTTTTTTTTTTTTTTTATTTCATTGTTTTTTTTATTGGTTGAGAAATGTGACCTGTAGAGGAAAACAGCGTTGGTTCACCCACATTATGAAGGAAAAAGAGGAAGAAGAAGGAATATTATTTATAAAAATAATTTCAACTCATTTCAGATGGTAATCCTAGCGATGCAAGACATGAATGTCGCCCGACTGACGGCTAAGGACGTGCCTTTGTTCGCCGGGATCATGCAGGACATATTCCCGGAGGTGGAAATACCGACCCTGGATTATGAGGTCCTGGAGACAGCCATCACGGCTGAGATGAGGCTGGTCGGATTGCAGGCGACCAAAGCAGCGCTGCTTAAAGTCATACAGACTTATGAGACTAAGGTTGGTTTCGTGGTTTGATCAATATTAAAGATTATAAGTACTTATCAACTGTGATTAGCAGCAAATAATGAATGAGAAAGAGAGGCATCACTGCAGAATTTTCTGCCAATCACTGCAACGCTCTGTGTTCTTATAAACAAGCACTACTTGTGTTTTTTTTTTGTTATTTTGTTGCCATTGTTGAAATAGAAGATGAGTCGTTGGCAAACGTAGATTGTCTCAGCCCAAAAATTAGCCACAAGAATTGCGCTGTCAGTAGCGTAAATGAAATCCTCCCGCGTGCAGCTACTTGGGGCACGCGGGGCGCGACATCAAGTGCTCCACCGTTTGGAAAACGGCACCACACTTGCACTTGCAGTAGTAATGATTGGCTGAAAAATGAATAGTACTGTTTTTAGGGAATTTTACTGCCTTTTTCTCCCGTTAGAGGCGCCACTTAAACGTGACGTAAGTGCCAGTCTGTTATTTTTCGAGTAATGTTTCACGGCTTTGGATGCAGAGCCCTTTTGACGTAATAGAAAGATTTTTCTTTTCTTTTTTGTGGCGCGATCTACAAATCAATTTACGTATACAACCCTATTAACTTGGTACAGCGCCCTCAATTTTATTCTCCTCTCTACTATACCTATGATGTTTGTTGCAGAACTCCCGCCATTCTAGCATCCTTCTTGGCGACACCAACACAGCCAAGTCTGTATCGTGGAAAATGCTCGCAGCGACTGCTGGCCGCCTTGCTTTGGAGAAGGTGGCTGGCTTCGTGAATGTTCAGCCATACCCCTTAAACCCTAAGGCTTTGACCCTGGGAGAACTGTACGGGGAGTATAACCTGGCTACCGGAGAGTGGAAGGATGGTGTACTGTCTTCTATCATGAGAACTACCTGCCAAGGTAATATCGCTTTTTGGTCTGTAACTTTGTCAATTTACCCGTTTCGTCAATTTAGCATCCTCCGTGTTCGTGGCGTTCGATTCTCATTCGAATCATTTCTTTTTTCCCTAACGGTCCTATTTGCTATTTTTACCAAGTTGGTAATGTAGCGAGCGCGGACTTGGGGACTTTTCCCAGTTTAATTAGGACATTGCAGGCTGAATTTAATACATAATGGCACGGGGTCTCATTCCTTAGTACGGATATTTTGTTCTAAATTAGTGATGACATCTAGTGACAACATTGGCACTACGTAGAGTCTAAGCAATCGTTATCATTTGCAGCGCTATCTATCGACTAATAGTTTTGTTTGTGACATATCACACATACAGCGACATCTATTATCTAATAGTTGTAATATTTATCAAACTTGGCCCTTGACACAGCGATGTTTTGTTCTTGCATTAAAACATTTTTAATGTTTTTGGATAGTAGTAACGATTTTTGAAAAGAGTCAAATAATAGCAAACAGAAATCAATAAAAGAAGTAAATTTATAATAAAGGCGCTCTCAAGGTCGTCAGCTTGGCACTAGATGGCATATCTGCGCAGTTTTGTAGTTCAGTGCGCACGTAGCACCATCTAGTGAACTAATAGAGGAAACAAAATAGCCCGTAGAATAGCCCGAGTTTTGAGGGTACAGTTTTCTTGTATGAGATGAGGCATCTGTACGTAGTATTATATTATCTGTGATAATGGCTTCGATTCGGGATGTCACGCTCTAATCCTTAATTTAAGTTAGTCCGTCTTTTTTACCTTTTAAAGATTGAAAAAGGACAGGAGATAGCCATCCTAATATTAGAGTTGTCAAACATCGAATTTAAACCTTATAGCCGTGTCGATTGCACAATTTTAGAGAGCACTTAAAACATGCGACTTAAAAATCTCTTAAGCTATGCCCTTATATTAGTTTAGCATTCATTCAAATGAATATCTTTCGTTCATCGCCTCCAAGCCGAGGCCAATGGCCCCGATTCGGGAAGTCAAACTCTATTTCTAATTTTAAAATCCGGCTATCCTTTTCGTTTTTATGACCAATGAAAGAGAGGCGATAAATTCAGATGAACGAATGATATTAATTTGAACGAATGATAACCTAAAATAAGGGCATAGTTGTCAGAGAGATTTTTAAGTGGCATGTTTTAAGTGCTCTCTAAAATTGTGCAATCGACACGGCCATAAGGTTTGCGGGGTGCGGTGGTGCGTCTACCAATTAAACTACGGGAATTCTCAAGATATTTTTATATATTTTTTGCTTTAGTTGATGTTATACAATCGACGTCCAAATAAAAAGTACTCTCTTTTTCATCTGACAAACTTCATTCTCAAAAATAATTCAAATATAAGTGGCCAGTAACAGCCAAAGAGGCAAAGAGGCGTAGGTATGTATCCATACCTAACATCCCTCCCCCTCCGGAAAAGAGCACATTCTATTTTATAAGTAAAATACCCTATCTATCCTACCCGGCGCCTCCACCATGCGGGGTGCGGTGGTGCGTCTACCAATTAAACTACGGGAATTCTCGAGATATTTTTATATATATTTTGCTTTAGTTGATGTTATACAATCGACGTCCAAATAAAAAGTACTCTCTTTTTCATCTGACAAACTTCATTCTCAAAAATAATTCAAATATAAGTGGCCAGTAACAGCCAAAGAGGCAAAGAGGCGTAGGTATGTATCCATACCTAACAAGGTTTAAATTCGATGTTTGACAGCTCTAATATTAGGATGGCTATCTCCTGTCCCTTATCAATCTTTAAAGGTGAAAAGGATGGACGAACTTGAATTAAAGATTAGAGCGTGACAGTGAGAATTAGCATCAATGTATGTAGGTACCTGATTATTCGAAAATAAAGATGATTTCATGCTTCGGAAAGCACGTTGAGCTGTGAGTCCCGGCTGCTATCAATAGAAACAATCGTTACAAGAGCCAATGCCTTTGGTGGCGATTCTAAGACTTACAAGTTTGTCGACTAACCCACACAATGAAGGAAATGAAGAAGACCATTCTAAAGCAGTCAATGGGGGGTTTTCCGACAGCCAATTAAAAAAAATACTTCATAAAACTTCGATAGATGGCGTTGACGATTCGTGGATGAAGGAATCCGGCGAGTCACCCAGGGCCATAAAAGGATTAAAAATAATAATTACGAAGTACACCTGGCGCCATCTATCGTCTTAATTAGAACTATTATTTTTATTTTTTAAAGAGGTGTCAGAAAATCCCCCATTGGACTATATAGGTATAATAACTGAATGCAGACAAGTTCAACTTACTTCGGAAGGCCATAATGTTCCGGCTGTTATCTTCGGCAATAGTCGTTATGAAATGAACCATGTCGGAAGCCAATAATTTTGACACCAGGGGCTTGTGGGGTTTGGTCATTGACCTTACAACCCTCAAGATATGCTGCTGATGATGGCCTCACTACGCAATTTAAGTCCATAAAAACATAGTAGAAAGAGTGCAAAGTAGGTTATCTTCATACAAAAGCACCGCGCGCGGCTTGTGTGTGTGAGCCCATAGTATCTAACGCACACTCAAAAACGCACGCCTTTTGAACTTTTTTGCCATTAAACTTGCTAAGAAGACAAGTACTCGTACATAACGTTGCATGTATCTTTTTTGTCTTCCAGATGAATCTGTTGATCAGAAATGGATCATATTCGACGGGCCGGTGGACGCAGTTTGGATCGAGAACCTTAATTCCGTGATGGATGACAACAAGCTGTTGACTTTGGTGAACAGTGAGAGAATCTCCATGCCCGCTCAGGTATTTCCTATCACTGTTATTATGGTGAAAAGGCCTGTACTAAAAAAATTTAGAACAGCATTAGGCCCGGTTTCCACTAAAGCGGAGAGGAGATGTGTTTGAATAACCAATCAGATTTCGTTTTTGAAGCTAAACGGAGAGGAGATGTGGAAATAACGAAATCTGATTGCTTATTCAAACACACCTCCTCTCCGCTTTGGTGGAAACCGGGCCTTAAGCTCGTCTGAAAAGAAAAAGAGAGTTATGTCAAATTGTGTATTTGGTGCATGTTTATCCACGTATTTCTCAGAAACTAAAAATTTTATTGCATTTTTTAAATTAAATTAAATATCATACAATTATTTAGAGAAAAATGGAGATTTATCAGAATTAGTTTCGTTGTTTTTAACATATTTAAGGAATTTTGTATGTAGAAAACATTTATTTATTTAACCATTTATTGTACACAATAGATGACAAAAATACAATAAAATTTGAAAAAACGACACAACAGGTCCGCTTATTTCTAAAGAAATATCTTCCAGCAGACCCACGTTTATGTTATTGTTGAATGTTTTTTATATTTGTCATTTGATTCGACATTAGAATACGAACAACCGGTTTTCTCATGGATGTATAAAGCGAATAAGGATTTTGAAAAACATGGATTTGGTTTGGTTTTGGATTTTTTTTGCTCTTTAAATTAATGCCTATCTTTGATGTTACTTTGCAAGGAGTAAAAAACCGGTAGTACAGTCAGCTGACAAATTAGCTAACCCCCCGCTCGAAACCGATGAAGTTTTCTTGGGAAATTTCGTATAATTGTGCAGGTTAATAAAACTACACGAGTATATAAAATATTATGTAAAAAATTTAATAATCACCTGAGAAAATGTCATCGGCTCTGAGCGGGGAGAAGGGGGGGGGGGTCAGCTAATTTGTCAGCTGACTGTACGTTAAACCGTTAAGAGCTATGCAATAACCTTATGCGATTTTAGACGGAGATAATTGAAACAATCAAGTCCGCTGAGCGTGTAATGAACACTGTTTATTGAAGCAAATTTATGTAAAAGCATCAACAATGAAATTGACCTAGATTACATACATTAACATCTACTCCGGTACTAGTTCTTCGTACAGTGAGTTTGTTATCTTCCCTCTAGGTGTCGCTCCTGATCGAGACGCTGGATCTGGCGGTGGCGTCGCCAGCCACGGTGTCGCGAAACGGAATGGTGTACAACGACTACAAAGACTGGGGCTGGTGGCCCTACGTCAACTCCTGGCTGGAGACCGTCCCCGACATCGAGTACCGCGAGATGGTATGCACTGTTGGTTAAAGGACAAGTGGCGCAACTCCGCAGCGCGGTCCTGTCCAGCAGTATTTTCATAAACTGATCCCAAGACTCTGTTCGTAGGGCTGGGCAGAGGCTGAAGTAGAAGCAAATTGGTACTACTCAATTGGTTCCCCTTATTATGTTTTTACATATATACAACAACATATTTATTTACATATGTATTTATATATATATGTATATATATTTATATACATTCTATATAATTATTTTCATTCAATTAATTTATACATGTATAAATATGACACTGTATTACTATTCACCATTGTCCAACGACTCCTTCTTTTGAAAAGTAGGATTTTTAATTGAACGGAGTAATTTGACATTAGACAGAAAAATAATGTTGCCAGCTCCATAATCTTAGTGATGTTTTCAGTTCAATTCTAACTCAAGTGAGTTGAATC
This sequence comes from Carpatolechia fugitivella, assembly GCA_951230895.1. Classification (NCBI taxonomy): domain Eukaryota; kingdom Metazoa; phylum Arthropoda; class Insecta; order Lepidoptera; family Gelechiidae; genus Carpatolechia; species Carpatolechia fugitivella. Next base: position 15,492,283 of record OX579655.1, on the reverse strand, counting down.
ATTCACACTATTAAATATAAAAAAATGCTTGTTACCCCAGCCTATAAACATAGACTTCGTCTACATATCATGCAGTTCGCAATAGTTGGAATCCATCAGAATTGGTGAGTTGGTTTTAGTATTACTGGTAACAACAGTCAGGCTTTTTATGTAGGTAGGTAATAAAAGTAATTAGTGTTTTTTTTATATTTCTAAGAGATAACTTGCAGCTGCGACACAAACGAATGACTCATCCATACAACTAATTTCCTATTGGATGACGGGAGAAGCGTCTATTTTTTTATTATTATTACTTTCCTATTGTTCGTCATTCGGCTTCTTACCTCCGGTCTGAGTGTTCGAATGTTTCTCTTGCCTTTGCATTTCATCGTTGAACTTTTCGTTAAGTTTTTCGTTAAGTTTTTTGTTAAGTTTGAAAAGCAACAGTTATGCTGAGACTCTGCCTTTTCATACCTTTGTAAATATTTTTTTGGATGAATAAATGACTTCTATCTATCTATCTATTTAGCTTAAGCATACTTACTTTGACATAGACTTAGTTTTACATAATACAAATAAAAAAATGTTTTATCTCCACACCACAAAACTAAGTATGTACATTTCAGCACAGGAGATACAATTTTTGTGGAGGGCTGTTGCCTAAACTAAGTTTAAACCTGTGTTATAGGACATTAGTCCTTCCCCCAGGAGTCCACATTACTTAGTGACCATATCACCAGGGAGCCGTTTCATGAAGCTACAAGTTACAAATTACAAGTACAATTTGATGTACATTGCGTAGACAATGAGGTAAAACGATAAGGGCTTCCAGTTTTGGCGAATTGGCTACGCAATGAATATCAAATTGTAACTTGTTACTTCGTGAAACGTGGCCCAGATATCTTTTTAGCACAACACTATATTTTTTTCTCAAAAAAGCGGCAACCCACCATATGTCAGATTACTCCGTTCAATTAAAAATCCTACTTTAGCACAGGTTCGACCCATTTTAGCGTCAACAATAACCCATTTATGTACCCCTAGTCCTTAAGTAAATACGAGTGTCAAATACAAATTTGTAATTAGTTTTTAAGGCTTCAAGTAATAAACGATTATTATTATTATTATTATTATTTTTATTATTATTCAAATTAGTGTGGTCGCCACGCAATTCAAATCCAGACTGAATATAAAAAAAGTCGGTATAACTCTCTGTCACGCTAAGAGACCCGGTAGAGACCGTATAAAGTTTATTTGCTCTTTTTCAAATAGGTATCTAAAAAAAGATCAAATACAAATTAAAAGAAATTATGCAGGTAGCATCAAATTACGAGTATATAACCAACACGCGGACCATCGAGGCCCGCTGCTACAGTTCCTACCCCTAATTTCTGAGCTCGTGTCGCTTGCATCCGCTTTCAGTTTGGGTGCTACAGTGCGTCCAAAAAGAGGAGAAATTAAAAAGTGGCAATACTGTAGTCTCGTCCTGTTTTCACCATGAAGGTATATTGATTTGAAATTGATAACACTATAGTATTGCCACTTACTCACTCGCTCGCTCGTACCTGTCTTCACTTAGGATGCCCACAACTTACGTGCTGGCTTTGCTCGCATTCACTTTCATTTGCGGTCTTTTTGCGGTGCCCCGAATTTTCGTGTTTTCATTGCGTTTAGAGAGCGTCTGTGGTTTAGTGGCTAGGGCCGCTGCCTCCTGTCCGGGAGACGCGGGTTCGATCCCCACTACGTACCAATGTGTTTTCGAATTCATATGTACGTTTATTCGACGCTCTTACGGTGAAGGTAAACATCGCAATGAAATCTGCACACTCCTGCGAAGAAAGAAATTCAAAGGTCCAACCCGCACTGGGCCAGCGTGGTCGACTAAGGCCTAATCGCCCTAATTCAGAGTAGGCTCGAGTCCCTCGGTGGGGACGAATATGAGCTGTAGATGTTGCGTTTTGATCCGCTAATACGGTTCGTTTGTTCCTTAGCTCCGTCAACACTTCCTGCACATCTTGACCCCCGTCCTGGAGATGAAGCGTCTCCACCTGAGTGAAGGCCCCAGCGTGCGCGGCCAGGAGCTGACGGGCGTGCGCGCGCTGTGCCGGCTGCTGGGCTTGCTGCCGCCGCCCGCGCCGCCCGCGCCCGACGAGGAGGATAACGAGGGATTGTCAAGGATGAGGTTCCTCTTTGCGTGAGTACAATATAGTGAATGAATTAATATACTTTATTGTACATAGCGAAAATACATATAATGGTCCCGATTCGCGAATTCATGCTCTAATTCTAATTTTAAAATTGAGCTATCATTTTCGTTTTTATGACCAATGAAAGAGGGGACATTAATTCAGATGAACGAATGATATTATTTAAAATGACTGAGAACCTAAAATAAAGGTGTAACTGTCAGATTAAGTGATTTTTAAGTGGCATGTTTTAAGTGCTCTTTAAAATTGTGCAATATACGCGGCCATAAGGTTCAAATTCGATGTTTACCAGCTCTAATATGGATGGTCATCTCTTGTCCCTTTTCAATCTGTAAAAGATAAAAACGAACCTAAATTAAGGATTAAAGCTTGACAGTGAGAATTAGCATCAATAACATAAAAATAGTGACAATAAAGGTCTATCCACAATGCTCAGTGCCGTGTCCCCTGACATGTACAATGTATGACAATGTATGTACCGATATTTTTTTAGACTCGTCACGATGACGATTTTCTATGACATTTGCCACGTTCCGGCCCCGTCCCCGACACGGCACTGAGCTCTGTGGATAGACCTTAAACCTGGCGCGTTTTCAATGTGCACTACTCCATTTATTCGCCAGAGCGTCGAAATATACGTATGCCAGGCGGCTCCAGGTTAATGTTATGTTATAATATAATAATGTTATATATAAAGGTATAGTAATAGTATATTAATGTTATAGTAATAATTATATGTTAGCAAACCTGCAAGGTAAAATTTAATCCATTTTTAAAAGCACCACAACGCTAGGATTATACGAATTAAGATTTTTACAAATCATTGGCTCGGTAAGCCATTAAATTTGGTATAGCTAAAGACAAAAGATAAATTTTAAAACTTATTCTAAAACATAAATACACTGGGCTAACGTTGTCTACTAAGGCCTAATCGCCCTAATTCAGGGTAGGCTCGAGCCCCTCGGTTGGGACGTATATGAGCTGTTGATGGAAATGACCTTCAAACGTTCGTGCAGGGTCAAATCCGATGTCTGAGATGATGATTTGTTTCCAGCTTGGTGTGGTCTGTGTTGGCGACGCTCGAGGACGAGCCGAGACGGCGTATCGACAACTGGATTCGGGAGCATCACGGCATCTTCCCCCTCAAAGACACCGTGTACGACTACTACGTCGACGAGAGGCTGCGGCAGTTCAAGAACTGGGAGGATAAGCTGCCGGATAACTGGCGTTTCAATCCTGCGTATGTTATCTATAAATTTATAAATAGTACTTACTAATATCCTGATTGTCCGAAAAGAAAAGATGATTCCATGCATCGGAAGGCACGTTAAGCCGTTGGTTGGTCCCGGCTACTATCTAGTCGTTGCGGCTCTTAAACACTGACGCCAGGGTTTGTGAGGTCGGTTGTCGACCTTACAACCCACACGATGATGATGAAGAAAACTTATTTATCCTTTCAGCCTGGGCTACCACAACATCCTGGTTCCGACGGTGGAGTTCATCCGTGTCCAGATCCTAGCCCTGGATCTGCTGAAGGCTGGCTTCGGCGTGATCCTGGGGGGGCCCACCGGCACCGGCAAGACTTACCTCGTACAGGGCACTTTGGCCGGCTTGGACTATTCCAAGTGAGTGGTTAACTGAGGGGTACCATTGTAGTTCCCATAGCCTGGCAGTTGAGCGGTCATTAATAGCTCATATACATAATGTCCTCTAATTTTGTCCACAAATATCATCATCATCATCATCATCATTCCAGCCTGTTAGAGTCCACTGCTGAACATAGGCCTCTCCAATCGCACTCCAGCGCGACCGGTCCATAGCCACCTGCATCCAACGAGACCCAGCGATCCTCACCAGGTCGTAGGTGGCCGTCCCACACTGCGCTTGCCAGTACTTGGTCTCCAATCAAGGACTTTCTTGCCCCATCGGCCATCGATCTTCGCGCTATGTGGTCTGCCCATTGCCACTTCAGCTTGCTTATCCTACGAGCTATGTCAGCAACTTTGGTTCTTCTACGGATCTCCTCATTTCTGACTCGATCTCGCAGAGAAATACCAAGCATAGCTCTCTCCATAGCTCGCTGCGCGACACTGAGCCTCTGAAAAAGTCCTTTTGTGAAGCACCACGTCTCAGAGCCGTAAGTCATCACTGGTAACACACACTGGTTGTACACCTTAGTCTTCAGGCACTGAGGGATTTTGGACTATACCTACATAAATATACCTACTAATTTTAGAATCTAACTCTTATTATTTATTTTAATTCACGACGCCCGCTTTGCACCTATGACGTAGGTGGAGCGTGTTTAGACTTCCGTGCGCGTAAGCCCGCCTGGTAGGTGCAATAATTTCCTATGTGAGTGCGCGGCCCCTACGTCGCAGGTGCGCCGTTACCAGGCGCGTATGCGGCCACACCGAGGCGGGTGGGGGGCGCATGGCTGTATTATTGCGTTTTTCTTTTCAGCAGCCAAAGTGTGGTGTGATTGTTAATTAAGACCAATTTTTTCGCCTGAAGCACAGGAATATTCCTAGTTCAGTGTTTTATTTTCCTTTTTGGAATGTTTAGTAGATAGAAATAAGATTCTCAATAAATTATTATTATTATAATTATAATATTTATTTATTTGCCAGCAAATTGACCGTGTGGTGACGGCAGAGTAGAATACATTTGTCACCAACCCCTACTCTTCCCGTGGGTGTCATAAGAGGCGACTTAGGGACTACACATTGAACAGGGAACGGGCAGCAGCGCTCTCTGATACAGTAACCTCTTAATCTGCGATCTCCAACCCGCCTGCCAAGCGTAGAGATTATGGCAAAAGCCACCAGTGGAGGAGGCTCATAGTCCAGCAGTGGACTGCAACGGGCCGTTGATGAAATTGACCGTTTTAATTGAAATTCCAGATACAGCACACAGGTGATCAACATGTCTGCTCAAACTACCGCTGCGAACGTCCAGGACATCATCGAAGCGAGGCTCGAGAAGAGGACCAAGGGAAATTTTGTTCCAGCTGGAGGTCTGTCTATGGGGGATTTTCCGACAACTAATGATATTTTAAGAAAGATACGAAAGATACGGTCGAAAGCTCAATATCACGTGGCGTGGAGTGCCTATTTCCCATAGTAACTCCCCCAAATACCTCGGCGTACTGTTGGATAGGTCTCTTACCTTCCGGAAGAACTGCGAGAGTGTGAAAAGGAAGGTACGTGCTCGAAATAATCTGGTGCGGCGCCTTACAACCACAAAATGGGGAGCATCGCCACAAGTTCTGCGGACAACTGGTTTGGTGCTTCCCTTTCAGCTGGCGAATTTGCATGCCCAGTATGGGACCGCTCCGCTCATGCCGAGCTAGTGGACATAGCTTTAAATGAAACTTGCCGATCATTACTGGTTGTCTGCAACCGACGCCGGTTAAGTTGCTGTTCCCACTAGCTGGCATAGCGCCTCCGGATGTCCGCAGAGCAGTTGCCAGCTCCCTTCATAGGCGAAAAATGAACGATGACACTCGGCACCCACTGAATGGCTATAAACCAGTGCCTCAACGGCTGAAAAGCCGGAATTTTTTTATAAAGTGCGTCGAACAACTGACCAACGACCCGCCACAAGCAAGATGCAACCTCTGGCGCCGCAGAGTCTCCCTTCCTAGTCCCTTTGTCACACCATCTGAGAATCTTCCACCCGGACATCAGTTGTCGTGGCCGATCTGGAAGTCTTTAAATAGACTTCGGACGCAGGTCGGCCGGAGTAAAGATAGCATGTCTAGGTGGGGATTCTCCAATAACACTGATTTGAGCTGCGTGTGCTGTACCTACAGACGATGGCCCATCTGACATCATGTCCTGCGTGCCCTGTCACCTGCACGCAGAAAGATTTGATGGACGCCACACAATCCGCCGTCCAAGTGGCCACATTCTGGGCTACAACAATATAAAGTTTTGACTTGCCATCGACTCGCTAAGAAGAAGAAAGATACGTCACGTTCATACTGCACGCACAACATAAATTGTTCCGCGACACACACACGCTATAAGTACGACAGGAAATAGGCAAAGCGTAAGAGTGAAAGAGACAGCGATCACAGCTCGGCTGACTGCAATGGTCACAATTAGGACCAATTCTCGGCTCGCGTTTGTTGCGTTGGTGGCATATCTACCTCTTGTATGTATATAATATCATTGCCGACAACCAATTAAAAAAAAATATAATTCATAAATCTTCGATGGCGTTGACGATTCGTGGATCCGACGAAGTCACCCGAAGTCACCCAGGGCCATAAAAGGATTAAAAAAAAAGAATCTGCGAAGTACACCTGGCGCCATCTATCGTCTTAATTAGAACTATTATTTTTATTTTTTAATGAGCTGTCAGAAAATCCTCCATTTATTTAACCATTTATTGTATACAATACACAATAAACAAGAAAATTACAATAACACATAACAAAAACGATATAACAGGCTGTTATATGTTTATATTCTATAAGGTACATAATAATTAAATTGTAACATAACGTAACGATGTCTGAATAATGCATTTATAAGAGCAATAGAAGCCAAAACAATTGTCTTCAGTTTTTTTGCGTTTGTCTGTCTATCAGTTTGAATTTACATGTGACTAATAAGTGGTTTTAAGATGTATTTCAAATTCAAATTCAAATTATTTATTTCGGATATTACAGTCCATAGTGTTAGTGAGAGTATACTTAACCTAGTGTTAGTAATAAACAACAATTTAGAACTAATTTAAACTGGCACCGGGCTGGGAACCAGTTGCATGTATGCCGATCCAGTGGCCCAACAGTGGAGAGTCCCACCGATTTGCCAATACGCTCAGGATGCTGTTAGAGCTGCCACGGACACGCCTCATCATAGAAGCGCTACGTTTGCGGATGATCGCATAAAAGCAGTCAATTTGCGCAGCGGCAAACATTGCAGACGCACTACAAAAACGTGGCAGCCCAAACAACACCCTAAACGCATTGTTATACTGGACGCGCAGAGAACCGTATGTCCGCTGCGTGAAGCTGTTTTTGAAATCAATACCTGACGCGGTATAGTTGGAGGTGTAGGGGACCATATTGGCCTCGATTCGGGATGTCATGCTCTAATTCTAATTTTAAAATCCAGCTATCCTTTTCGTTTTTATGACCAATCAAAGAGAGGTGATGAACAAATGATATTAATTTGAACGAATGATAACCTAAAATAGCTGTCAGTTTAAGAGATTTTTAAGTCGCATGTTTTAAGTGCTCTCTAAAATTGTGCAATCGACACGGCCATAAGGTTCAAATTCGATTTTTGACAGCTCTAATATTAGAATGGCCATCTCCTGTCCCTTTTCAATATTTAAAAGGTAAAAAGGACAGACTAACTTAAAATAAGGATTAGAGCGTGACAGTGTGAATCGGGGCCAATCACTGCATTGTGAGATGTTTTTGATTCGTGACTAGACTGAAACGCATTAGTCTGTAAAGTCGCTACCCGGTTGTTATCCAGAGGTTTTGGGGGCAGGGTCCATACTACCCGTTGAGAAACCCCTTCAGTCGTTAGGGTTTTAAGTATTTACAGAATTATGTTTATCAGATTCCTTGATAGGGTTACCCTGTTGGATTTGCAAACGTTATAATTATAGCACAATAAGAGTACGAGATATCGTTGATCAAAATCGTAAGGGTTCCAGCCCCTGTTTGGGGGGCGTTCATTAACCATACGATAAAAAAACTTCTTTCGATGTAATAATGATTATGTTACAGGGAAGCACATGATATCCTTTATGGACGACATAAACATGCCAGTCCGTGACGAGTACGGCTCTCAACCGCCTTTGGAACTGGTTCGACTCTGGTACGACTACGGGTATTGGTTCGACCGCGCCAAGCAATGGAGGAAGAATGTCAAGGTGTGTGAACATTTCATTTTATAATCTAATGTGATTAACCAGCAACAACTTTCAAATTCCTTTTTTTGAGCCTGTCTCCAGTTTGGATAGGACAACCATCAGTTTTTTTTTTAATAATTAGCGGTTGATCTCGGAACTACTTTATAGATAAAAGGTGGCCGTGGTTGTTTAAAAATAGCTTATTAATTATATAAAATTGCAACTACCTGTAGAACGTAACTCAAAACACAGAAAGCCACCTTTAGTTCGCTCATGAGTTATATAGCATAATATTTGAGCATAATATTCTGACAAAAGAACAACAACAAGCACTCCGACAGCAACTTTTCCTTTCATACAAAATGTATTTACATCTTGCACTATTTGTATGAAAGGTTATTTTTTTTTTCTTTTCGGCCTATGTTCCTTGGGGAAAGTTGTTGTATTTGATGAATATCATATTATAAAAATGTGCACTAATCAAAAAATAACGGCTGCACACTGACCACCATTGTACCAGATTACGACAACAGATGACGTTGTTAGTTTTGCAAACTAGATAACGCTGTTTCGTCCGTCAAACATAAATACCCAGTATCCAGTAGTTCCGCCGCTCGACAACAGATGACGTTGATTGGTTTTCTACAACTCGCTAACGTTTGGTCGAGAGAGCTCGGAACAGCTTTTGTTTTGTATTCCTTCAGTTAGGAAGTAATTGGCGTAGACGGTTTCCCGGCTCACCCATAACTTACCACGATAAGCAAGCTGTTGCGCTGCTTGTGAGTTGTACGGCTACCCGGACGCTCACCACTTGCGAAGTACTTGTTCGCCCTGTCACGTGTTGTAAAGCCGGGTCCAGACGAGTGTAACGTGTAATGTAATCCACCGTGTAATGTAACACGAATTCTACGTGTGGACGGCACTATGAGCATTACATGTAACGCTCGCACCTGATAATAATAATAATAATTGTTTATTTATCTTCCCACAAAAGTCTTAATTACGCACAAGTATAACCAATAATGTTAGAAAGCAAAGTTACATGACTTGGTGTTGTGGGAGATCTGGTGCCTCAACTAGGAAATATCCTGTATTTTAGGTCACCAGGATCCATCGACTGTTCAGTTTTTTTGCGCGAACACAAAGGCGCTCGCAGTGCTCGTTAAGATTCGCGTACACAATTCGCCTTGAGTTCGTGTGCCGTCCACACTGTTGACGCTAAATTACACGTAATCTTACATTACGTGTTACACACGTCTGGACCCGGCTTAATAAAGCGACATCTACCCGAGCGCGCTAGGTTTCTTTCACGCCTTCTCCTCTCCTCGCCATGAGCCATCCGGATTACACGGCTTTATTTGTTATGGCACAGAACATGGTGCTATGCGCGGCGGCAGGCCCGCCCGGCGGCGCACGGTCGGCGTTGCCGGCTCGTCTTCTGTCCTGCTTCCACGCCTTCTACCTGACCTCGCCCACGCAGAGCCAGCTCGTCAAGATCTTCGGCACCATGCTCTCACAGCATCTGTCCGACTTCGACGAGGAAACCAAGGGCGTCGGTGAGCGATTCTTCTCCTTATACAGTGTCGGCCATCTTTGTAAATTTTAATCTTGAGTTTTTTATCCATCTCACTCCAAACTGTTCTTTATGTTATGAGTCTTCGCAGTGTAATATCTCCGTAGCATTCTGTCTGTCCTTGTTTGCTTTAATTATATTCATTGGAATGGGGCCATTTTGAATTCGAAATGGCGCTGCCGGTCCAGCACGATCATTCAATTACAATCCATTCTTTCTACTCTCAATCGCAATGAAAGGTCTGCCTCCATTCCTTCACGGTGCTTCTTTATTGGCTGCCTCTGTAACTGCTTTAATAAACTCCTAATACTAAAAGTGTCACAGTTTACGGGTTTATTACCAAGGTTATATTTAATATTATTACCACTACTAGTAGTGGTTCAAACAATCAACGTGAGGGTAGTCGCCGAATCCGAAAGAGCCTAGACAGATATGTCTGTCCTTAGGAGCTGTCCATTCGCCACACCGTTCCGAAATATCGAGGTAATAATATTAAATATAACCGTGGTAACAAAACCGTAAATGGGAGATTTTCCGAAAGCCAATTTAAATAATAAATAGTTCATTAAACTTCGGTAGATGGCGTTGACGATTCGTTGAAGAAATCCGGTGAGTCACCAAGGGCCATAAAAGGATTAAAAAATAAAGAATCCACGAAGTACACCTGGCGCACAGTGGGCTGAAATTCGCGTTTCATAGACATTGAAATATTTTTTTTCAAGTGACGCTTTTTTTGCTTGGTAACGATTGAGAATACCTATTACATGCCTTTTATGATGAACTTTCAGGTTTATAATCGTAAACAGCGCACTCAGAATTTATTTGGAAAAAAAATGTATGGAGCCGGCATAATTAATGATGATATCTCCACCATCGCTCGATTGCGCCTAATATCCTCTTAGGTTATTAATATATGAATTATTTTGGATTTTTTGATATACTCCATGTCAAGGTCAATCATGCGCTTTTTAAAAAAAAATACTTTAAAAAGAAAATCAATTTTTATTTATATATTAATTAGTTTTTTAACTAATATCAGGCTTAACACGGATGTATGTACTAGACATTTACGTAAATTAATTGTGTGCAATATTAGAAAGTAAAAATTCATTAAAAACCATAAAAAATTGGCGTAATATCTCTATTTTTTTAACCTCATCGAAACATTTAGAAATAACGACTTATTATTGAACAACTAAGTATAAATGGTGAGCTGACAAAGTAATTATCTAACTACTCTCAAAATCCCCAATTAGTAAAATATTAATATTTAACTATCCACTGACTTTTCAAATAACGACTTATTATTGAACAACTAAGTAGTTTGTATCTGCTTTGGCTGGATGCTCCGTCGAAACCGTATTTTGATATTAAAATGAGTTCTTTATTTTGTATATTTTCTGGCAAAGATTTAATTATTCTTCTTGCTGTCAGTAGCAAAGCTTGCAGTGAAATTTTTGCTGAGGAATCTGTCACCGTAATTGAATTTTTCGGTTCAGGTGGAAAGCACACATTCTTCTCTTTTTGCACGCAGTAATACGAAGGGTACAAGTGCTTAAGGCCTTCTCGAATTGCTGATTCTCGCAAAGTCATATATTGCCACCACAGATGAATAAGTAATGTACTAGTATTGCCACTTTGATAATTTCAGAGATATCAGTAAATCAAGTGCTTTTTGGGGTGAAAAAGTTTCTTTAATGCTTGGTTTTGTAATTAAATCTTGTAATTTCTCAATTGATTCTGGGTGCTTCACCAATTATATTCAATCACAGAAGCAATGTTGTTTTGGCCTTCATATTTCAACTTAGAAATTGTTGCAAATACATGTTCACTGGAATCTTTCTCTGTCAAGTCTCCACTCCGCCTCTTTTTCTGTTTCGTTCCCAAGTCTTTAAAAGGTTTAAGATTTGTGATTTTTCTTTTCGTCATAACTGTGACGAAAAGAAAAATCATAAATCTTGGAACTCCAATTGATGATGTAGATGGCTTCAAAAGAGAACCAGTAGTGCTTGATGATGATTCCAAAATAGTAACGTTAGAACTTGATGCTGGCTCTGAAAGTGGCTGTATAGGGCTTCCTTCATGTAATCAGACAGACAAATGCAAAACTATTACTTTTACACGCAAACGCCATCCATTAGTTGCTAACTATAGCCTGCATGACTCCATACTGGACAGAGTGGAAGATATTCGTGATTTAGGGCTGACGTTGGATGGTCAACTAGACTTTCACAAGCATGTGATTGCAACTTGTAAAAGGGCCAGCAGGTCTTTGGGATTTATAATAAGGACCTGCTCACAGTTTGATGACATGAGAGTAGCTAAGGTGTTGTACAATGCTTATGTTCGCAGTAGACTGGAATATTGCTCCATTGTTTGGGATCCCCATGAGGATAAATATAACCTTATGATAGAGAGGGTACAGCGCAAATTTGCACGCTGGTTGTATAAGCGAATCTATGGCTATTATCCTTTCCTTTACCCCTCACTTTTCGTTTATGGTATGGTCGATCTGAACACCTTGGCCATTCGGAGGAAATATTCATTGTTTACGCACTATCTGTCCATTTTACGAAACAGGACTGACAATTATTTAGTGCTTGAACAATTTGCTCTCTTGGTGCCGAGCCGTTTGCCCCAAAATGCCGCGGGTGAGATGGTAGCGCCGCGCCGCCGGCCTAGGCTGTTACGCCGGTCCGCTGCGCGCACGCTCCGCGGCAAGCACGCTCCTACTGCCCGCGCCCTCACCCTTATAGGCGATATGCTCGCTCAATATGATGACTTGGACTTGTTTTTTGATAGTTTTATATGCCTTTTGAATAGGGTCGAAGTGTTTTTAAGCGTTTATGTGTAATTATCTCCGTCCTATAGTTTATAATAAATGCTTTTGCCTATATTTACTAATCCATCAATAAATTGTTGTTGATTAGTATATTCTTTATATATGTTTTATATTTACTTTTTCATAATGCTGAACGATTAATGATTAATTATTAAGTTTTTGACAATTTATTTAAATTAATGTTTATGTTACTAACTTATTTATATTGACTTATCTACACGCTGTATTGATGTATCTATTGTTAATAATGCTGTTTTTATTGTACTAATACTCAAATTCCTTGGCTTGTTTGTGTGTTGGATTCGATCTGTAAGCAAACAAGTTACATTGATGATAATAATAAATAATAAATAAATAAATCGATTTTATATTTTATTTTAAGCAACTCGGCCAATCAACATCAGCCTCAAGCCAACTTTCGTAGTCAGTTCGGAACTTCTCAAATTTCCGTTGTGTTGATTCATATCGTTTCTGTGCAGCCCTAGTGAATTTCCGGCAAAATTATTTTAAAGTCACACAATCTTCTTCAGATACACTGTTGTTTAAACGAGATAGCACGGTTTGAAACAAAAAATTATAGTCACTGAGTTTTGTAGCGTTTTTTAAAATAACGAACAAATCCAAGTTTGTTACGATGCTTGCCATGATGTTTGTACTTTCAATAATTGAAGAATACTAAATTATTTTCTTTTAGTACGCACCTATTTATTGCGATTGACTTTAATGTATGTGTCCGAATTACTAATTTACTAACAACCCTCTTAATTGCTAACTAGTGAGAACTCAATTATTTAATAGATGTAGGTATTCAAAAAGTCTGTAGATATTTAAAATGTCACTAACAAACAATAATTTCCTTAATTTTACTGGAGATTTTGACGATCATTACATAATTACTATTTTAGCTAATTAGCGAGTTAGTGAGTTTTTAAGCGAATTTCATTTTCTAATATTGCACACAATTAATTTGCGTAAATGTCTAGTACATACATATAGAAATAATAATTTTAAACCTAATAACCCAATAGATATTCGAAAAGTCAGTGGATAGTTAAATATTAATATTTTACTAATTGGGGATTTTGAGAGTAGTTAGATAATTACTTTGTCAGCTCACCATTTATACTTAGTTGTTCAATAATAAGTCGTTATTTCTAAATGTTTCGATAAGGTTAAAAAATAGAGATATTACGCCAAATTTTTATGGTTTTTAATGAATTTTTACTTTCTAATATTGCACACAATTAATTTGCGTAAATGTCTAGTACATACAACCATGTTAAGCTTGATATTAGTTAAAAACTAATTAATATATAAATAAAACTTGATTTTATTTTTAAAGTATTTTTTTAAAAAAAAGCGCATGATTGACCTTGACATGGAGTATATCAAAAAATCCAAAATAATTAATATATTAATAACCTAAGAGGATATTAGGCGCAATCGACTGATGGTGGAGATATCATCATTAATTATGCCGGCTCCATACATTTTTTTTCCAAATAAATTCTGAGTGCGCTGTTTACGATTATAAACCTGAAAGTTCATCATATAAGGCATGTAATAGGTATTTTCAATCGTTACCAAAAAAAAAAGCGTCACTTGAAAAAAAGAATTTCAATGTCTATGAAACGCGAATTTCAGCCCACTGTGCAGCGCCATCTATCGTCTTAATTAGAACTATTATTTTTAATTAAAGAGCCGTCAGAAAATCTCTCTTCCCTCTCTTGTGACAATTTTAGTGTAGTGGACAACCACGAAAATATTAAAACATTATATTCTAATACTAAATTGCAATGGCGGGTCTTCTGTCCTGCTTCCACGCGTTCTACCTGACCTCGGTTTCCTGACCGACCTATATTCGAAGACTCCATTAACCATAAAATTGTTTACAATTCCAGGTAAAATTGTCCTGGTTGCAACCATAGAAATATTCAACAACGTGGTCGCTAAGCTGTTACCGACGCCTAGCAAGATGCATTATCTCTTCAACTTGAGAGACATCTCCAAAATTTTCCAAGTTAGTCAACTCAATACTCAAATACTTTATTGCTTCCACAATGTAGTTTTATAAAGATGGTAACTTATTAATTATAGTAACAATTGTGGATCCTGTTGGGCACTGCAAAGTAACTTACAAACTAAATAACTAAATAGATTAATTTTATAAGAAAATAACATGCTTATTCTACTTATTTGTCTTCTAAAAATTCTTTTAAATTATAATAACTAATTACCACTTTTTTTAACAAATTCTTAAGAAAACCTGCCAACGAAAAGGTACAGTAGCGATCTGGAGTTGCTTTGTTATCAAGCAATCACGTCCAGTGCCGAGTTTGGAATACGTCTGACATCTTTGCGCATGAATCCATACATTTCAGAATTTATCTCATCCCACGAAAACAACTCAAACTTAGAAGGTGTTTATTTGTAGATGATTAAAAGAGACGTCAAATGAAAGCAAATCTGATATTTTCAGGGTCTGTTAAGAAGCAACAAGGACTACCAGAACACAAAGCCAAGATTTTTACGTTTGTGGGTCTGTGAATGTTTCAGAGTGTTCTCTGACCGTCTTACAGATGAAAAGTTAGTAAAATTTAATAATTATTTGAGAAAACTTCAGTTTTGAACTCTAAATAACACCCTTTTCCTTCATACATGGCTTCCGTCCGGAAGACACACCACGTACCAATGTGTTTTCGAATTTCGAATTCATACGTACGTTTATTTTGATGCTCTTACGGTGAAGGAAAAGATCGTGTTCAAAGGTTGTGTGTGAAGTCGACCAACCCGCACTGGGTTAGCGTGGTCGACTAAGGCCTAATCGCCCTAATTCAGGATAGGCTCGTGCCCCTAGGTGAGATGTCTTTACATCCGATCAAATATTACGCAATCGACGCGCCCAAAATATCCGAAGCTTTCCAGCTCTAAATAAGAGGAAAGAAGAAAAAATAATGGAACGACAACAAATATGGTTTTGAAACTTTTTTCTCATCAAATAGTTTGTTACAACCAATGATATTTTAAGAAAGATACGTCATGTTTATACTGCACGCACAACATAAATTGTTCCGCGACACAACGCTATAAGTGCGACAGGAAATAGGCAAAGCGTAAGAGTGAAAGAGACAGCGATCACAGCTCGGCTGACTGCAATGGTCACAATTAAGACCAATTCACGGCACGCGTTTGGTGCGTTGGTGGCATATCTACCTCTTGTATGTATATAATATTATTGGTTACAACAGGGACCGCGACTGGTTCATGACGCACATGGGCGACATGCTGGGCAAACACTTTGAGCTGACGTTCCACGCTCTGTGCCCCACCAAGCAGTCGCCTATCTTCGGACACTTCCTCAACCCCTACGAGGTCTACGATGACCTTAACGACCCTGAAGCTCTGCGCAAGTTAGTATACCGAGTTCTCCAGTGAACTGAGAAGAATAGTGCGTTAGCAGTGTGTAGTATTATTTTGTGTAACTTAAAACTTCTTATTAAACTACTATTGGATGCGTCCAGAAATGATACGTATGATACAGTATAGACAAGTTAAACATTTACAAAAATTAGCGATCCGACGTCAAAGTAATGTCCTACGTAGAATCTGTCCTTGTGCGAACAAAGGGAGCGATCACTCGGTAAGGGTGCGTCCGCAGAACGGCTATTTCGCCGCGCCGCAAGATAGTGTTATTGCGATTGTGTTAGTTTACCGATAGTGGTGATAGCGATACTATCGTAGCCTTTAAGTCATCCTATCGATAGTCCTATATAGTTGAAACAATAATTTAAAATCTGATATAATAAATGGTAACAATGACAAAAAAAGGCTACAGATAGATTTAATTGAATGTGATGGAATAAAATACAGAGATCCCACTGAAATAGTAGAATTATTTAATAACCATTTTATTGACATGACAAATCAATCTAATAACAAAATTAAAAATGACAAATATAGCCCTAATAATATTCCAATGAATTTGACTTCAATTTATCTGGGATCATGTGATGAATCCGAAATTCTAAAAATAATATTATCCTTGAAAAATTCTAAATCATCTGGTTACGATGGTATAAATATAAAAGTAATTAAGCATTGTGCTCTATATCTGTGCAAGCCTATATCACATATAGTTAATTTATCTTTTTCGCAAGGTAAGTTTCCGGAGTCACTAAAATTTTCAATCATAAAGCCTTTGTTTAAAAAAGATGATTGCACAAAAATGAATAACTTTCGCCCAGTGGCTGTATCGTCTACATTTTCAAAAATAATTGAAAAAGCAATGTATAAACGCCTGTTGAATTTTGTTGAAAAGCACCACATTCTAAATCAATATCAATATGGATTCCGAAAGAACAGTTCCACGACTCTCGCATGCTTTAATCTAATGAAGGATAGTAATAGTAATAGTAATTTCTTTATTCGTTTGAAATATGATAACATGAAAGGTTGTACATAAAGAGCATAAGTATCACATATTTCGCCTGACTGAGGCATACGAATGTTAAACATACCTAAATACATGCATGATTATAAAAGTCTACTTACAATTCTACAGTATATGTCATATCACAAACACTTAATATTAAACATAACTTAATGAACAATAAAATTGAATTGAATCATGAATTTAAACAATAATAATAATAATACATCACAATTAATTAATTACAATCAAATTAATTCAATGTCAGAGTATCTATTAATATTATATTATTCCATTATTATGTCATTCATGTCAATAAACTCCTTGACAGAGTAGAATGCTTGTTCAATGAGCCAATTGTGCAACTTTGTTTTAAACAATCTGATTGGTAACACTCTCATTTTTTCAGGCAGTTTATTGAATATTCTCACACACATGGCATGACAGTTGTTGCTGAATAATTTAGTATGTGCCGAAGGAATTATAAGTTTACTAGGGTGCCTTCTGTCATACCTAGGGTCAGCGTCATTTCTCTCAAAAAGAACCGAATTTGATTTGACAAAATTGCAGGCCTCGTAAATGTATAAAGAAGGCAAGGTTAATAGCTTTAATTTCCTAAAGAGGGGTTTGCAGCTGACTCTAGGCTTTACATTGCAAATGGCCCGAACGCATTGCTTTTGTGCTATGAATGCTCTATTTATATGCACGGAATTGCCCCAAATGACGATGCCGTATCTAAGGACTGATGCGACATAACCGTGGTAAGTCTGCAGGGCTGACTTACGGTTAACAGTTTTACCAATTCGCCATAAAACAAATGCAAACCTATTAATTTTCCCGCAAACTTTTTCGATATTATTATTTTCTTTCCATGAGCAAAGGTCATCCAAGGTAATACCTAGGAAAGGAACACATTTACTTTCCTTTATGTCAATTTGGTTGTACGTAATATGGATGTTACTCTTTTGACGTCGGTTGTTAAATTGAATGAAAGTAGTTTTATTAAGATTAACATGTAAGTTATTATGATTAAGCCAAGCAACCACATCTTTAACCGTACTATTAGTGTCATAACTATCAGTATCTTTACACGGAACCACCACAGATATGTCGTCAGCAAATAGGATACACTGGTGTTTGATGGTAGTAGGAAGGTCGTTGATATACAACAAGAACAACAGAGGACCCAGCACACTACCCTGCGGAACACCAACTCTGTTGAAGTCAGTGCAAGATTTATAAATATGTTCTCTGTGGTAAATATCCAAATTATTTATTTCGACATATTGCGATCGGTCTTGTAAATTGTTTTTTAGCCAATTAACTGCCTGTCCACGTATACCATATGCTTCGCACTTACGTATCAATAATTCATGGCTGACGAAGTCAAAAGCTCTACTCATGTCGAAGAACAATACAGATACTGGTATTTTTTTGTCTACAAATTTAGTAACATTTGAAATCAGAGTATAAGCTGCCAATGTCGTAGATTTACCCTTTTGAAATCCAAATTGTTCATGTCTAATAATATCAAATTTATTTATGTAGTTATCAAGTCTTATACGCATAGCTGTTTCGAAAATTTTAGCAAATATTGGTATAAGTGCTATGGCTCACCCAAAAAAATGTAATGACGGATCTAAGTGATGTAATAACATCCTATGGAAATAAATTATTTTGACTTTGACTTTGACTTTGGTCGGTAACTACCCATATCGCATTGGTTACCCTTTTTGAAAAGTGGCTTAATAACGGTAGTTAGAGGAGGTAACTTAATGGTAAAGTCTTAATGGTAAAGTTCCTGTAGTCCATATATTTGGACATGAGTAAGGCTTTCGGTTTTGTTGATCACAATATTCTCCTTAATAAACTATATAGATATGGCATAAGGGGGGTAGCTTTTGACTGGATCAAAAGTTATCTTCAAGACAGAAAGAAATGTACGGAAATTCAGAAAAATTATACAAATAATTTACAGTTGTGTACATACACTTCATACCCAAAGAATAATAAGCATGGTGTCCCACAGGGGAGTATTTTGGGACCTTTTTTATTTTTAGTTTATATTAACGACTTGCCAAATTGTGTAGATTATACTTGTTTGCAGATGACATTACTTTAATTGTGAAATGCAATAATCTTAATTCCTATAATAATGATATTAATAATGCACTATTAAAAATTTCTGACTGGTTGAATTCTAATAATTTGAATATTAACATTAAGAAGACAAATATAATGCAGTTTGGGACATAAAGATCGAATGAAATAATTCTTGACATTAATTGTAATAATAATAAAATTGACGCTGTACAGGTTACTAAGTTTTTAGGTTTTTATGTTGACAAAAATTGTGATTGGAAGGCCCATATAGAAAATGTATGCCAAAGAGTTGACAAGTTTATATTTGTTTTGAGGAAACTTAGTCGTACTGTATCAAGTGAGCCTGATGGCATACCATGGCTATGTTTCATCAATCTTAAGTTATGGTTTACTGTTATGGGGTAATTCAGTAGATGCAAATTACAAAAATCATAGTACAAAAAAAATGTATTCGTGCTATTTTCAGGGCTAATCATATGGATTCTTGTAGACCACTATTTAAATCTAGTAAAATTTTACCTTTATTCTGTATTTATATAAAACAGTTGTGCTTACTTGTTCGACAGCAACCAGAATATTTTAAATTAAATAGTGAAATATATCAGAGGTCAACGAGATATAAAGATGAACTGTACCAGCCTCCCTCCAGAATAGATTTGTATAAGCGTAACTCATATTCAATGGCCATTTGTGTGTATAACCATTTACCTAATTTTATCAAACTGTGTCCATTTCAGAAATTTAAAACTCTAATATCAAGTTGGCTCTTGGATAAATGCTATTATTCTTTGACTGAATATTTCGATGACAAATTTTAATGTTTGCATTCCATTGTTTGGTGGAACATATAATACAAAACCCTTATGTAACATCTTCTTGTTTATACTATGTTCTTGCAAATATTTTTTTATGTTTATGATTATGATAAATTAAAGAAGTTGTGGAGAACTCTAAAACGCATTATCAAAGATTTTCTGTCATTTTAGTAGAGTGGAACTGTATTAAGATGTAAAGTGATTTGAAAGATGTATGTTCCTTTTATACAAGAAATATGAAAGTTACGTGTAAAAATCAATTGAAAAGTAATCGATTTTTGCTAAATACAGCGATGGGCCTGCCATCTATGAGCGGGTATAGAAAGCTTTCTTTGATTAAAAAAAGCGAGTGACCAATCTATGTCCGTTATATGCTAAATAGGTTGGTATTCTCCTTCCAGATACATAACGATCCAAATGGAGGAGTACAACAGTTGTCCAGGCGTAGTGAAGATGGATCTCGTTTTGTTCAAGGACGCCATCGAGCACATCGTCAGGATCGTGCGGTGCATCTCGCAGCAAAGGGGGCACATGCTCTGTGTCGGCATTGGTATGTACCATTACCATCAACAGCTCATATGCGTCTTCACCCAGGGGCTGGAGCCTACCCTGAATTAAAGTGAAAGGCTTCAGTCAGTCGACAAGTGCGGGTTAGTCGACTT
This sequence comes from Carpatolechia fugitivella, assembly GCA_951230895.1. NCBI lineage: Eukaryota > Metazoa > Arthropoda > Insecta > Lepidoptera > Gelechiidae > Carpatolechia > Carpatolechia fugitivella. The sequence continues at coordinate 15,471,796 of OX579655.1, read as the reverse complement.
GCCACACAACATTTCAATTTCTTCGCAGGAGTGTGCAAGTTTCATCACAGTGTTCTTAATAAGATGCTAATAGATAATAACTTAATTGGTACTGATTAAATATCTGCACAGGCGGCTCCGGGCGACAGAGTTTAACTCGCGTCGCTACGTACATCTGCGAAGCCAACTCGTACCAAGTCGTGGTCACCAAGACTTACGGCGTCAAAGAATTCAGAGAGGACTTGAAGGTAATTGGTTATTTGTGTTATTATTTGTTTAGTAAAACTTCTGGAGAATTCTACGTAGATTCCTTGATATTCAATCAATCAATCAGTCAATTAGCCTATTGCAGTCCACTGCTGGACGTAGGCCTCCCCAAAGGCACACCAAAGCGCACGATCACCCGCTTTCCTCATCCAACCACCACCAGCGACCTTCCTCAGGTCATCAGTCCACCTGGCAGGGGGGCATCCCACACTACGTTTCCCGAGACATGGTCTCCATTTGAGAACCCGTCTGCTCCAACGCTCATCGGTTCTGCGACAGACGTGGCCAGCCCACTGCCACTTCAGCTTGCTACACTTCTTGACGATATCAACTACCTTGGTCCTCTGCCGGATGATTTCGTTTTGGCTTTTATCCCGTAGCTAAATACCAAGCATAGACCTTTTGATGGCTCGCTGAGTGACATGTAGCCAATGGGTCAGCTTCACCGTCATGTTCCACGTCTTGGCTCCGTATACATGTCAATACGGGTAGGACATACTGATTATACACCCTGCTCTTCAGGCATTGCGGTAGTGGCGACGAGAAGACATGACGCAGTTTCCCAAATGCTGCCCAGCCCAGTACTCTTCTTGCGATTTCACGCATTTCCTTGATATTATGACTAGTCTAATCATCTTTTTTACGCGACAACGGTGAAACTAAAAAGGATACCTATGTTCTCTTCCCGCTTATATGCACAACGAACGCCTGATTTAGACAAAAATGTCTCGTTAGACAGATCTTTGTGAAGACAGATCTTCACAACGAAAGTGTTATAGACTACTGGAAATTGTAAGAATTTTCATAATAATAATGGCGCACTGGCCTCTATTGCCTCTACTGCCTTAAATCTTAGTCCAATCTTAAGCTTTTGCTATAAAAAACATCTTTCATTTGGTTTATAGGCAAAGTTAACACTATTCTAACCTAGGTCAAAAAATTGTCGAAACGCAGCTGGCCCATTGATATAAGTACAACCAGCTGAGATTAAAAACTCCTCTACTGACAGTGTTTTTATATCACGACTTAAAAATAAATTAATATCGAACGCGTAATACTTAGTTGATGAATTCACCAATAATAATATTTTGTGCGTTACCGCTTGCGGATGCTGGCATTCATAAACATTTGACATGTAAAATACCTTTTCACCGCTCCACCTCGGAAAGTTGGCTTTTAATGCCCGAAAACAGTCTCCGTCTATCTAGCAGCCTCACCATCGATTTTGATGGTTTTAACGATGTCAAAAAATTGATTGAAATTTAATTAAATTTGTTTATAAGTCTCAGAAAAAGTTTAATAGTATTTTGGAAGATATTTGAGTATCTTACTTAGGCTTCTAGATCGACGTCTAGCTAGCAGCCTCACCAAGATAGACTGGCTCTATCGTTATAATTTATATGTCAAAAATTTGATTGGAAATTGATTATCTCGTATAAAAAGTTTTTACGAAATTGGTTCAGTAAGAGCCAAGATATTACACCCCCTTGGTGAGGCTTCCAGCTTGACGCTTGACGTGAAGACGATTCCCGTCAAACGGAGACTATGTCTACGCAAAGTAAATATACCAAAAAAATTATTAGAATTTGATTATCTTATTCCAGCAAAAAAACTTTCAATTGGTTGAGACGTTTAGTCAGAAAATGATCCTAAACTTCTTCTTCTTCTTCTTGTACTTCTTCTTCTTCTTCTTCTTCTTCTTCTTCTTCTTCTACTTCTTCTTCTTCTTCTTCTTCTAATTATTTTTCCGACGGTCAATCAATTTTGAACTGTCTGCTAGTAGAAATAAGGTTGAAATTGGTGTTTTAGCCTATAGCAGGTACACTCAGGTACAAAAGTATAATTTTACGATTAAGTGATACGATTAAACCTAACAAATCGCCTTGTAAGCCGGTATCAGCTAAAAAAAATCATCATGAGTCAAAAACTAGTTAAATTCTGATGACGATACAATACACAAAAGTGATACTTAAGGATGCAGCTAGGATTTTCTTATCACTAGGGAACTCCATAACGGTTTATGGCACAGACATGACAATTTACTTATACTCTGCTTTTGGATTGCTAAACATGACCTTTATCATTATCTAATGCCGCAGCCGATTGATATTGTCTTGTCACGGCTAAGAGCATGGTCATGAAATTTTGCATATACGCTTTACTTGTCAAGCTAGACATGTTCTTAACCATGAACTGATGCAGCAGCCAAAACTGTCTCCTCACGAGAGAACTCCTGAACGGTTAATAGCATGGACGAGAAACTTTGCATTATATGCTTAATTTGAATAGCTAGATAAATTATTTATCATAAACTGATGCTGCTGCCAAGACTGTCTCCTCACAAGAGAACTCCTCAATGGTTAGTCAACCGCCATTACTTAATCACGCCATCTCTTAGCAGTTTAAATTACTAGAGTCACCCCCATACACAGTCGTGCAGCTCAGATCACCGCGCCGCCAACCGACGAGCACCTTATTTACTCACTCACGTGCACCTTACATTATTTCCATCCCGCTCATGTAAGAAGCCCCCCATTCACATCACATACAGTCTTGCAACGACAACGGTAACCGGCGGTGGCGGCGTACGGCGCGATGTATATAATATATCTGGAACGCAACCGGGACGTGTATGGGGCATTTTTTATACTCTAGCCACCTAGTTCAGTTCCGAATTCTGAATATACGATTAATTTAAAATTTTTGAATTTGACTGTACCAAAAACCGAATGTATGTAGAAGTTTAGAATATTTTTCTGACTAAACGTCTCAACGAATTGAAAGTTTTTTTGCTGGAATAAGATAACCATATTCTAATCAATTTTTTGGTATATTTACTTTGCGTGGACATACCTCCGTTTGACGGGAATCGTCTTCACGTCAAGCGTCAAGCTGGAAGCCTCACCAAGGGGCGTAATATCTTGGCTCCTACTGGACCAATTTCGTTGAAACTTTGTATATGAGATAATCAATTTCCAATCAAATTTTTGACATAAATTACCTGTATAACGATAGAGCCAGTCTATCTTGGTGAGGCTGCTAGCTAGACGTCGATCTAGAAGCCTCAGTAAGATACTTAAATATCTTCCAAAATACTATTAAACTTTTTCTGAGATTTATAAACAAATTTAATCAAATTCCAATCAATTTTTTGACATGGTTAAAACCATCACAATCGATGGTGAGGCTGCTAGATAGACGGAGACCAAAAACAGGGCTGAAATCGCTTATTCATTTCTAGACATGCAAACCATTTTCATGTCTAGATAGGAAAATTAATTTGAATTTCGAACATTATTTTACACAGGAAAAAAGTTTTCGTATATCCGCGCGTAAAATAATTGACGTGTGCCATTTTTTTTTTATTGGGTATGTTCCGAATCTTAACTGTCAGCGCCGTCAGCGATCAGAAAACAAAAAAAAATTATGGGTTTCGCCTGCCTTTGAGTGCGCCAAAATCGATTTCAGCGCGTCTCGGAACGCAGGGATAGGTTTTCATACAATTTTGGAATGCACCCTAAAAAAACATAACCTAAAAGTTTGTTTATTGTTTTGGTTGTTTATTTTTATCTTATGAAAAGTAGTATGATAAAATACAGTAATGAAATCTCAACTTGTAGAATTATATCGAAAATAAGAGAACTCTTATAAATTTTTAAGTACCAATATTTACGTAGGTAAGTAACTATATTTTCACATCACACTAAAATTATAAATGTGAGTGGTTGACCAAAAAGGGACCTGGAGGGATTGGAAACCGTTGTTTTTTTTTGAATTTTTGAATCTGTGGTCTTTTAGCTTTGTTTTGGTCTAACCAGAATATTTTCAGGTGCCGTAGTTTTTTTTATGATTATTATTGTGAGCCGAGGCAGTTTTGGAAAAATTACACCTTACACACAGCGCACACTAGTTTTTGTGATGTCGGGTAAGTGTATACAATCAGTTTTACGCGATTTACTCGAAATCAATTATTTTTCAATACACCTTGCTCGAAAATTGAACTTACGAAGGCGTATGCGTTTTACCGCACTAATGCGATTTTATTACAATTTTTTTTAAATTCCTACGGTCTTCAAAATTATTATTCAGCCAGGATCATTTCGTCAATAAAAAATATTTAAATCGATTCATACAAAGAGATAAGTATTTTAGGCATATTATTTAATTTTTATTTCAACAAATTGTATCAAAAATATTATCTGTCAGATAAAATTATCACGATTTAACAAATAATATTAGTAGAGGCTGAATGTCCGCCAGAGCCTTTTCTCCGTAATTATGCTTATAAAAAAGAAACATACTATCGTTTTGTAGTTGGCGCCAAGTTTGTAAAATTTTCATTTAATTGTTTTACAATGAATGAGTGTTTAAGTGTTGATATTTAATCAGTCGTGAAGTCATAGACAAAAACAAAACCGATGATCTTCGGTCCCTTTTTAATTAAAAATGATAGAAAGTGACAGGACTAATTTTAAGTTTAGTTTAGTTGGGCGTATGCCGAATCGACACCACCCTCGCCTGTGGCTCGGGCTTACAAAAGTCACCTCGTTTGTAATATGCCACCTACGATCCTTGTATCGTAATATACTATTCCGTTGAGGTCCCTTTTTGGTCAACCACCCACTTTGGATGTTTATTCCGCTTTCACACCTTAACTACTGAACGGATTGGGATGAAATTTGGAATGGAGATAGTTTATACCCTGGAATAACACATAGGAAACTTTTTGTAGTGTGTTATAGGATGCTTTTTACGGGAATAAGTCTTGTTCCCACGGGAAAATCTTGCACAACGCGAGCGTAGCTGCGGGTGGACCGTTGGTTATCAATAAATGTATTGAATTAAATTGAATTGAATTGACGCAGGTGGTGTATTTGGCGACGGGTGTGGACGGGAAGCTAACGACGTTCATCTTCAGTGACACGCAGATAGTCGAGGAATCATTCACGGAGATCATTAACAACCTGCTCAGCTCTGGAGAAGTCACTAACCTCTTCAAGCCCGACGAATTTGAGGACGTAAGCATCTTTTTCTTCTTTTTTGTGCAAATGTTCTTTACCATAAGTTCACAGATCGTGATGAACTCCTTCACGAAGATAGTCAACAAACAGCTCATCGAAATTTGATCTTACATCTTGGTTAAAAAGATGATAATCACCACGCACTTCACTCGGGAGATGCGCGTTTTTTTTTTAATATCTATTTTTTACGACACCCACGGGAAGAGTAGAGGTTGGTGACAAATGTCTATTTCTACTCTGCCGTCACCACACGGCCTCGTAGGCGACTTAGGGACTACACATTGAACAGGAATCGGGCAGCAGCGCTCTCTGATACAGTAACCTTTTAATCTGGATCTCCAACCCGCCTGCCAAGCGTGGAGATTATGGCAAAACCAAACACTTAAGTGGAGAAGGCTCATAGTCCAGCTGTGGACTGTAACGAGCTGATGATGATGTTGATGATCTATTTTTTAACAAGGGATTAATCGACTATTTAATTATTATTTTGTGATTTACGTCTGATAGAGACTTTGCCAAATTTCAAGTTTCTACGTTTCTTAGCTCTTGAAAAACACCTATGTGATAGATGAACGGATACGCGAGTGATCTGATCTTTTAAGGGTTTAATTTTTCATAAACTAAAGCCCATCTTGCGTGTGTGAGTGTAATGTTCCGATAGACATTCCATATTTGTAATTTGAAATAACCGAGATAGCATAAATACGTACGATACGATAAACACGTTCCGTGCATGTAAGAAAGAACGTGATGAAACCTGCACACTCCTGCGAAGAAATTCAAAGTTTGTGTATGAAGTCGAATAACCCGCACTGGGCCAGGGTTGCCGACTAAGGTCTGATCGCCCTAATTCAGGGTAGGGACGGGTTCGCCCCTCGGTAGGGACGTGAGCTGTTGATGAAGCGACAGGCTGGCAACCTGTCACTAGGTGCGTTAAGAAATATGAAGATGCAATCATCAAATCAATTATTTTCTTCACAAATAGTACCTTATAAACAAGGGGCAGGTGTCTCCCATTAAGCTTATCACCTGTGTTAGGAGACACCTTCTTTACCAAACACTTTTTATTCTGTTTTTATTTTTTTTTCAGATCAAGGCAGGCTTAGAGAAGCCGATGAAGAATCTTAATATACTGCAAACTACGGAGACTGTATATCTGTTCATGGTGGAAAGGGTTCGCGCGAACATGCGGATAGTGCTATGCTTCAGCCCCATCGGAGACATCTTCAGGTGTGTAATGCTGCATTTACAAAAGGAAAGAAAAGTCATTCCACTAAACTAGTGTAAATGGTCTTTAGCGAAAAAAATCTGAGATTTCGTGCCTCACACGACTATCGAGCACAGTGAAAATGAATCTACGGATTTCGTCAAAAAGGTTAGGCTACAGGGTAAACCCTTAACCCGATCGTCTTTGTTTTAGGCTCAAATTGTAGCTAAATTGTCCAGAGGAGTTTTTCTCGAATTTTTGACATCATTCTTCGTTTCCAAAATATCGAGCGCCAAAATCAAAAATTTGGGAAAATATGTTTTTTTTTCACTATTTCGGCCATAACTTTTTAGTTTTCGACTTTCTCGAATAATTCTTTTTGCACCTTACAGCTCTCGTGAATACGCGACTTTTGAGCCTTTTATAAATATCATAACTTCACAACTCTCCGAGATATAAGGGGATCGCACTTTTTCGTGAAATCGGAGCCTATACTGGAGCGAACGAAAAGACATTTTCTATGTCAAAAATGCATCTCTTTTTTTTTACAAACCTTTATTTCATTAGTAATGTTTGTTCAAATTTTTTTTGAACAACATGGATTGTCTCCTCATGAGGGAACTCCTCAACGGTTGGTAGCATGGATTCGAAACTTTGAATTTAGGGTAGTCTGCTTACAAGTATACTCCTTAGCAGCTGAAAAGCTTGTCTAAAAAGGATTTTTATGGGGGATTTTCTGACAACTCTTTAAAAAATAAAAATAATAGTTCTGATTAAGTCGATAGATGGCGCCAGGTGTACTTCGTGGATTCTTTTTTTTAAATCTTTTTATGGCCCTGGGTGACTGGCTGGATTTCTTCGGATCCACGAATCGTCAACGCCATCTATCGAAGATTTATAAACTATTTTTTTAACTGCCTGTCGGAAAATCCCCCATTAAATCTGAAGGAAAATTGGTTCAACGAGTATGAATCCTCAATGGTGTTAAGGATATCGACATTTGCATAATATCGATGTAATAAACAGAAAATACGTATTAAAACATCAAATACTCCATATGAAGCTGATCGGCAAACGAATGCAGAACTTACGCTCACTTGTCTTAAATCTTCCTATTTATGAATGACTAAATATTCTTAGTACAATCAAACACTTGCAATCTCGGACCAACAACCCACTGGACACCATATGTCAGGGCGAAACTTTCCGAAACGCATAGGTGCATTTGCACATATAGATATCTCTGGGCGGCCAATACCTCGCGGCTCACTTCAAGTTTCGACCAATTATGAGACCTGTCAATACGTTGCGTGAGCGAGATGAACCAATCACGACGTGTTCCCCGCGCCCCCGCACCGCAATTTTCTTCGTAATTATTTTTTAATAAATTATACAGAATGTGGTGTCCAGTGGGTGGTTGGTCCGAGCTTGCAATCTTCTACAACGTCTACATATTTTTGTCGTTTAGAAACCGCATCCGCCAATATCCGGCGTTGATCAACGCGACAACTACAAATTGGTTCCTAGAGTGGCCGCGAGAGGCGCTGCTTGAAGTCGCCTACAAGTTCCTAGAGGGAGTCGAGCTATTGGCTTCTATCACCGGACCTAGGGTGAGCATTACCAGCTTAAAAGACCTCCCGTAGCCTACAATTTGTATACAGATAGAGGTCAACTATGCGGTCAATGTTTGCAGTGCCGCAACAGGGTGTTACATGTGGACCTGTAATATTGTAACAACTTATGTATAGTATGTATACCATGTAGCTGGCGAATAAATTATTATTATTAAAAAAAACAATTCAACATATTACTTGGCTTCTGTTACCGGATCTGGGGATGTTAACGTTACCAATCTACAGACCTCTCGCTGCCTATATTTTTTGTACAAATAGTGGGTCAAGCGATATGGTCGACTAGTATGTGCCTGGCTTCATTTTGCTGGCCGTCTACCACTGGATCTAGAATAAGTTGTACATTTTACCAGCTTACTAGACGTCCCGTTTGTAAAATTAGTAAAGTTTAGTTGAGTTTACAACCTACAACAGGCTTTATTAGACTTCTTTTTGTCTACAACGTGTATGAAGATTGTAAGCAAACGGCAGGGGCTACAAAATGGCCAGCCAGTTTGAAAATAGAAAGAAAGAAAGAAAGAAAGAAAATAAATTTATTCAGTCTCAATTCACATTACCAAGATACAAATCAAGTGCATAGATATAATAATAAGCGTATACAGAATGTATGAGATTTGCTCCCAGCAACATGCATCGCGACTTGAAAAGGTACTGCCTACACTGATTTTCAGTCAGCACCTAGCTTAAAATACACTGTTTTCAAATTGTAGTGTGCCTTAGTATAAATACCGGATCAAGACTAGCTTATGAAACGATGAGTAAACTATTTCTATAGTAATCGCACCGTAAGAATGCCGTCCTGACAGCAGGAAGGAAATATGAAAACCAAATGGGTGCAAAAGAGACAGAAAAAAAATTGTACGTGTATGACAGCTGTCATTCTTACGTTGCAAAAGGTATAGTAAGATTTTTTGGACGTTGTAAGTGAACCAGAGTATGAGAAACACGGAAAACGTGCTCTAAATGTTTTCACCATCTTCTCTGTCAAGTTTCTAAACATTTTTACAATACACACAAGTCAATTTCCTAATAGTAACCCCCGTTATGTTACATAATATCTAATTATTAAGAACATGTATAGCTTTCGGTAGTGTAAACCAAGTAACTGTAATTTTAGAACTCGGATAATTTCTTGAAATACTTACAGGCCTAGCCATACTCGTAGATAAATTAAGGAGGGCCTAGCCTAGTGTAGGAATTAAATACTGTATGTTGACGTCGCGTCGTCGTCATCGTGTGGTTTGTAAGGTCGACCACCGACCTCACAAACCCTAGTGTCTTGGCTCGTGTAACGACTAGATACTAGCCGGAACCAACGGCTTAACGTGCCTTACGAAGCATGAAATCATCCTTTTCGGACCATCAGGTGATTCAGGCTGCAAAGTCATAACCAAACTGGGGAAAGTCTCACAAAGAGATTTTTGCTTGTCAGTGTCCCCATCGGAAATCGAACTTGGAACCTCCGTAATGAACGGCGAAATCTCTACCACTCAGCCACGGAGGCTGTTACGTATGTTGGTACCAATGACGTACCAATGACGTATCAATGACGTTAACTGGATTAAATTATTATTATTTTAACATTCACATAGGTCCGGAGAAAGGAATCAATCGTAGAGTCTCGCGAAGATTATTTGCGTGCGTCTGCCGCGTCCATCATGTCCCTGATTCATTCGTCAGTGGGCAAGGCTTGCATCAAGATGTGGAACGAAATGCGACGCACCAACTACGTCACACCTACCAACTACTTAGAGCTTGTCTCCGGATATAAAGAGTTAGTTAATACTATGTTTAAGTAAATGGTGTAAGTAAATCGATCGTATAAATCGATTGATAAAAAAAGTTTTTAGTGGCACTACCCTCAACTTGCTCTTAAACACCAAAGGTTAGCTGGAAGAAAATGCTCTATAGCATTAAGTTTGCCTTTGTACATCCATTTTGGTGCAATAAAGTAAATATGAATCAATCAATCAACCAATCAATGTTTATTTCTTCGATTGATAGCTTTCTCTCTTTATCTTGATTAGCGCCATTTTATTTTTTGTTGCAAGTATCATGTATAAAGCGAAGGAAAGTGAAAGAATACACTCGTGTCAATATGCGTGGTCTTACAGGTGGTTATGAAGCTTTTTCAATTTGTTTCATAAATGCAACCGAAGTTGCTGAGTTCTGAGCCAAAAAGATCAATTTGTCATCGAAACGCAAAGAAAATAGGTCCAACTTTTAATGTGATGAGTCTCACCAGCTATTAGAGCTCGTCTCCGGATATAAAGAGTTAATTATGACATCCATTGCCATAGCTCATAGACAAATAAATACCATATCTAGCATAGAGTTCGTTTCTCTAATTCATTCATCAGTGGGCATTTTCATTACCCATATTCTCCTTCGGGTGTCGTAAAAGCCTACTTAAGACGGCAGTCGCCTTGCTGATTGACAGAAGCATCTATTTATTTGCTCAGTCGATAGTTTCAACAAAGACTAAGTGTCTTTGATGAAAGACAAAAAGTGGTGTGGTGGTGGTTAGATTTTAGTAATTAGTATTTCCGGAATTTGAAGACTAAGGTCTTCAACCAGTGTATATTGCCAGTAATGATCTATGGCACTGAGACGTGGTCGCTAACTATTGGTCTCATTAACACACTCAGGGTCGCTCAGCGTGCGATGGAAAGGGCTACGCTCGGAGTCTCACTACGTGATCGAATCAGAAATGAGGAGATACGTAGAAAGACCGATGTCATCGACATAGCTTTCAGGATAAGCAATTTAAAGTGGCCATATAGCTCGACGAACTGATAACCGATAGGGAAGAAAGGTTCTTGAATGGCGACCACGGGCCGGAAGGCGTAGTGTTGGACGGCCTCCCACAAGGTTGACAGATGACTTGGTGAAGGTTGCTGGGCGCCGGTGTATGCAAGTAGCGCAGGACCGTTCACGGTGGAAACCTATGGGGGAGGCCTATGTTAAGCAGTGGCGGCTGAGATGATGATGATTTCCGGAATTTGCAGTCAAAGGCGATTACATGATAATTATCAACGTTTCTATTTACGCAGGATGTTAAAAAATAAGCGCGCTGAGATAGCGCTTCAGGCGAACAAGCTGAGGAATGGGCTTGGAAAAGTGGAAGAAACCACCAAACTGGTCGGACAAATGCAAGAGGAATTGGAGATTGCGAAGGTAATTACATGTCAAGATTATTATTATTATCTACTTATTACTTAATTTAGATGGGTAACCCTGAAACTATGAGACATAGAAAGATCTGTTCTAGGGAACCATACCGTCGATTAATTGACAAGAAAAACTGCATTTATAGATTAAAAAAACTCATACTTTTTCGGGAATCGATCTTAGTACAGATCTTTATATATTATCTTTCTTTTGATCTTGAAATCTTCGAGTCTATCTTGAATAAGAGCGATCAGACCTTAGTAATCCACGCCGCGCTGGTCCAATGCAGTTGAGGTTGGTCGACTTAAGCATAACCTTTGAATAGGGGATCGGAATGTTCCTAAATTTACCATATTTTATTAATTATTTTTAAAATACAGATTAGTAGCAGACGATTCGAGAAAAAAAAAAAAAGAATCGGTTGAAATACGAATTTACAGTGATATTTTAAAGTTTTAATATGTCTGTCTCTTTCAAAAACGATTTTTTGTATGGAGATTATATGGCGTTACGAACAAATGACATCACAAGTGGGTATGTGCCTCTCTGTCTAATCTTGAATTTCAAACCTTTATAACTCGGTCAATTTTAAAGATAGAGCAAAAATTCTAAAGTGTTCGATAGCAGAAACTAAGAAGTTTGGATTTATAAAATAAAAAAAAGTGGTCCGATACCCTATTTCTTCGCCGGTGTGTGCATCTTTACGATATTGTTCCTCATCATAAGAGCGTTAAATATACGTAAATTCTATGCATCCTGTAAGTGGAATTACAGAAACTTAAGTGATGATTGCATTGTCGTTAACAAAATTATGCTAAGGTATATATAATATCATTCATTGGGGACATATATGAGCTGTTGATGTTGATGATGATGCTATCATAATTTATTTACGTCCAACCATTTTCTAGGCTCAAGTAGCAGAATACACAGAACAGTGCATAGAATACATGGGTATAATCAATGTGCAACAACGCAACGCGGATGAACAACAACGCAGCGTCGCCGCTAGAAGTAAGAAGACTGCGGAGGAAGAGGTCCAGTGCAAGAAACTGGCTGATGCAGCATTGAGGGACTTGCAGGCTGCCATGCCGGCGCTGGAAGAGGCTATGAAGGTAGGGTAATAACTACAATGATAGACACCTTGAAGACTGCAGAAGAAGAGGAAGAAGCTGGTTGATGCAGCATTGAGGAACTTGCAGGCTGCCATGCCGGCGCTGGAGGAGGCTATGAAGGTAGGGTAAAAACTACAATGATAGACACCTTGAAGACTGCAGAAGAAGAGGAAGAAGCTGGTTGATGCAGCATTGAGGAACTTGCAGGCTGCCATGCCGGGGCTGGAAGAGACTATGAAGATAAGGTAAAAACTACAATGATAGACACCTTGAAGACAGCAGAAGAAGATGAAGAAGCTGGCTGATGCAGCATTGAGGGACTTGCAGATGACTTACAGATGATAAGAAGTTATGAAGGTAGGGTAAAAACTACAATGATTGACATCTTGAAATAACGCAGGGTGGCTGTTATAAACAAGAAGAATGTGGAAGCAGAGGAAAAATTGGGACCCTTGAGGGACTGGCAGGCTGTCATGCCGACAATGGAAGAAGCTATGAAGGTAAATCGACATCTCGTCAACTGGGAACCACCGTCATGTAAGTCTGTGTTCTTGCACAATCCTTACGATACTGATACTGTCTGACAATGTCATCAGGCTGGTGGTCTCCTACCTTGTTTCATCAACGGCCCGTTACAGTCCACTGACTATGAGCCTCCTCCACTTGGAGGGTTTTGCCATAATCTCCACGCTTGGCAGGCGGGTTGGAGATCGCAGATTAAAAGGTTACTGTATCAGAGAGCGCTGCTGCCCGTTCCCTGTTCAATGTGTAGTCCCTAAGTCGCTTCTTACGACACCCACGGGAAGAGTACGGGTTGGTGACAAATGTATTCTACTCTGCCGTCACCACACCTTGGTTATCCCTTAGAAACCTCTTAATCTGCCCGATTACTTCCCTGTCCCAGTGGAATGGATTAACTGCATGTTAACATTGACGTATAGTTTTCGATCCACGCTACGAGCGAGATACCCAACACGCTGCCGTAATAAAATAGAATAGAATAATAGATATGATCAACATATGCAATAAAGGAAATCTAGTGAACTTTTAATATTCCAAAGTTTACTATTCCTAATAGTTTCGTGTTGATTTCAGGCTTTGGACGCTTTGAACAAGAAAGATATTTCTGAAGTGAAGTCTTACGCCAAACCGCCGCAAAAGGTGGAAATGGTTTTGGAAGCCGTGTGTATCTTGCTACAGGTAACTATGTGAAACAATAATTTTAAAATTTATGAAATTTATTACATTAGTCAACGAAAATATGCTCGATTCTGGGCTGAAAAAAAAGCTATCGGTCTTATTATTTTTATTGAATCAAAATATAACTACGTCCTCCTTTCTTTAAAAATATGTACTCGATCTCCCTAACACTTTGGCTGCTGAAAAGAAAAACGCAATAATACAGCCATGCGCCCCCCACCCGCCTCGGTGTGGCCGCATACGCGCCTGGTAACAGCGCACCTGCGACGTAGGGGCCGCGCACTCACATAGGAAATTATTGCACCTACGAGGCGGGTGCACTTACAGCAGTCTTAGCACGCTCCACCTACGTCGTAGCAGTAAATAATTTCGAAATTCAAGAACATTAGCGGTGGGGTTTAATTAAACTCAAATCCTACCTTGCAGAGTTCAGATGATGAAGGTAGGACAATGGGAGACATTTAGATTCTAGCGACCACGTATCATGTCATATCCCACCCACCAGTCGCTTGGATTTCTCGGTAATTAACCTTAAATTGATCAAACACAATGTTAATAGAAAGAGCCGACGTGGGCGGAAGCGAAGCGTCAGCTGGGTGACAACTACTTCTTAGACCGACTGCGTGAATTCGACAAGGATAACATTCCTGACAAGGTATTTCTTGCATTACGTTGCAAATTTTTAAATAGTAAAGTCTACTAAATTGTGTGCAGAAAATTGTAAACAAAAAACGTTACGTTTACTATTTTTCAGTAATGGTCCTGATTCGGGAAGTCATGCTATAATTCTAATTTTAAAATCCAGCTATCCTTTTCGTTTTTATGGCCAATGAAAGAGAGGCGATGAACGAATGATAACCTAAAATAAGGCCATAGCTGTCAGATTAAGAGATTTTTAAGTGGCATGTTTTACCTGCTCTCTAAAATTGTGCAATCGACGCGTCCATAAGGTTCAAATTCGATGTTTGACAGCTCCAATATTAGGATGGCCATCTCCTGTCCCTTTTTAATCTTTAAAAGGTGAAAAGGACTGACAAATTAAGGATTAGAGCGTGACTGTGTGAATCGCTACCAATATTTATATGAATATTTACGGATAATTTGTGCTAAAACAATTATTATTAATTTTTCACAATATTTTTTCGATTAAGGTCACATCACATCATTTTTCCGTATAGCTTAGAGTGTGAACTGATGACGCAACACCTTCCATATAACATTGCAATTTGCTTACAGTCCCTTTCAATAGAATCCGGCAATAATATAAACAATACATTTTTTTGACACTAACTTTCCAAAGACAAACAAGACTTTTATAAGTAATTAAAAATTTAAAAAGTCAAAAATAATACCTATTGTTGAGCCATCAAATTCGATTAAGCAACACTTATTATATTTTAATTTTATTATAGAAATTGATGGATGGCACGATTTGGTTTGCTCGTTGAAATGACGCTATACAAGGGCTGCTATTTATGTATCAGGAACTGGCCAAAACAATATTTAAAAAGAAATTATAACATTTAAAAATAGAACTCTTTGGCTGTAAAATAAAGTTTGTTTCTTCATCTGTCAATTGTTTTTACATTGTGGCGCCATTTTCAAAATTCATTGTCTATCATCACCATGGATTTGACTCGTGAAAATTTTCGTGCTATGATTTATTACGACTTTCGGCGTGGATTAACTCAAAAACAGTGCATGGATCAACTTTTGTCGACTTTTGGGGAGGAAGCCCCATCGAAAACCACTGTGTATCACTGGTTCAGTGAGTTTAATCGTGGTCGTCGTATGCTTGCGGACGATTTTAAAGAAGGTCGCCCTAAATCGGCTGTTGTACCACAAAATATTGATGCTGTGCGCGAACTAATAATGCAAGACCGTCATGTTACATATCGCGAGATAGAGGCATTTCTGGGCATTAGTATGACGAGTATTTATAAAATATTACACGAACATCTGGCTGTAAAAAAAAATTGTTCTCGTTGGATCCCGCACAACTTAACAGTTGAACAAAAACAGGCTCGTGTTGATTGCTACAAAAAAATGATAGAAAAATACAAATGTGGTAAATCAAAAGCTGTTCATAATATCTACACAGGAGACGAATTTTGGCTATATGCGTATGATCCCGAAACTAAACAGCAGTCAACGGTTTGGGTGTTCCAAAATGAGCCAAACCCAACTAAAGTTGTTCGTGCAAAAAGCACTTTGAAGCAAATGGTTGCCTGCTTTTTTGGTATTAGTGGACATGTGGCTACAGTACCACTAGAGAATCGTAAAACGGTTAATTCTGAATGGTACACCACCATTTGCTTGCCAGAAGTCTTTGGGAAAAATACGCAAGAACAATCGACAACGAAGAATAATCCTTCACCACGATAACGCCAGCTGTCACACCTCGGCCGCAACAACGGAGTATTTAAATAGTCAAATGATCGAATTGACGGGTCATCCGCCGTACAGTCCCGACTTGGCACCCAACGACTTTTATTTATTCCCAAGCGTGAAGAACAAATTACGTGGACACCGATTTTCGACCCGGGAAAAAGCCGTTGATGCTTTCAAAATGCACGTTTTGGAGATACCCGATACAGAATGGAAAAAATGCTACGAAAGTTGGTTTCAACGTATGAAAAAATGCATCGATCATCACGGGGAATATTTTGAAAAGCAATAAAAGTATATTTGGTTATAGATGTTTGTTATTTTTTGTTATTCCGGATACATCCTCGTTAATGTCGCGTCGGGGTACCGCTTAAGCTTAAGTAGGTCAGACGCTTCATTTGATTGACTATCTATTAATTTGCTAGCATATCCGACCAACTTGCTTTGATACGATATTTTTTTTAAACTTAGCGGTACCCCGACGACGTGACATTATAGCGTCATTTCAACGAGCAAACCAAATCGTGCCATCCATCAATTTCTATAATAAAATTAAAATATATAGGTGTTACTTAATCGAATTTGATGGCTCAACAATAGGTATTATTTTTGACTTTTTTAAATTTTTGCTTTTTTTGCTTCGGGGGTTTTTAAATCTTTAATTTATTTTTATTTCATAATTTTTAAACTTTATTACAAATAAATTATGATATATGAGTACAGTTAGATATAACTACGTCCTCCAATGAAATGGTGGCAACACGATGAGCTGATGCTGTAGCCAGGATATCCAGCACACTAGTACTCTCTTAAAAAATACTCTCCAATTTGATAGTGATCCTTTTATATCTAAAAGTAAATACACATTATGCGTCTAAGAACCCTACCGCAGTTAACAAAAGGGCTCATGACCTTGAAACGGCTGAACCGATTTTGATGAAACATGTCTAAGAACCATCGCTAAAAAACCTGCTTTCAAATAAAAAAAAACTGCATCCAAATCGGTTGACCCGTTTAAGAGCTACGGTGCCACAGACAGACACACAGATACACAGACACACAGACACACAGAGCGGTCAAACTTTTTTGCGTCGGGGGTTAAAAAATTTATATGGATGGCAGTTTTACAAATTATTGAAAGGTTTGTCGTCCGAGTATTTTTTATTAAAATAACTATCATAAATAATTGGGGGCGAAATGACTGTAAGAAAAGTTTATGATTCCTTGAAATGTGAATATGATCAAGATTGATACTCAAATGTAAGTACGAGGAGGGATCAAAAAGTAGTGAGAACGACATACTCCTTGGTAAGAAAAATAAAATACTGGCAGGCATAGCTCAGATACATATTTGTAATATGAATAAAGAAAAAAAATCTTCGATTCTCTTTTGTTTTTTTCTGAATGTAGTCATTTGTTTGCTTCGTGTCGGAACGTGTTCTCGAAAATGGAGAAAAACGAAGTGCGAGCCGTTATTAAATACCTCTGTTTAAAAAAGTTAACGACTCAAGAGATTCATTGCGATTTGGAGGCAACATTAGGAGAGTCTGCTCCGCCGTATTCTACTGTCGCAAGGTGGGCTTCTCAATCTCGAGTAGGGAGAACGAGCACGGAAGACGAACATCGTTGCGGCCGTTCATCGACGTCAGTCACCCAAGAAAATGTTGCGAAAGTCGAGAAAATTTTATTGAGCGATCGAAGAGTTACCATCCGATACTTAATTCAAGAAACGGGCATTTCATATGGAAGTATTCAATCCATATTGAAACAATCTTTGAATATGAGAAAAGTTTCCGCAAGATGGGCGCCGAGAATGTTAACCGTCAGTCAGAAACAAAATCGACTTGACATTTCGAATATATTGTTGGACAAGTTTCAAGAAGATTCTGAGAACTTTTTGTCTCGTTTCGTAACAATGGACGAAACATGGGTCCATCATTTTGATCCTGAGACAAAACAGCAATCTTCGCAATGGAAACGGCCATCATCACCGACCCAGAAGAAGTTTCGTGCCGTGGCATCGGCTGGCAAGGTTATAGCCTCAATATTTTGGGACTCAGAAGGGATATTGTTGATTGAATACCTGGAGCGTGGAACCACTGTTACAGGCCAATATTATGCAGCTTTAATTCCCAAGTTGAGGAAAACCATCAAAGAGAAAAAGAGAGGGAAACTTCGAAGGGGCGTGCTGTTTGACGACAACGCACCCGCGCACAGGTCGGCAGTTGCGATGGCTGCCATTTAGCAAGCTGGCTTCGAATTGGTTGACCACCCCCCTTATTCACCAGATCTGGCACCTAGCGATTTTTATCTGTTCCCGAAATTGAAAGAATACTTAAGGGGAAACAGGTACGAAGACGATAACGAGGTGATGGATGCCGTGGAGAGCTTTTTGCAGGACCAAGACAAAACTTTTTTTTAAAGGGATTGAAGCCTTGGAAAAGCGCTGGACTCGGTGTGTAGAAAGACTCGGAGACTAAATAAATTATTAAGTTATCAATAGTCATTATATTCTATTTCATTCTCACTACTTTTTGATCCCTCCTCGTAATTACGGAGTAATCGTGTTTAAATTGGTTTGTTTACATTATTGCCGGATTCTATTGAAAAGGACCTTAGTAACATCTCCATTGTCGATAACAGGTCCTCAAGAAGATAGGCACGTATACTTCCAAAGCCGACTTTGATCCGGAAACAGTAGGTACGGTGTCTTTGGCAGCTAAGTCACTTTGTCTGTGGGTGCGAGCCATCGAAAAGTACGGGAAGATCTATAAGTAAGTGGGACATTCATTTTCTAGCTATATAGATATATAGTTGTAAAGTCGACCAACAAAGTGGTTTACCATTTTTCATTCAATTTCCTAGTTATCGAAAATAAGGTTTATTCTCGGCATCTGACAGATCGTTCTGCAAACGAAAATAATCTTTGTTGTTCTATGATTTGCAACTGACATTCAACCTTTTAGGGTGATAAACCAATTTATTGGTCGACCTTACATGTGTGAAGAAGGTTGTTTTTCCTGTTAACTTTGAGTGAGACCTTATATAACTTTTTAAATTGCTATTCTTTTCGTTCATTCCCAATAATTTGTGACAGGCGAACAGACAGACACTTAGTTCTTTCATCGGATGTACACAACCCAAACGACCCTTGCACCCTCAACTGTCCGACAAGTTGAACAATATGAGCTTCAAAATCTATTGTTGTTAGCTCACCAACGTTTCCACCGAGAGATTTAGTTCCAAATAGTTTGAGACGCGGGTTCGAATCCCACTACATACCAATGTGTTTTCGAATTTCGAGTTCATATGTACGTTTATTCGAAGCTCTTACGGTGAAGGAAAACATCGTGATGAAACCTGCACACTACTGCGAAGAAATTCAAAGGTTGTGTGTGAAGTCGACCAACTCGCATTGGGCCAGCGTGGTCGACTAAGGTCTAATCGCCCTAATTCAGGGTAGGCTCGTGCCCCTTGGCGGGGACTTATATGAGCTTGTGACGAAGCTCGCACATCTGAGAGTAGCGGGGGCTCGCCGGGTATTCCCTTGCTCCTATCGATTGGGGTAACCAAGCCGACCAGAGCAGATGAATGTAGCGAGTGGCGGCGTGCTGCTGCTTAAATATGTCCCGATAAAAAAATAAATTAAAAAAAAATACTGCGGGCGTCGGAGTGGGGCGTGGACGTCAGGCTTGAGCTTCTAGAATGATCTCGTGCGATGCTGTGTCAGTCACCGATGTGGAGCTCGATGTGGGTAGACTCGAATGGCCGTCGTGTCTTGATGTGATGCTACCCTCTGTGCGAAGCTATGGGAGCTTCGTCACAAGCTGTTGATGATGATTACGTCATTAATATTAAAACTCCAGGATCGTAAAGCCAAAGAAGGAGCGGTTGGAAGAAGCCTTGGAATCCCTACGAATGAAACAACAGATCCTCGCTGAAGCTCGAGCGAAACTGAAGGAGTTGAGCGAGATGATCGCGCGACTCCAGAAGGAGTATGATGAGAAGGTGGCTCAGAAGGAAGAGCTGGAGAGGAAGTCCAGGATTCTGCAGCTCAAACTGGAGAGGGCTCAGGCGCTGATCTCTGGATTGTCAGGTAAGTTGATCGAATAAAAAAAAAGTGTTTTGTTTCTTTAAAATAAATTTTAAATGTGACAGGATGCCGATGTCCCTCTTTAGACTTACAAAGTCTGTGTTGAGAGACACCGCGCTTCCTTACTTTACAAATATCATCCATCATCATCATCATCGTGTGGTTGTAAGGTCGACAACCGACCTCACAAACCCTGGTGTCAGTGTTTTAGAGCCGTCAAAGGCCACTGATCTTGGCTCATGTAACGACTATTTAAATATAAAAGATAGTAGCCGGGACCAACGGTTTAACGTGCGTTCCGAAGCACAGAATTATCTTTATTTTCGGACAATCAGATGATTCAGCCTGCAAAGTCCTAACCAAACTGGGGAAAGTCTCACAAGGAGATTTTTGCTTGACATTGTCCCCACTGGGAATCGATCCCAGAACCTAGACGAAAGTTACTTTGCTGGCCTAGGCCGTTTGTGGGCACATTCCTGGCCACTGTTTTGTATGGGGCAATGTTTCGTGCAAAAATGAGTCACTTCGCGTACTATTTTTTGGCAGTAATGATCACATTATCGAGCGTGTCGGAAAAAAATTGTTTCAAGGTGACTGTACGGATCACTGGCTCCATTGAAAATAGGACCGTATTACCAAAGTTTAAAGTAGAAAATTGTATTACCATGACGCAGACGTTAGTGCCGCCTCGCACATGCTCATACGTATACAGGTTGTAACATTTAGATCGGTCAGTATGGGAAAGTCTGAAACTATAAGACATACAAATATCTGTTCTTAGGAACCATGTCATCGATTTTAGTAACAAGAAAAAATGGATTCATAGATTAAAAAAAAACTCATACACAGTTCAGAAACCGAACCCGGTCGTATTAAAGATAAATAAGCAAAATCAACTAAAAAAAACAGCCATATACAAAATGTAAAAAACTCTCCGGACACGACTATTCTTTGGAGTGTAAAACTGAATTAATAACGTTTTTTCACGGGTTTTACGCACAATCTAAGGTGTTATGTGGTAACAGGCAAACATAATACCTTGTTTTTGCCCTGAATTTTGATTTAATTGTACCAGGCGAGAAGGAGCGTTGGGAGGCGACCGTAGAGAGTCTGGACAAGCAGTTCGAGAACTTGCCCGGAGACTGCCTCATCGCCACCGGCTTCGTCGCCTACCTCGGACCGTTCGTGTCCGAGTACCGTGAGTCTCTCATGAGCGACTGGTTCATTGAGGTGCGCCATTATTTAACCATTTGTTGTACACAATAAACTAGAAAAACATGATAACACAAAAGAAAAACGACACAACAGGCCTACTTATTCCAAAAGAAATATCTTCCAGCAGCCCTACGATCGTATTTCATTGAAATATGAGCGACTGGTTCATTAAGTTACGTTAGTAGTTGAGTTGAGTTGATGACATTTTGGGGAAAGGGGCTTTTTAAGGGGCTAGTCCGGGAATTTTCAAGATTTTTGTTGAATCAAATCTCATTATCTACGCCAGTAAATGTATTGATTTTCTAAAATATGTTATTGGACTCTATTATCTACGCTTACACTAAGGCCAAAACATGTTTGGTAAAAATCTTCTCGATACAAATGTTATCCAAAGCAGAGTCTTCGATTCTCGTTATTTGAATCTGAGAGGTAAATGGTAATTTATTGGTCGCCGAAATTTAGTTACAAGATAGGTCTCCGACTGCTTTATGTTTTTTCCTAGACAATTTACAAATCAAATTAGTACTTTTTACATAAACTGAGAAAGTAAATTTGGCACTTACGCCATTTACTTGGAGCGCGCGAACATTATTTCTTTCTCTGTTAAACACGTGCGGATAAGCTTAGCGTCATCACTTTCCTTTCTTGAGCTCAGTCGCCCATGATCTTTGCCGACGACGGATGTGCGCTCGGTGGCGCTCCAAGCCGCCCGGCTCACGAAATAATTTTATTTGGAGAAGACGTACTATGAGTAGGTCCGTCACATCCGTCCGTCCGATCCGTTACATTGACAATATTTCTAAATCGATTTTTAATTAAATAAATATAGGTTGGGTCCGAACCTGCTGCTTGTATACTTAGTAAGGTTTAGTCAAGTTTGTGATACTATCACTTTCAAGGTCGACACTAATAATACGAGTACACTACGCAAAGGGTATGTGTATGTACAGTGGACGGCACATCAAGGTATACTTTCTTTTTTCAAACTAGATGTTATTATTATACTACCTAGTTACATATGTCGATCATTTTATTTTTCTAGTACAACACAGGCGCGAGAGGAATAGTTAGGTAGTTCTATTCTTCAACCAAATGCGGTTCTTTAGAATTATTTTTATTGTATTAGGTAGGTAACATATAATTTATTTATTAATTCAAAAATAAAGTTTGCATACTCGTTACGTAATTTTATAGCCTATACCTAGCTTACAAAAAACCAGCCAAGTGTGTGCGGGGCCAAGTGTTATTTCCAAAGGATTATATCCCTCACGGGGGGACAACTAAGGATTTTCCCGCTGTCCCCAGTATGTTCACTCGAAAAAAACACAGGGGACAGTGGGAATAAATATTTCCGTTCTCCCACGTTACAAATTATAATTATAAAATGAATGACTGATTTACGAGTATTTTTATTCAAATGATATTTTGGATGAGTAATAATTATTTATTAATAAATAATTATAATATTGAACAAAATGAACTCATATTTTTTAACTGACAGTTTATTATTTTGTTAGTGCTCTGATTACGAGAAAACTTGGGTTAGTGGACTATTCCATTAAGAAAACAACAATTTTTTTTTTCTATGAGTTAATGGGTTTGATGAAACTCGGTTCAGAGCACTATTTTGCCAAGGAAACAATGAGGCATTGTTAAAAATAAAAAAAAAACAAGAATCTTAGTTTTTATAACAAAATAGAACCTCTAATAAATATAAGGAAATATTGTCACACTTTAGAAATTCTAAAATACTTAATGAATTAGCTCAATATCGTTAGCTTTGCCGTGACAAATAAAAACTACAACATGTCAACGTCTTAGCAAAATAACGTAAAACCTCTCGTGTGGTAATAATCGGCCCATAAAACTGAACAACTTTCATTCCAAAACTTTTTTAAACTTGTATTTTTTTCAAACAAGGTGATCAGCTGATCGAATTATTTTGTATGAAAGTTTAAAACATTTTTGACGGTACTTAGGTGTCACGTGGGATCGATCTTTGACATAAAGAGAGAACTGCCGCAAGCTTAAGAGTAAAGTTGGTACCCGGAACAACATCCTGAGACGCCTTACCACTACCCGCTGGGGAGCCAGCGCACACGTTCTTCGAACGAGTTGTCTTGCTACTCAGCAGGCGAATATTCGAGTCCAGTTTGGGCTCGTTTAGCCCATGCGAGAAATGTGGACACGGCTCTCCACGAATCATGTCGTATAGTCACGGGCACCCGACACCGACACCACTGAGAAAGCTTTACTCCCTGGCAGGAATTGTTCCACCCAGCGTGAGACGTGACGCTTGCGATATTGAAAGAGCGAAACAGTCTCAAGATAGCAGGCACCTCCTTTACGGCACAACCCTCCTCTTGCCCGTCTCAAGAGTCGCCGCAGCTTCCTCAATAACTCCACACCCATCGAAAAAGACCCACTTTTAGCACGTAAATATCATCCTGTCAGATCCTCGTTTTAACACATTATTACAATTTTTACGAACGAACACGTTATATTTTTATCACTAGCGAATTGCGAGGCACAGGACTGCCCATACAGGCATTATAGGCAGTGTTGGCAGGGTCACCATGCATGAGGTATGGAGATACAGGAGCGTGTCAGAATGAAAGACGTGTTGTGCGTCAGACAAACGTATTGACTACAAGCTACTTAGATGCTAAATAATATCTATCTAGATGTGGTTGAAGTGAGTCATACATACACTACAGTAGGCTGAATAAAATACATTTTTTGCCTAGTGACAAGCAAAAAATGTAGGTATGAAGTTAGCTGTCATCGTATGTCATCAAATGTGTTTTAGTGATGCCAGACCAAGCGCCCCAATAATTTCAATGATAAAAACAAATAGTCGATGCTTTATTAATAAAATTTCGCGGCGTGGGCAGTCTGATATAATACTAAAGTAAAAGTTTTACAATTAAATATATTTAAATAGCAGATCAAGCTTTACACGTGGCGCAAGATTCTGTGCCATATTCAAAGATGAAGTTTGACATTTGTGTAATTTTTTTATATATCTCGTTTGTCAAGGCAGAGAATCAGCCATATATCAAATCAAATAAAAATGTTTTATTCAAATTAAGATTTTTATGAATCATTTTTCGACGTCAAAGCTACCATGGATGGCACGGCTACAGGTTACTTTTTGGAGGGCACTTGGAAATTAAATGATTTTATAAAAAAATAAACAACCGTGTAGTATTTTGAGCAAAAAAATTGCAAAATATATTTAGAAACCAACCTTATATCTCGAAATGGTTTTGCATTTAGCATACTTTTTTTAAAACTTTGCATATCCAATTTTATTGACAAAACAGAAACTTTTATCTTGATTTGAACCAAATATTTGATATATTTCTTTGGTACTAATTACTCGTCATAATGACAGTGAAAGAAACAAATAATTGATGTGTTGAAGTGACGTGTGTGTGATAAAAATATTATAAAGACATTTATAGTGATCATCATAGTGTTAGATTTAACACAAAGAAATAAATAGACATGATGAAAACATTATGTATTTCCGGAAACATTCACAATATTGATCGTATCAGAAATAAGTAGATACGTATCGATCGTATTGTAAATCGTAAATAAACATCACATTTTTCTTTTTTTGCATCCAATTAATAAATTGACTTCAGTTTGGAAACAATGGAATAAAAATACTCGAAAATCTGTAGGTATTTTATAAATAAATTAAAGTGGTGACAACGGGAATTATTTTCCCCTTGTCCCCTATATAATTTTGAAGTGAAGATACTGGATGACAACAACTACTGAACGGATTGGTATGAAAGAAATTTGGAATAAAGTTAGTTTATATCCTGGAATAAAACATAGGATACTTTTTACGGGAAAAGGCTTATTCCCACGGGAAATTCTTACACAACGCGAGCGTAGCCGCGGGCGGACCGTATTATAGTAATTCAAATTATACTTACTATTACAATGTCAAAATGTCTGGAATCTTGAAATACTAAATCTTTTATTTTAAGTGAAATTATAATCATTACTACCCTACACTCCACTACACTAAAGACCAATTAAAATAAAATAAAAAAATATATACTCAAAGATCCAATCATACACAGTAATATACTTTGCGCGATTTCATCAAATTAAACAAATATAATATTTTATCATTGTCGCAGAGGTCATAGACCCGCCTCGATGTTTTAGAGCGGGGTCTGTGCGGGGCGGCGCGGGGAGCGGCTGGACGACGCGGGGCGCTGCCCGCGCTGTCTACCTTACACACGCCTCTTGCGCAACAATTTTTTTTTGGCGTAGCGCCTCAATAGGTCATTTTGAGTAAACGGCGGTTAGGGAAGAGGACATTTTGAATTAATGGCATTTTGAGAAAAGGTTATTTTGAGAGAGGACATTTTGACAAAAGTACTTTTTGAGAACAGGGCGTTTTGAGAATAGAACGTTTAGAAAATAGAACTTTGAAAAAAGGACATTATAAGCTGAGACCAGTTCATTGAAGTACGAGTGACTGGTTTTTTGAGGTACAGGTGCCAGCACATGTAGTTACACACTCGTATTACGAATACTGCACCTATTGCTTCGGGATTAAGGACTCTCAAGGTCAAAGTGGTAAAGGTGCTAGCCAGCGTAATACGTAATGTCCCGTTTTTATCACTTATTCCTAGTTGACACGGCTTTAGTAGCCAATGCTTATTACTTGTCACCAACACTAAGTCCCAATATGACAAGTGAGAGGTAACCGTTTACACGTTGGAGTTAGTAGAAGGTATAAGTGACGCCATGTGGTGACGGCAGAGTAGAATACATTTGTCACCAACCCCTACTCTTCCCGTGGGTGTCGTAAGAGGCGACTTAGGGACTACACATTGAACAGGAACGGGCAGCAGCGCTCTCTGATACAGTAACCTTTTAATCTGCGATCTCCAACCCGCCTGCCAAGCGTGGAGATTATGGCAAATCTCTCCACTTAAGTGGAGGAGGCTCATAGTCCAGCAGTGGACTGCAACGGGCCGTTGATTTGATTTGATTAGTGACGAGACATTCGATATGGAACGACGCCGCCAACAACAACAACAACAACAGCTTGTCACTAAGCACATGTCGAGCTGTTTACACACGGTTAGCAAGCTACAAGTGCTTAGTAAATCGTGGTGGAGGTATCGACTTGTCGTTTAGTAAATAGGATCGATTTCTTTATCGGTTAGCAGATTGTTGGGAACACACCCTAACACAATATATTACTAATTAGTGGGGGAGCGTTGGTGGTCTAGTGGCTAGGGCCGCTGCCTCCCGTCCGGGAGACGCGGATTCGATCCCCAACACGTACCAATGTGTTTTCAAATTTCGAATTCGTATGTACGTTTATTTGACGTTCTTACGGTAAAGGAAAACATCGTGATGAAACCTGCACAATCCTGCGACGATATTCAAAGGTTGTGTGTGAAGTCGACCAACACGCACTGGGCCAACGTGGTCGACTAAGGCCTAATCGCCCTAATTCAGGGTAGGCTCCAGCCCCTCGGTGGGGACGTATATGAGCTGTTGATGAAAGGGTTCGGTATGTGAAAGTACGCCGATCTTTGTGTTTCTTAATGCACCGTCAGGATCATAATGTGACACAATACCAAACAATTTATTTATAAAGTTTTTTTTATCTCGGACAGGATTTGAACCTTTATCTCCTTGGCTTTGCAAAACCACAGATAATATAATACTACGTACAGATGCCTCATCTCATACAAAAAAACTGTCCCTCAAAACTCGGGCTATTCTTCGGGCTATTTTGTTTCCTCCCTTAGCTCACTAGATGGTGCTACGTGCGCACTGACCTACAAAACTGCGAAGATACGCCATCTAGTGCCGAGTTGACGATTTTTCTGGAATATTTCGCTTTTGCTTTTCGTCACTAGATGGAACTAAATGCAGCCATTTAGTATAAACAGCGTGAAGGCGTGTCTCCTGCGAATGTTTAGGTCTACACCACATCTACACTATACACAAATTCGTGTTACTCCTATCCAAAAACTTTAAAAATGTTTTAATGCAAAAACAAAACATCGCTGTGTCAAGGGCTATATTACAACTATTAGATAATAGATGTCGCTGTATGTGTTATATGTCACAAACAATATAACTATTAGACGATAGATAGCGCTGCAAATGACAACGATTGCTTAGACTCTACGTAGTGCCAATGTTGTCACTAGATGTCATCAATAATTTAGAACAAAATTTCCGTACTATGGAATGAGACCCCGTGGCAAAACCAAATAAAGGGTGTGTTCCGAATCAAACTGTCAGCGCCGTCAGCGATCAGAAAACTAAAAGATTGTAAGGGTTTCGCCTGCTGACAGTAATTCGGTACGCGCTTTGAATGCGCTTACATCGATTTCAGCGCGTCTAGGAACGCAGGGAAAGAAAACCAAACTGCCATATTTTATATAAAGTGGCCTAGAGACAATTTTCTTGTTATTTTGTTGAAATATCAAAAAAGGATTTCATTACATTGTTCTTATTTGCTCCGTTTTCAGGTGTATAATGAAGAAATGCCGGTCACTATGGACCTCTCCATGAAAAACTTCCTTCTAGACGATGCTACGCTCAGAGATTGGAATTACATGGGGTTGCCAGGTAAGTCAAAAGGAACATATTATTGAAATAAAAAGAAATATGCCTATCGCACTGCCTGGGAGATTTTCTGACAGCTCTTTAAAAATAAAAATAATAGTTCTAATTAAAACGATAGATGGCACCAGGTGTACTTCGTGGATTCTTTTTTTAAAATCCTTTCAAGGCCCTGGGTGACTCGCTGGATTTCTTCGGATCCACGAATCGTCAACGCCATCTATCGAAGTTTTATAATAATAATAATAATATATTTATATTTCAGGAAAATTCCCATATCGCTATTTTACAATTATCGTTATTGTACATATCAAAAACATTAAAACAATATAAATTTAAAATAAAATCAAAATTAAATTCAAATACAAAAACAAAATTAAAATCAAAATATAAAATTAAATTAAAAATCAGAAAATTAAAATCTAAATCTAAACCATCAAAAATTAATAATACTTTAATTGTCATATTAGATAGGGTGTAATGCTGGAATGCATCAGCACCCACCTCTTCAGCATAAGGGAGTCCCACCGTTCGGACAATACACGCAGGATTCCATTAGTGCTACCCAGAAGGCGGTACCGCAGCGATGCGCTGCGTTTCCTCATTATGGCACAGAAGTTGTCAATCCTTGCCTGTGTAAACATCGCAGACGCACTACAGAACCGCGGCAGCCCTAATAGAGCCTTGAGTGCATTGTTATATTGGACTCGCAAAGCGCTGTAGGTCCACTGCCTAAAGTTGGTCCACAGGCTGCACGTATAGAATGACTGACAGTAGGCCAAGGCCTTAACTTGCTCAGAACATCGCGCAAACCTGCGGGCCAACATGTTACAGCGAACCGACAGCGCCCTGCGCTCCCTCTCAATGTCCTCTGTGTCTCTCAGATCCTCATTGACCCAATGGCCCAGATACTTAAACTTGGAAACTCTGTTCAAGGGCGTACCGCAAAGTATTATTGGCGGCAAATCAGTATAGTTCTTAGTGCCCGCCCTGAAAACCATAATACTCTGTCTTTTTGACGTTATATCTGAGCCCATGAGTCACTGAGTACTCTTCACAAATTCGCAGAAGCCTACGTAGTGCTCCCAACGAGGGGCTCAGCAGCACCATGTCATCGGCGTAGCTGAAGTTATTTATACACACTCCATCTATGGAACAGCCAACATTGGTGCTACTGAGCTCCCCGATGAGCTGGTTCATATACAAATTGAAGAGACGAGGCGAGCTTAACCCCCCCTGCCTCGCCCCGCACTCCAACCCATACACGTCCGAATATGCATCCACCCATCTCACTGTGTTCTGCTGGTGACTGTACCAGTATTTAAAAATGGACACTAGCTCAGGGGGAAAATCCGTTCAGCAACTTGCTCCAGAGCTTATCATAGTTGACCAGGTCAAATGCTTTTGACAGATGTAAATATCAAGCGAAAACTGGAGTACTCCTAGAGGTATAATACTGAACAGTCTGCTTAAGACAGAGGATTGCGCTTTCTGTTGATAAGCCAGATCTAAAACAGAATTGAGCATCATGAAGTTGGACATACCGCTCCAACTGTTGGTCAAGCAGACTGTCAAGCACTTTAGCTACTATTGTCGCGAGTGATGTTGGCCTATAGTTGCCTAGATCGGACGCATCACCAGTTTTGTTTTTTATTATGGGAACTACAACGGTGTACATCATCGGGTCAGGTAAGTAACTGTGACTAATGCATAGGTTAAAATACATTGAGAGTACTCTAGGTAACTGCCCACCAGCGTACTTCAGGTGCTCAATACTCAGGTGAACGTGTCCTGGAGATTTACCTCTGTTCATTTTACGAATAACATTCTCTACATCTTTAGCAGTAAAACTCACACCCACCTCTCCAGAACACCCCCGAGCACCAGGCACCCGCGTGTCAGCTGCTGGTCCGAGCGGGGACTCCACCTTTATGAACAATTTTTTTTAATTGGCTGTCGGAAAATCCCCCATTTCAAATCACGTCTTTTGAAAGTGTTAGAAAAGAAACAATAAAATTCATCGGTAGATTAAATATTTAAATGTGTGTACCGAAACCGATGGATAATTTAAATGTTATGAAAACTTGATCCAAATATTCTTACTAGGCAAAAGTAGTTTCGGAATATAAAAATCTGTTTTTCTGTTCATATTTTTTATTTTTAGAGTTATGTATCGAATGAGGATAATAAATTAAAATCTAATGCTCCACTGTTGAGTGTTCCTAAATGTGTGCGAGAACGACAAAAATCCATTTGACATTAGTTTAACCAATTAACATTTTTAGGAACACTCAACTTAACAGTTTTTAGCCTCATTTGGACGTTTGTCATGTCATCACATAGAGGTCTAACAACGTTACAGATGACAACTTTAGCGCTGAGAACGGCATTATCGTAGTTCGAGCCACTCGCTGGCCCCTCGGCGTGGACCCGCAGGGGCAAGCGCTCATCTGGATATCCAGGCTTGAAGAGGAAAACGGCATTGAGGTATTTCCCATACCTTGTTAGTAGACTAGGGTGTACCCTGTTCACACTTTGATTAGTGCGAGTGCAAGTGCATGTACTAAACACGTGTACTCTACGTTCGTCATGTTGCGTACGTACTGCGGGCGTTCGGAGATTAATTGATTAGACGAAGAATTGAGTCAAATGTAAACAAGGTCTTAAGGACATTGACTGAATTCAAAATACATTACCTATTTTACACTAGCGGCTAGTTCGCGGTTACGCTGGCTCACGCTGTTTGAGATTTTTACCGTGAGAATAAGATTTCTCACATGGTAAGAGGAATCGAGTGCCTGAGATATCTACAAAATCTCATCCAAATTCCTTAAACCGTTTAGGTGTGAACGTATTTGAGAATGCTACAAAACACTGCTAGATAAACTCTTTAAATCCGGAATAAGAGGCATTGCCCTCAATTGGTTTCAATCGTATCTTGAAAATCGTTACCAGTATGTAGAGATTGATTCCATAAACTACTTGACAGGTAAAATAGAGCGTGTAAGGTCAGATAAGCTTGCTGTGAATGGCTCTATCCCCCAAGGTAGCGTTCTTGGGAGCATATTATTTTTGGTATATATAAACGACCTTCCTAGAGTGTTAGATAATCAGTCTGTACTTTTTGCTGACGATATATCGGTTTTAGTCGCTTGTTCAAATGTAAACGAGTTAAAAGATAAATTAGATACAACATTAGACAAAATAACAGATTGGCTAGAGTGCCACAATCTACTTCTAAATTTAAATAAAACTAAGCTAATATAATTTAAACCTCACCAAAAAACAGCTTTACCAATAGCTTACCAATATAATAACGAGCCTTTAGAAATTTTAGATTCAGCAACTTTGCTGGGAATAGACCTCGACACTAATATGAATTGGAAAACTCAAGTCCAGAAAATTTCTAATAAACTATCTTCTTTCGTTTACGCTCTTAGACAGTTAAAACGTGTGACGGACTTTAAAACAACCCTTACCGCATACTATGCTTATGCCCATTCCAGACTCTCCTACGGTATAATATTGTGGGGAAATTGTAGTGTGGCTGAAGATATTTTTATTTTGCAAAAGAAATGTGTCAGAATATTAACTAATATAAATTAAACCCAATCCTGTAAACCTCTATTTATAAAACACAAAATCTTAACACTCACCTCAATATATATTTTTGAATCCTGTAGATTTATTAGAAAACACCCAAATTTATACACCCCTCTGTCAGTAATAAAGCGTAATAATCGTAACCTAAACAAAAAGTACAATTTTCTAAATTAAAATTAGTTACATCTGGACCTCACACTATGTTAATAAAAATTTATAATAAAATACCGAACTCCATAAAAACCATACAAAAATCTTCATTGTTTAATAAACATTTAAAGTCTTTTCTAATTGCTAAGAGCTATTATAACATAACTGAATTCTTTAAAGACAAACATAATATATAATAAAATTTAAAAACCATATTAATCATAATAAGATAAGGCCCGCTCATTACAAATAAACAATAACAAAAATAAATAAATCTTTGGGGACATCGCACACACTCCATCTGATCTCAAACTAAGCAAAACTTGTACTATGGGCCAAATAACTGCTATACATACATAAATATAGATAAATGCATAAACAACGTCTAGACACAAGGCAAACACAAGTGTTTTCAACTATAATGTACTGTTTCTATGTTTGCAATTAAGTATACTCTATTATCTTCTAAAATATGTAAAGTTTAATGTATTATTATCCATCAGACCTTGATTAAAACTATTTTATATTTATTTAACAATATACTTGTATAAGATAAAATTGAATAATTGGAGTTAATAAGTAGGTAAAACAATATATTAACCTATACGCTCTCTCACAACATTGCTGCGCCCTTGCAGGGGTCACAAAATACTGTACCCTATATTCATAAAACTTTTTATGTACCTACTGTGACTTGCAATAAATGTTCTGAATTTGAATTGGTGAATAGAAATAAAAAAAATACAGTATGACGCTGAATATACCCCACCAATTTCGTCCAGAGCTTATATAAGTAAGTTTTCTTTCTTATATACCGTTGCAGGGCCTATAATAATACGTATCTTGATAACCTTTTTAAGGTGGTAGACTTCGGCCAACCGAACTACTTGAAACTCACGGAAACCGCCTTAATTGAAGGAAAACCTATTCTCATCACAAACATCCTCGAAGAGCTAGACCCGTCCATATCGCCTATTCTGGACAAAGCCATAGTCACCATCGGGCACGACAAGGTCATCAAATTCAACGACAAAATGGTTTCGTACAATCCTGCCTTTAGGCTATATTTGACTACAAAGTTGGGTAAGGATTTTTATTATACAATTTGTTTATCTGTTTGTGTGCAATAATTTCATTCATTCATTCAAACTAGCTATTCGCCCGGAGCTACGCTCGTGTAGGATTTTTTTCCTGTAAAAACTCCTGCCCAGGATCGGGATAAGTGAAAGGAGGCGAGGGAGGCCTTTGCCCTACAGTGGAATACCTCAGGCTAATAATAATAATAAAATAAAAAGTATCCTATGTGTTATTCTGGGGTGCAAACTCTCCATTCCTGTCATACAAATCCGTTCAGTACTTTAAGCGTGTGAGCGGAACAAACATCCAGACAACTAAATATCCAAACATACTTTCACATTTATAATATTGTATTGGTCGTCACCACTCACACTTTATTAGCCAAGTGATCCTATAAACGAAACAGGGCAAATAGTTATTTGATTAACAAGGAGAAATGCGGAAAATTCCAATTAGGTCAGCATTTATTTCTAATGTGTAAAAGTACGAAAAACAGACTTATCGTCGTCTTAACAACTCAGAAATGTCTCAATAGGGGATCGGACTACTTTTTTTTTTGTTTATAAATCCAAACTTCTTAGTTTCTGCTATCAAACACTAAAATAATTTTTGCTCTATCTTTAAAATTGACCGAGTTATAAAGGTTTGAAATTCAAGATTAGACAAAGAGGCACATACCCACTTTTGACGTCATTTGTTAGTAACGTCATTTAATTTCCATACAAAAAATCGTTTTTGAAAGAGACAGACATATTGAAACTTTAAAAAATCACTGTAATTTCGTTTTTCAACCGATTCTGTTTTTTTCTTCGCGAATCGTCTGCTACTGATCTGTATTTTAAAAATAATTCATAAAATATGGTAAATTTAGGAACAGTCCAATCCCCTATAGTGAGGACCGAAGGGCTTGACCCTACTCTGAAGCGATTAGGCTTAGTCTACCACGCTGGCTTTAAAATTTATTCGTAAGAGTGCGAGGTTTCCTCACGATGATCGAAATTCGTGAAGTTAGAACCTGCATGTCCCGCAAACTCTTGAAATTGATGCTCACATCCTTTCCTAAAAAGAAAATGGAATAAATGAAAAAAAAACACTATACATTTTTAATATTCACCCGCTTGAATTTTCTTATATAATAATTACAGGTAACCCAGTATACACTCCAGAGATTTTGACAAAGACTACAATGGTGAACTTCGCCGTGAAAGAACAAGGTCTGACGGCACAACTGTTGGGTATTGTAGTGCGCAAGGAGAAACCTAAACTGGAACAGATGAAGACTGATTTAGTGTTGTCTATTGCTAAGAACAAGAAAGTCTTGGTAAGTTGTCATTTATAACTGTTTGTAATAAATTTAATAGTACATTAAGTGAAAAACGTAATACACAAGATAATTTTACCATCGCTTTGTGGCGACATTTTTGATATGAAACATCTTGGTTTACTTAAACACTTATTTCTATATTATTTGAAAGACTTTTGTTACGATACTTTTGATTCAGTTTTACTTTTCGATATTTAAAAAAATAAATAAAAAAAGGATTGTGTTTTTTTTTTTTTAATGAATGAATTCTTTTTTTTTTTCATGTAAACACTTTTGTTCAAGTAAACACTTTTCTCGATATTAATTGATACACTTTTGTTTAGGTGAATATAAACTTGTCTAATATCAAGTGATACACCTTTGTTCAAATGAACTAATACTTGTTTCGATATTAACTTGAAACACTTTTATTTCGACACTTTTTGAGACACTTGTTCCTATAATAAATTAAACACTTTTTCAGGTGGACTTGGAAAACGATCTCTTACGTATAATGTACGAGTCGCAAGTGCCCCTGCTGGAGAACGAGGAGTTGTTCGTGACGCTGCAGACCTCGCAGCGGACCAGCCTCGAGGTGAAGGAGGCGCTCATCAACAGCCAGGATACGGAGAAAGAAATTGATGCTGCCAGATCGGTATGTGTCTAAAGACTTATTTCAGATTTTTACACGACTGCCCATAAATAGGAGTGCACCTCAACATCATCGTCATCAACGGTCATCCTTCTTCTAATTTACCCGTGTTCCACTATTCCTATACTGGCTAATTAGGCTGAACAGTCGGTCGGTTGTGGTCAGCTGGTTGCGGCTAGCTGATCGTCCTTCCCCATCCCTGAGCGTGTCCCTCCTTACCAACATTGCGCCCCCTGGTGTACCCGTTTGACGGGGACAGGCTTGACCTGGCTGGGATGGTGCCTATCAATCAATCGACTGCCCAAAAATAGGAGTGTAATGTGTTCAGGGTTCATGTATGTATGTATATGAGATTCTTTGTTCCACCATAACTTCTAAATGCCTGCACATATTTGGATGTTTGGGGTATCGTTAGAATCCTTACATCCGCCTGAGTGACATAGGTTAAATTTGTTTTGACAGCGCAGTCGTGGATTCTAAAATGAAATTGAAAAATGTAGTAGATGTGTATTTTGATGATGATGTTGCCTTGTGTCTGGATGTTGTTTATCTTTATAAGTTTGTATTTATCTATTTATGTAATGTATATCAGCTGTCTATAGTACAAGCTCTGCTTAGTTTGGGAGCAGATAGCCGTGTGTGAAGATTTCGCCTCATATTATTATAAATACAAACTTGACCAGTGTAGCTATCATCTTTCAAGCTCGTTTAAGTGCTCAAGCGGCTGGATCCAACTCTGGATTACTTGATCTTTACATTTACGAGTAGAATTGCTACCTAGAATTTAAACAGTTATCGAGCTTAACTTATGTGAATGAAGTCTTTGAGAGTAACAGAAATAAATCTATGCATGGGACGTTTTGGGATGAACATTTTTTTTTATTTTTTTTAGCTTAAAACTATGTACAAACAATCTGCAGTAATAAAAGTAACTATGTATCACACTTAAAATATGCCACAACATGCTTGATGTACCTACCTATGTATACTTAATTAATGATAATTTAGAATAGAATAGATCAAAAAATATAAATAAGAAAATTATTCTTATCAAGACTATAGGTATACACGGTGTTACAAAAAAACCCGTAAATTTTGTATGGAGACCATCTACATTTTGTATGGGAATGCGATTTTTTTAAATCGTTTTTCGACCTATGTTCTTTGGGGAAAGTTGTTCAGTTTTACGAGCAGATTCACACCCTTTCGGCTTTATTTGTAGTTTTGTAACACCTTGTATATATGTCGGAGATTGAAGGTAGATTGATCGTAAACAAACGATTGACAGTTCGAATTCTCACTAGATTAGCATTATTAGTAATTGAGGGTAGATTGTTCGTAAACAAACTAGTGTCACCTGTCAGTTTGAGTGGTAACGTCAGATTGACGAATGAGTTGATGTAACGGTGAGTGAATGAATGAGTCAATGAAGTGAAGTCCTTTATAAGAGCGCGAGTAGAATGGAACCTTCAGTAGGTCCGTGGCAGTCGTGGTGATAACTTGTGTGTCTGTGAGGTTGAGTGAATACTTCGAGAGGACGTGCGGGTCCATGTGTGCTGATCGAATATGTAGTTTCGATGAATGCGTGTGGAATAGTGTTGGTTGTACCACAGTCCAGTGGTGTATGTAACCGTAAGTAGAGTGATATTGTGTTCATAGCTGGTTTATCTGATATTCATGTAGTACTTTGAGAGTAGGTGTTGTTATCATGACCGCGGGTAGAGTAACTGTAATGTGGACGAGTTACATAGGGTACGGGTGGGGCGGCCCGTTGTATGTTGGCCAATGTTCAGTATCTGTTTTCATGCCCGTGTTTCCCAGTGGCATAACTGTTGGTGCTCGGACCTACCTAAACCCCATTTAGGGTGTGATCGGTCCCGATCGCTCATGATAAAGACTATGGTTAGTGTTGCTATTTAGAAAGGTTCTGTCCTGAAATCTTAGTATGAAACGCCCACGTGTATTGTGCATAGTTCTCCTGACAAACATATTGCGTAATAGCAGTGCCCGCGACTTCGTTCGCGCAAGCATTTTGAGTTTACGAAGAAGTGTTTATATTTGTTTACCGCCTTCACCACGTGGAGGTACTCCCAGCCTATGTTATGTATCTTATATTATGATTATGAAAATATTTTTCACGCTTAACAACTTTTCCTAAGGTTCTATATTTGTATCTCTTGCAGTTTAGCTGGACTGCTAGGGTTCCACATCAGGTGTACCAGACCTTTGATTTTTGTATGTTATTAAAAAATACTTATTACGCTTAATCACTTTTCCTAAAGTACTAAATTTGTACCTCTTGTAGTTTAGCTGGGCTGCTAGAGCTCCACAGCAGGTGTACCAGACCTTCGATTTTTGTATGTTGTTAGAAAATACTTATCACGCTTAACAACTTTTCCTAAAGTGCTATATTTGTATCTCTTATAGTTTAGCTATGCTGCTAGGGTTCCACATCAGGTATACCAGACCTTCAATATTTATACGTCAATAGAAAATGCTCATTACGCTGAACAACTTTTCCTAAGGCGCTATTTTCATATCTCTCATAGTTTAGCTGGACTGCTATGGTTCCACATCAGGTATTCCGATCTTCAAAATAAATTATAGCCTATATGTTACCGAGGACCAATACAACAAAAAAAGTTTCATCAAAATCCGTTCAGTGGTTTTTGCGTGAATCGCGGACAAGACACAGACAGACAGACAAAAATTTCAAAAATCATATTTTTGGTATCTGTTACGTTTAAGAAAACCCCCAGACGTATTTTTGTTTTTTCTTTTCAATGTACAGAATTGGCCTCGTACATGTACATGTGTGGATTGTGGAAGAAAAAAAAAAACAATCCTTAAATATCTAACATACCTCCCCGAACCGTTCCCGGAGCAAAGCGTCCAAGTTTTTTTTTTTTATTGTTTTGTTTTTTGTTTAAATGTTTGTGTTTGTATTCGTTTTCTTGTTTTTAATAAAGTGTTTTTTATATTGTGGAAGAGACAACAATATCGGTCATTCATTACAAAAACTAAAAAGATTAAAATAAAAAAAAAGTTAAAAAAACAAAAATCCCGACTGCGTGAATGAACTGAAAAGACGCAAACAAGTGTTTTTGTTTTGTTTTGAATGATCGTGGTTGATGATTAATTCATAAAAATAAAAAAGAACAAAAAATGGAACATAATAATATTGTGAATATTTGATGCTTCCGACTGCTATTTGTGAACACTATCAACCACGATCATTCAAAACAAAACAACTTGTTTGCATCTTTTCAGTTCATTCAGGTTTTTTGTTTTTTTAACAACACACACACACACACACACACACACACACACACACACACACACACACACACACACACACATCTCACATTCTTTGTACATGTTATTGTAGTTTTTAGTCATTTTTGGCTATACCGTCCATCATTGCTTTCCAGGGCTATGTTCCAGTGGCAATACGCGCGTCAGTGTTGTTCTTCGCTCTGAACGACTTGTCCCGAATAGACCCCATGTACCAGTTCTCTTTGGAAGCCTACATAGATCTGTTCATGTATTCTATTGACAGAAGTGCCAAGAGCTTAGAGTTGGAAGAGCGTATCGGTAACATTATCGAGTTTCACACATACGCTGTTTACAAGTGAGTGAAAAAATTGCTTAGAAATTCCAGTAGAAATTCTTGTAGATGGAAAGTCATAGTTTTTTTATCGGATAGAATATTAAAAACCACAAAAAATATAAATAATAATAAAAAAATTAAAAAAATAACCATATACAATAATAATAATAGTTGCAACTTTAAAACGTTAAGCAATCAATGAATCCCACTTTAATTGTTATTGTTAAATATAGCAGCGCAGCGAGTGATCGGTACAACTAAAGCATTTCCTCCACACAATCAGATATAATATAGATTATCCCATATATGCCCAGAAATATTTTGGTCACCAAATTTCGCAAATTTTCAGATACTTTAGTGGAAGAAATCGTATTTTTTTTAATAATTTATAAAAGTCAAAATAATTTATTTCCATAGGATGTTATTACATCACTTAGATCACTATACTTCCGATTGTCGGCACTTGGTGGAACTCCATAGTATTATTAATGATGCAAACACTTGTACTCGTTCCGCATAATTTATATTTGAATGAACCCGACCGGTTTAGCTTTATAGCACTTTCAGGGGTAATGTTCTACATTATTTATTACAAAATTAGACAAAATCGTATTTTTTAACTAACTCGGGTAGGTGTGGGTAATTTACAGAGTCACTGGGCATATATGGTGTTAAACTACAAAAGCTAGTACCTATATTCTCGC
The DNA here is from genome assembly GCA_951230895.1 of Carpatolechia fugitivella. Classification (NCBI taxonomy): domain Eukaryota; kingdom Metazoa; phylum Arthropoda; class Insecta; order Lepidoptera; family Gelechiidae; genus Carpatolechia; species Carpatolechia fugitivella. The sequence continues at coordinate 15,432,786 of OX579655.1, read as the reverse complement.
CTTTTATCTCATCCTATCTCACTCTTCTTGGTATAAGCAAATTTAAATGTTTACTATTCAATCGCAGAGAAGAAGATGAAAACCTCTTCGTACTCTACTCATTCCTATCCTCTCCTCTCCTACTCATTCCTATCCTATCCTCTCCAGAAACACCTGTCGAGCAGTATTTGAACGTCACAAGCTCCTCCTGTCTTTCCACATTGTGGCGCGGATATTATTCCAAGCCGGAAAAATGGCTGACGCTGAATACATGTTCCTGCTGAAGGGGGGTATTGTCCTCGATAGGTCTGAAACTCCGGACAATCCTACTAGTGAGTTTGTGTATTGTGTGTAGAGTTAGTGAACAGTTGAAGCCCTAACTAAGCGTGTGAGCGTTAGACTCTCATTACGAAGGATCTGGGTTCGAAACATTCCAGTGGAGATACTGTGTTCGATCAAAATTTACTTAGACTGTCCCCAGTTTGATTACACATTCATCAACATCAACATCAACGGCCCGTTACAGTCCACTGCTGGACTATGAGCCATCTCTACTGAAGTGGAGGGTTTGGCCATAATCTCCACGCTTGGCAGGCGGGTTGGAGATCGCAGATTAAAAGGTTACTGTATCAGAGAGCGCTGCTGCCTGTTCCCTGTTCAATGTGTAGTCCCTAAGTCGCCTCTTACGACACCCACGGGAAGAGTAGGGGTTGGTGACAAATGTATTCTACTCTGCCGTCACCACACGGCCAACGGCCATGGGTACACATTACTCATATATAATAAAGTTACTGCTTCCGTAGATAACAGATGACAAGATAATTAACCACATTGTAGTACGAGGATCCGAATCCAAATTCCTTTAGATCGAGAGCGAAACGTTGAAATTCAAATATCCCAAAAAAATACTGTTCACAGATGATTGTTTTTTCTTGTATGAATAACTTTTAATTTACTAAAACGCACCAGAAGAAGTAGTTTTTGGAGCCCCTTACAAGATGGGCTGAACATTCTTGTTTATATAGTAGTCTAGATGGTCGCGGGAAGACGCAGGATTTGGGCCAAGCAGGACCGATCATTGTGATGATGCTAGGGGGAGGTCTATGTCCAGTAGTAGACGTCTTTCAGCTGAGATGAAGATGATGACAATCACAATATATCCTTTTTTAAACAGTTACATGTCACGTAGCGTGTTAATCCCTTTCAGACTGGCTCCCAGAGAACTGTTGGGATAACATTACGGAGCTGGACAAAATCGCCGGCTTCCACGGCGTCATCGAGTCCTTCGAGACCTTCTCCAAGGAGTGGAAGGAGTGGTATCTTCATCCTGAGCCAGAAACAATGCCATTGCTGGGTAATCTTCTTTTTGTAATATTGAGGGTTTTATTTTTAATAACCACCATTCCACCACCACCAAAAATGTACATCAACCGCCAGCCATATTTCTACATCTGATGTTGGTTAGTGTAGGTCTTTTTGCCCCCCGAGAAAACTGTTGGGAAGTTTTCGACTATGAAATAGTACAAAGTTAGGCGTTAGTTATGTGTTTAGTGTCAAATAAAAGTTGTCTATGTCAGAAGAAATTTGTGAGCGTCAGGACCGCTTGATAGGTGTCTGAAAATTTACGAAATGTATACTATAAAACTGTACCTAAATAGTACTGAATAGTACCTATGAAAAGATAAATAGTACTTCAGGCATTTACATTATAAATAGGTAGCGCAATGCTCAATCCATTCTGATGTATGGAGGTGTAGCTAGTTTAAACATTGCCAGAAATATCAGCTCTTACGATCGTGACTCGTAACTTTCTAAAGAAGATCTCAAGAGTGTTTTATTATTAAGGGTGAAATCATATCAGATTATACGACTATGACTACTGAAATGTGTCTGTGACTTACCCAGGCGAGTGGAACGACATCTGCAGCGAGTTCCAGCGCATCTTGTTCATCCGCTCGCTGCGCGTGGACCGCGTGTCGTCGTGCGTGTGCACGTTCATTGTGAGCGTGCTCGGCGCGCGGTACGTGGAGCCGCCCGTGCTCGACATTAAGGTGAGTTATCTATCCATCCATTCATTCATCCATCTATTTATCTATCTGTCTATCCATTTTTATCAGTCTTACTGGACGTCGAGCCGCCGCCCGTGCTCAACATTAAGGTGAGTTATACTACGACAAAATATAGTGGAAGCTAAACCTATACTGATGGACTTATTACTAATGGAATTATTTATAAGCAGACGGTAGCCTACCATCGAAAGTGGCAATGATGGGCTTAGAAATCAACCATTTTGCCAAGTAATGTGGGTGAGAAAAGCAAGTGATCGTGCGCTTTGACGTGCCCTTATGGAAGCCTACGTCCAGCAGTGGACTGCAATAGGCTGATAGATTGATTGTGTAATAAAATGATGTTCATTGACCTGACTGCACATTATAAAGTTTGAGGACCAGGAACACGTTTTGTACTTCATGAAAATTAATCTATGAATTCTGTTTTGTTTCGTTGTCAGGCTGCATGGGAAGAATCAACCTGGAAGACGTCCCTCCTATTCGTGCTAACTCCTGGCGTGGACCCCACTGCGGCATTGATCCAGCTCGCCACTGACGTGAAGATGTTCGACCGCTTCCAAACACTCAGTCTTGGCCAAGGCCAGGCGCCTACTGCTGCCAGGTATGTAGCTGTCTCGTGACATAAATCTATCTATCTCTGTCTGGCGTGGATCCTACTGTAGCCTAAATTCAGCTCGCCACTAACGTAAAGATGTTCGAAAAAACCAAAGTTTAAGTTTAATAGAGATTAATTTTACTCTATTCACAAAAAGTCGAAACAAAACAATAATATGACATTATACTTTAATTTATCAACTTTTTTCTATCTGCTTGGACATTTCTGGTTAATATATTAGTTCATTTTAAAACTGGTTTAGCAGATCTAATCAAACGATGTCTAATTGCAAAAATCGAATTGTTTAATTTAACTTTTTGTCTATTTATAATACTTAAATAAGAAAATAAATGCAGGATGCTGACAACGGGCATGCGCGACGGCGGCTGGGTGTTCCTGGCCAACTGCCACTTGGCGTGCGCGTGGCTGGCCGGCCTGCGCGGGCTGGACAACCCCAAGATACACCCGCGCTTCCGGCTGTGGCTGTCCTCCATGCCTGACGACAAGTTCCCGCTGAATATGTTGCAGAGGAGCATTAAGATGACCACGGAACCTCCTCAGGTAATCTTCTCTGCAACATTTGTTTCGCCTCTCCAAAACACTTGTGCTCGGCTCGATCTTCCGTTTTCTTGGTGATCTGCCCACTCTTCTCCTACCCAATCGAGGCCTCCAGTCTAGATCGCATTCAATGCTCAAGCAACACACAGGAAGAAACCATCCTATAGATAGCCAAAGAACTGCCACTTGGCCAACTAATTTCTTCTCAACAATGTACTACAGAGGCGCATTACTATGACCAAGGAACCTCCCTAGGTAAAATATTCCCTATTGACAAGCTCGTTTTACTTATTTTAGGATTCTTAGTAGCTCTGGTGGTATCGAGAAAGTTATTGAGGCTTTTCAGGCGATAAGAGGTGTGGGCAGTGTTGGGCGTAATCATTTAAAATTTCAATCGGATTAATTAGTCAAACTAAAATTTTTGTGATTTTTGGATGTTTTAGATGTTTGGATGTTACGCTATAACTTGAGAACGGCTTTACCGATTTCATTCATCTTTTTTTTAAATGTTTTCTAATACTTCGTAGAAGGTTCTTGCATAAAAAAATAAAAGAAAAATGCGCAGGGTAGGTGTAGGGTAGATGTTGGAAAAAATGGCAGGACAATATCTGCCGGGTCAGCTAGTATATTGTACTTATAAATATAAACTAATATATCATAGGTATAATATACACAAAATTTGTAACAAATCATATTGTATTTATACCTAGTTATATTAAATATTTGTTATGTTCTCGGACCAACCACCCACTGGGCACCGCATTCTGTATAATTTACAAACTAATTACGAAAAAGTTGCGGTGCGGGGGCGCGGGGAACACGCCGTGATTGGTTCATCTCGCTCACGCAACGTATTGACGGGTCTCACAATTGGTCGAAACTGAAGTGAGCCGCGAGGTATTGGCCGCCCAGAGATATTTATATGTGCAAATGCGCAAATATGTGCAAATGCACCTATGCTATGGGTGGTTGGTCCGAGGATTTGTTAGAATACTATTGTTTGTAACAGGGTCTGAAAGGCAACTTGGTCCGTCTGTTCGCGAACATGAACGAGGACAGGTTCGACGAAGCGGACCCGCAGTACCGCAAGCTGTTGTTCTGCGTGGCGTTCTTCCACTGCACGCTCATCGCCAGGAAACGGTTCCGGCAGCTCGGCTACAACGCTGTCTATAGCTTCAACGATGCTGACTTTGACGTAAGTATATATGATGTTAACAAATTAGTTCCAAGTAGTTTAGAGGGTAGGTTGTTATGTCATTGATAAGAATTACATACCACAAAAAAAAATGACAATCATGTAATAAGAGACACGCAATAATTGAGGCATTAAGGCAAACGTCTTGTTCCGACTAGTTGATGTCAGATAAATGACACAGACCATTGTTCTTTGGTGTAGAAGTCTTGCTCAGGACTTCTTGCTCGTTGAGATTGCTCAGTCTGGTTGGTGTGAAATAGACACGCCATTGTTGGAATAAATGTCTTGTTCAGACTAGTTGGTGTCATCGTTAGGCACACGTTTTGCTTGGTCGTTTGTTTGCACTTAAAGATGGTAGTTGCAGTTTTGTTTTATTTTTTCATTTTAGTTAATCAAAGTGTTAAGTGTATAATCTGGATAGTAGTATGATTCGAAACTGAAGTATAATAAGACGATTGAAACGCTTGAATTTGTGGCCCAGCAGCCGCCACGGAGCTGCTGTCACTACACGGAGAATGTTGTAGAGGATAATAATATAAAGCGTGGCAAAAACCAGGGTTCAGTCCGAAGAAAAGGTATTTATTGACCGAGCCACAGACGGGTATTTGAACCAAAAAGTCGATCAAAAGTAGGTAGGAACAAAATCTCGAATTATAAGCAGCAATTTTTTTTTTTACACAGGTGGGTACATAGAGAATTAGCAACTGACATTCCTTTTTGCTTTACGTTATTAAAACAATTGCGCAGGATCACTTGTTATCAGGTTTACCGGCAATTAATCGAGTTTTAAATACAGGGAGTCTAAATTTTGGAAGATTTATATTGAAAAATTTCTGTGTTTTTAGAAGATAATATTGATATTTACAATGAATAATGCGGAGCCAGGTTCGTACAATGGGATTCGATAAGATTTTGATTGTTTAATTCAAACGTAGAAAAGATATAGCACATTTAGTGAGCCGTAAGGAAGAGTTACGAATTTTACCATTTTGTGAACATTTGTTAAGGTTTTTGTTATATGTCATTGTGAGTCCCAGCAAAACTTTTAACTGTTTTCAATTCCAAAACTAATCAACATTGTTAATTTGATCAAAATTTATGCCAAAATGTGCCAATTTAATTTTTATTTTATTCTTTTATAACTCTCCCTAAACCACACAAAGTTACAGTTTTCATGTGGATGGTTGTTTTTTTTTTATTATTTTTTTAGGAGGTACTGGTCGGAATATTATGACTAGACGTACAATGCAACAAAAAAGTTCTCAGAAAAAGATTTCGCAAAAAAGCTAGACTTATTAGAGACAGAAATAACCAATAAATCTACTTTTCCCGCTAAGGAAACTCAAGAGTTTTTGAAAACGTTTTCGCGTATTAAGTCGCAAATGAAGTCTAGATGGGAGGCTGCGAAACGAACAGAACAAATATTTCAAAAAAAAAAAGATAATTGGTTACAAGGCATTCCGACTAAAAATTGTACGGAAAAAGTGGGTCGTCCCGAAAAGAGTTTTGATAAGTTAAGTGATTGTAGCAAACGACGCAAAACTCAACATTGCCGCGCTGTTATATGCTTGCCAAATGAAGCTTCGAGAACATGGACATACAGAGAGTGCCAGAATCATCAAAGATATCATGACATCTTCTGAATTGGCTGTCGAGTATCGGAAAGCATTAATTACCAACCAAATCCCTGCGAGACCGCGGTTAACATCTACTCAGGCGTTGTGCATCTTTATTGAGGCTTCACTAACATGAAAACAGTATGAAGTTATTAGAACAAGTGATAAACATTTGTACCCATGTTACAGCATTATACAAAAATAAAAAAAAGAATGTTATCCTCGCCAAGAAGCTTATCGTGTGACTGCAACTGTTGCAGAAATTAAATTACAAGATTTATTAGACCACACAGCTCAACGTTTGGTGCTATATTTAGATGAAGTTTTGAGCCATCTTACTAAAGAAGAAAAAGTTTCATTGGAACTAATTTCTAAGTGGGGCTGTGATGGTTCCCAACAGACAGAATACAAACAAAAATTTGTAAATGGGACTGATTCTGATGCAAATATTTTCCAGTCATCTTTTGTGCCTATCCAGATTATTTGCCGCAGTAACAAAAAAGCGATTTGGCAAAATCCAACTCCTTCTTCAGCCCGCTATTGTAGACCAATGAGAATAAGATTTGTGCATGAAACTTCTGAAATTACGAATGAAGAAATAAGATATTATAAGGAAAAAATACAACATCTGCTAGAGACTAAGGTTGCTCTATTAACTGGCGAAGAAGTGTCAGTAAAGCATAACATGTTATTAACTATGGTGGATGGCAAGGTCTGCAATGCAGCCACACAAACTACGTCAACTATGAGATGCTACATCTGTAAAGCTACATCCAAAGATTTTAATGACTTGACCAGAAAAAGGGAAGAGGATCTTATTAGTGTTGAATTCGGCTTGTCCGTTTTACACGCGAGAATTCGGTTTTTTGAAACTTTGCTCCATCTTTCATATAAGTTACCTTTGAAAACCTGGCAAGCCAGATCCCAAGCTCAAAAAGACGTTGTAAAGAACAGAAAGGCCGAAATTCAAGCAAAATTTAGGGAAGAACTTGGATTAATTGTGGATGTTCCCAAACCTGGGTTCGGTAACAGTAACGACGGCAACACTAGTCGCAGGTTTTTTGCAAATGCCCTAATGTCTTCTGAAATCACTGGTATAGGTCATGAATTAATTCAAAGATTTGCTGTGATCTTAGAAGTTATTTCTAGTGGGTACAAGATCGATACTGCAAAGTTCACAAATTACTGCTTAGATACGGCAAAACATTATGTTGGCCTTTATAATTGGTACCCAATGACACCTACCGTGCACAAAATTTTAATTCACGGACCCTTAATAGTGCAACAGGCATTACTTCCAATTGGATGCTTGTCAGAGGAGGCAGCTGAGGCGCGGAATAAGCATTTCCGTCAGTATCGGCAGAATTTTTCGCGAAAATTTTCACGAGAACAATGTAATTTTGACACTTTGAACAGACTTCTCTTAACTTCTGAATCCATTCATGAGTAGCATCAGGCCAAAACCGCAAAAAAAAATCGTGCTTTCAGTGCTGAAGCAATGGAAATGATATTACCAGCTGATATTTTATCTTCTTCAACAAGCCAAAATGCTTCTTCTGATGAAGAAGATTGGGAAGGTTTTTCAGATTAAAACATTTTTGCAATAGTAAATGAAAATAGATTATGCCTTTCACAAACGTCCGTGTATTATTTTGTTGATTAATCTATAGTATGTCATTTTTTTGATATTTCATCTTTTTTTTCTATACCGTGCTTTGAAAACATGAAAATTTATCGTTACTGTTAATTTAGCAGTACAATATCCTAAAAAATTCAAGTTAATAATTATGATCGATTTTTTGGTTCAAATACCCCTGTGTGCGAGCGAGCGAGCGAAGCGTCTCTGTTTCAGCTTGGCCAAATTTGCTTTTGTATGTCCATCTGTTTGTTTGTTTGTGGTTTGTTTGTTTGTTTCAGACTACAGGTCGTGTTTCTCAACTGATTCTCGTGAAATTTTGTGAGCAGGTTCGATAAATTAATAGATTTTTTTTGTCGAGTCAGTTTTTGGAAATTTTAACAAATGACGGAGTTATGGGGGTTGCTAGCTTACAAGGTCTACCGTCGAGGCTGTTTTTCTCTACAGGTCACATTTCTTAACCAATAAAATAAAATAAGATAAAATAAGATAGGACAAAATAAAATAAAATACAATAAAATATAATACAATAAAATAAAATAAAGTTTAAAAATAAAAAAATCAAGGGGTTGGGAATATTTGTCGAGAAAAAAATAATTTTGAAAAGATATATACAGACTCGCGAGGTCTACAGCTCAAAGAGCCACTAGTTATGTATTTATATGTTATATACAGCATGAAATGTACATCGTTTTGTTCCCGCCGTGTAGAGATAGTACCCGTCAAACTGAACAACTTTTCACGAAAAAAAAAAACTCCAGTGCCAAAAAAATTTTTAGTCTCTCCATACAAAATGGGTCGCCCGGGAGTCTCACTTTGTATGGAGAGACCAACAATTTTTTTCAAACGATGTAAATTTCACGGTGTATTATAAAACTGGAAAATAGTAACAAGGTTAAGCTTTTCACTGTTGGAGATCAGGACATGAAGTGAAGAAATTAGCAGAAAAAAGACAAAATCGACACGTAAGAAACGTAAGAAATCTAAATTTGAAAATGAATTAAAAATGAAAGATAAAACTGCCAGCAAGAAAGGTTGCCAGTCATAAAACAGGAAAGAGGACGAATGCCTCGTTACACATTTATGCTTCCTTGTGTCTCTTCTATCACATTACTCGAATCCATTACCGTACACAGTTCTCTAATTCTGGGATTTTAGGGTACATTGTGTATTTGATTGCTACTTAGAAAATATACTAGATACTGGCGAAATCACCAAGGTGTCTGTCGACCGCCATAATTAAAGAGAAAGACGTCTTGTTCAGACTAGTTGGCGCCATATATATATTTACGCTATAGTTAGGGCAGACGTCTTGCTCAAACGACTTACCTTATTAAATCGAATAACCATTAGACCAACACTAAAATAAATGATAAAGTTATAAAGTTTTAACTTGCTACACAGAAACACAAGTCAACAAAATAAGTTTAATTAAAAATCCTTTTTAAACAAGCTTTTAAAGCCGTGGAGTGGAGTATCCTTGTTAAGACAACCCAACGAGCCCAAACACGACTAGGTTGTGGTGTGTATTTAAGGAGTTCTTATGGCCACCTTCCGGCTCCATCATGAGACCCTGGACATCACGTATGACTAAAGATCTTGTTAAGACAAGTCCAACGAGCCCAAACACGACTAGGTTGTGTTGTGTATTACAGGAGTTCCTATGGCCACTTTCGGTCTCCATCATCAGACCAGCTCCATGGTATCATAATATTGCATTGTCATCGCGGTTACAGAAGTGTACCCAGCAAATTCCAATGGCAGCAAGTGCTTCAAATTTGAGTTGCAAGATTTCGCCCGAACATGCCCACATACAGTGCAAGCTAAATAAAAGCTTGTAAAAAAGTAATGGCTGCTATTCCCGAACCACTCAGTTACCCATCTATCTCACACCTTAAAAAGTAACCCACGATTTTACTTCAGAACACTGTAAGAAGCGGTGCAGTAAACAGGCAGACGACGTAGATAGGAGATATTGGCAGCATAATTTACGCAAATGAACTTAGAAGCTATTTCCAATCTTAATTATTTCGCCGAAAATTAAGAAATCCTGTTTGGTGTTCTTGCTAGGGCATGCGAAACCGTATTTTATGTGCATCTACATAAACTTCTCAAAAATGACAAAATGACAGTTAGGCGGTCATTACACTTCACCGTCGATATGTTATCTGTGTGCTGTTACCTGCCGCAGGCTGCAGCAGAATTTCAGCGATTTGCCAAAAGCGAATCATTATGCTGAGCTGTGGCCTTTTTAGCATTGAATACTGCACTTTATTTTCATCACTTTATTGTCATTAGTGATTTTATTAAATATTTTGAATTGTACTATTATAATGTGTGTGCTTTGTGCTAAATAAATGATTGAAATGATTGTCTGTCTATGTCCATGTCTTAAGGTGGCATTAATATAAAACAGACGCTGTGTAATAAAGCTTACTATAAGTTAGTTGATTATTTAAATGACAAAGAGGCTTGGTGTTCGGATGGTCCAGCTCGGCACAGGAAACATTAACAATGTATATTGACTACTGTATACAATATTTAATTAAAAAAAAAGAAAAGTACAAAAGATACGAGTCCTGTGGAGTTTCTTCTGGCCGTTCTTCTCCACAGAAGGCGTACACTTGTAGTGAACGGGCCCGGGACACGCTCGAAAATGTGATCATTACTGCCAAAAACAGTACGCGAAGTGACTCATTTTTGGACGAAACATTGCCCCATACAAAACAGCGGCCAGGAATGTGCCCACAAACGGCCCAGGCCGGCAAAGTAACTTTCGTCTAGAAATTTCAATGTTTTTGAATCGTACACGAATCGTAGTGATTTGAGTTGGCTGTATGCTCTATATGACACTGGCACAGAACAAAAAAAGAAAAGTGCGCAATATGGCGGTTTGTAATTTTCATCTCTTAATTTTATCGTACTATTTTGTTACTTATTTTTCATGATGGAGTTAACTAATCATTGAATTAGGGAAATATTACGACAATGAATGGTTCAAGTAGTCGAAGTAGAGGTTAAAGTGATAAAGGTTAGAACTTATAAGTTTAGTACGATACGAGTACACATCCAAATCTAAGGTTCTTATAAGGTAATTGTTTTTTGTGTTTTATAATTTCCTCGCGTATTTCAGAGAAAAGCACTATAGAGGCCTCGGCCGCAATAACTCTTGCTGGACTCGTACACAATAAATGTCCTCGCCTGTGGCTCGGACTTTAAACCTGTCCTCGTCCAACAATAACTAATTTTGCGGCCGCGGCAGTAATGTACTATTGTTAAATCTTACTTCGAATAGACACTTTTATCTTTTTTGCAGGTATCAGACAACTTACTGGCGAACTATTTGGAAGAATACGAGGAGGTTCCGTGGGACGCCTTGCGCTATCTGTTCTCGATCATCAACTACGGTGGACACATCACCGACGATTGGGACAAGCGAGTGCTCATTGCGTATATCAACCAGTTCTTCAACATTGAGGCGTATGAAACTCCGTTCTACAGGTCAGCTCATGACAGTTTCATCAACAGCTTGTATACGTCCCCAGCGAGGGGCTCGAGCCTACCCTGAATTAGGGCGATTAGGCCTTAGTCGACCACGCTGGCCCAGTGCGGGTTGAACGACTTCACACACAGCCTTTGAATGTCTTCGCAAGAGTGTGCAGGTTTCATCACGATGTTTTCTTTCACCGTAAGAGCGTCGAACAAACGTACATACAAATACTCGTATGAATTCGAAATTCGAAAACACATTAGTACGTGTTGGTACATTGGTGGTGCGGATCGAACCCGCTGCGTCTCCCGGACTCTCAATTTTGGTGGATTGTACTCCCGGATGGGAGACCAGTTTCGTTAAAGAAAATGATGAAACCAGGGTTTGTGTTATCGTCAAACCAAACGATATAAATGACGTCAGGTTATTTATTTTTCTTTTTATGGTTTTGCTTTGTGTAACCTTTATTTGAATTAGTTAAATATGGCACGTATAGTTATAATAAAATATATAAAAAAATTAGAATTAAGTGTATAAATTCAATCAGCGTCACATTTCGCGTTTAAATGCCTTTACTCCAGCCATAAGTAAAGTGCGCGCGAAGCTTGTAGGGTATCACTGCGCGCTTAGGATGCCGGGTACGTAAGTATCTCGTAACAAACGGCAAAAATTCCAGGATGTCGAGTATCCCGGCGTACCACATCCCCCGCGACGGCAGCTGGGAATCGTACCGGGACTTCCTCGATCTGCTGCCGGCCGCCGAACGCGCCGAGTCCGTCGGACAACACGCCTCCGCTGACGTCGCCACTCTTGCGCAGGTGACGATACTATGGATGCACTTATAGAAATCTAGCGGTCCGCCCGCGGCTACGCTCGCGTTGTGTAAGATTTTCCCGTGGGAATAAGACTTCCCGTAAAAAGTATCCTGTGTTAATCCAGGTTACAAACTATCTCCATTCCAAATTTCATCTAAATCCGTTGAATATTTTAAGCAACAACGCGGCGGAACAAACATCCAAACATCTAAACATTAAAATATATTTTCACATTTTATAATATTAGTGTGAAAGTGCGAGGCGTCGTCCTATTGCCATCGCGCGCGCGATCATGCGATGCGAGTTCATCGTGCGATGAATCCGCTCGCGTGATCAGAAACCTATTGTCCTATTTGCGATCACTCTCGAAATGGCTCCTAACAGTGATGCACAGTTTTTGCTATCGAGCAATATTTCTTTAATAGTGAATAGTAGGGGAGGCCTACGTCCAGCAGTGGACTGCAATAAGCTGATTGATTGATTTAATTTTAATTATTCAAGGTTCGCCAACAGGTAATACACCATATGCTTATGATTATTACATGCGTTGGGGAAAACATAGTAGGGTACACCCAATTACAGGCAAACACGACATAAGTTTAACAATCTTAAGGACTTAATGTAACTCATTCAAGACACAAATACATTATAGAGTATTCACAACACACCATATATCATAATTATTATAATATAGAATTCAATAAAAACCTGTGTAGTTTCATTCTAAATTTATTATAACTAAACATTAATAAGCCATGTGGTGACGGCAGAGTAGAATACATTTGTCACCAACCCCTACTCTTCCCGTGGGTGTCGTAAGAGGCGACTTAGGGACTACACATTGAACAGGGAACGGGCAGCAGCGCTCTCTGATACAGCAACCTTTTAATCTGCGATCTCCAACCCGCCTGCCAAGCGTGGAGATTATGGCAAAACCCTCCAGTGGAGGAGGCTCATAGTCCAGCAGTGGACATGTAATGGGCTGTTGATGAACATTAAATAAGTCAATGTTCTCTTTCTGAAAAAGTTCATTGTGGTGGCGGCAAATACGGTTCAAGACACTGTGGAACCCTATGTTGGTTTTGGTGCCGCTAGGCGCAAAGGGCTTAAAGTTACATAGCCGAGAACCGCGACGAGGAGCAGTAAATTTTATTTGAGATAGTAATGAGGGGCAATCTAAAAATACACAAACAATGATTGAGTATTTTCGTCGGACGCACGCATGATCATGATCGCGCGAGCGATGGCAATAGGATGGCGCCTGATGTGATGTTGGAGAAACAATTCGAAACCTTTCAGATCGTAGCTCAGTCAGCCCATGAGCACAGAATAAAAATTACAGTACAGTGAACTGACGAATTATCCCACCCCTTCCCTACAATTTATTAATCTGCACAATTTTACGAAATTTCATGACAAAGAATAATTAATTACTCGGGAAAACTATCGGTTTCGAGCGGAGGGATTTGTCAGCTGACTGTACAGTAATATGTCCCGCCCCTTTTCTTGACAACTCGCAAAGAATGATATTTTAATAAAGATGACGTATATTCATTCTGTTCGGTGTTCAAATTTGATCCCTTTTTAATGCTGGCATTCAGGCATTGTGCTGCTACTACGCGACTATTATTTTTTTCTATTTCATGTCAATGACAATAGGGGATCGGACTGTTCCTAAATTTACCATATTTTATGAATTATTTTTAAAATATAAATTAGAGACGATTCGCGAAGAAAAAAACAGAATCGGTTGAAAAACGAATTTACAGTGATTTTTTAAAGTTTCAATATGTCTGTCTCTTTCAAAAACTATTTTTTGTATGGAGAGCCATATAGCGTTACTAACAAATGACAAGTGGGTATGTGCCCCTTTGTCTAATCCTGAATTTCAAACCTTATAAAGGTCTCGGACTCGGTCAATATTAAAGATAGAGCAAAAATTCTTAGTGTTCGATAGCAGAAACTAAGAAGTTTGAATTTATAAAATAAGAAAAAGTAGTCCGATCCCCTATTGTCTTAATTTGACCGACACATCTACCTCACTCTTTGTATTGGTAGTGTACGTCTGCAGATAAACAAACGTTTGTTTGCTTTGAGTCACACCCTCAACTGTCACACTGTTACTGGTTGGGAAAACCTTTAATGATCACTTCTAAGAAGTCACACCTTCAACCGTCACACTGTTATCTAGCTAGCTTTCTATGGACCGATTTTGATGAAACTCGGTTTGGGGTACTATTTTGACAATATGGAGTGTTGGGCGATCTGTCATGAATTCATGATAAAAAATATTTATTTTTACAGGATGCGATAATTCTATGTAGTACATTGTTCAAACTGTCGTCGACCGGCGGCGGTGGCGCCGGTGGAGGTGAAGATGAGAAGGTACGATGAATGTAGCCTGGAAAATATTGCTGTCATAGCCAAGGTGGCCAGTTTCCAGTTCCCTGCTCTGTTTCTGTGATTAGTTAGACCAACCTGCACTTGGTCAGCATGGTAGACTACAGTTTGACCACTTTCAGGGTTGGCTCGAGCGCTTTAGTAGAGTCGTGTGAGAGCTGACAACATGACCTACGGAAAATAGTCCTAGCAACGAATTATAATTCAACTCTGAAACCAGGGTTTGTGAGGTCGATCGTGTAGAAGGTCCACGAAAAACGAAAATTTAACCAACTATTGACATTCATGACCGTAGATACAACATTGTACATTTGAAAAATGGGTCAGGAATGAAGTACTAAACTTTTTTTTTTGCATGTAGATGTAAAGTGTCGTAAATTCGGAGCGTATGTTAAATATTTTTAAATTTGTAGCGTAGTTGGAAATGCAACCGTGACAGTTTACTATTAGGTTGAATTTAATTTGGGCATACGTTACGAATCTATGCTGAGTCGTTTTATAGGTGGCAAGTTTTTAGCTTTCTTTTTGGTACAATAAAAAAATAATCAGTTATATTTCATGCGATTTGGTAAGCAAGTAGGGCCCAGCAAAGTGTTACGGAGAACACATAGGGCAACATTCAGAGACGAAAACTATCACCTTGATTTTTAATTCCGTGGAATTCTGACAGTTCTCAGGTCGCTTGTGGCAAACCTTTTTTCACATGTACATTTCTGTTATCACTATTATAACAAGACAGGCAAATCATAATTTACATACAATGCAATTAAAATAACAACTCCAGTGGCTTGTGCAAACTCTATTTGAATCTTGTATGGTTTACGCTGTGCTTTTTTATCTGTGACCATACAATACGAAATTAAAGTGAAGTTTGCATGGAAGAATTGTTATTTTAATAGCATTGCTAATATGTTAGATTAAGAACATCTTTATTTTTTTGGTTTCACGCATTTTTAAAAGCCTTTTTGTATTAGAAATATTAACCAACTGTTTACAACCTGTGGTTATTTGAAAATGATACCCGGCCTTAGTAAATATTCTCCTACATTGAATGATGTAACTAACAGATTACAACTTAAAAATATTATAGTCATCCAACAATTGAAAAATTTAAATAAAAAGAAGGCTGCATAAAGTATGACTATAAAATAATTCACTGTGTTTTTTTATTCATCAAAACGTGATACCAGTAATTTTGGTGACCTGTTTTCTGCCTGGCAATACTCCATCGGTCAGAATTCCACGGAATTAAAAATCAAGGTATAAGTAGAGGTTGTTCTTAGAAATGTCAAATGGCGTATGTCAAATACTTAAATTGTTCTTAGCCCAGTCCAATTACTAAAGTCGGTGAAAGCACAAAATAAAAAGGGTTACAGAAGGACCACTCCCGCCTTCAAAAATAATTATGTCATTTCTTGCCAGAGTGAGTCTGGCAAGATGACTCACTCACTCTTTGGACAAACGCTATGGAGCACTTTTTGGGAACTGCGTGGCATCGCCTATAAACGATACGTCAATGTGTGCGTGCCCGAAATGGCAGTTTGTTCTGAGTGGACTCTCCATTGATTTACAACAGGCCTAGATAGAACATGAATGCTCAAAAAATGGGCCGGCAAAGCGGTGCTCAAGCACTAAATTACCGCAGTACATGGCAATAAAAAGACTACATTGGTAGACAATAAGGTTGCAATTAATAGAATACATGTCACTTTTGAATCCCAGCGGTACCTTCAAATAGGTGACATGTTTCTAGTGTATTTATGTATGACGCGCTATATCTAGGCCTGTTGTAAATTAATGAGACTCTCTGTCTGGGCCCCGCGCCGCGCCACCTACTCTGTGGTGAAAGGAAACATAGACTTACAAATTTGCCGTCATAAGAAAATAAGACGCGTCTCCACTGAGCTTCAATCAGAGTAAAAAAATGTTTTGTCTTGCTTAAATATAAAAATTCGCTGCTTGTAAGATAATAGAAAAATAAAAAAATTTTAAATTCAATAATGCGTGTGTAAACTAAATCTTTCACTTTGTAAATAAAAAGTATTAAAAAAATATTTTTTTATTGTAAATATTTGACATTTTCCTTTTCTTCATAGTAAAAAATATATATAAAAAAAATCGTAATACAACAATGAAAAGTCGCATCTTCTACTTAAATGCGTCTTTTCAACTTAGTTTTTATCAGAAGCGTCTTTTCTATTTAGTGGTTATAATGTCATATTGCAGATCCGTCTTATTTCACTAAAGTTATATTAGGGCTGTGTTACATTCAGTAAAAATTTAAATCCTAGTAGATGCGTCTTTTTTTGCTGATTCCGAATATATATGTAACTCAATATCGAAAAAAATTGCAGATGCGACTTTACTTCTTATGACGGCAGAATGCCATATTGATTTTAAATGTTATCTGTTTTTGGAGCTTTGCTCAGTTCGACATTTTTTCGGGCATGTTTAGCAATACTTGGACAAGCTTTGTCTCTGAATGTGCTGGTCTTTATAGGTACGAACCTTTATAGGTACGTTAGTGGTTTTAACAGCCTCCGTGGACGATTGGTCGAGATGTCGACGCCATTACGGAAGTTCCGGGTTCGATTCCCGGTGGGGACACTGTCAAGCAAAACTCTCTTTGTTAGACTTTCCCCAGTTTAGTTAGGACATTGCAGGTTGAATCACCTGATTGCCCGAAAGGAAAGATGATTCGGAAGGCACGTTAAGCCGTTGGTCCCGGCTACTATCTAGCCGTTACACGAGCCAAGTCAGTGGCATTTGGCGGCTCTATAACACTGACCCCAGGGTTTGTGAGGTCGGTTGTCGACCTTACAACCCACACGATGATGATGATGATGATGATGGGTGGTGTTAACGCTAGGTTTTACGTCTAGGTGGACGAATTAGCAGCAGAGATGATACTTAAGTTGCCGTCCAAGATCGACATGGAGACCACAGAGAAGCTGATGGGACCTGAGATAGTGATGCCCATGTGTGTGTCGCTGCTTCAAGAGATCACATACTTCAACGCGCTTATCGCATCTATCACCGCCGGCTTAAAGGTCAATTTATTCACTCACTGATTCAATTATTTCATAAAAGTCATACCCTCACTCATTCATTCACTCTATCACCGTCGCTGGCTTGAATGTAAGTTCGTTCAATCCTTGTTCATTCACTTATTTACTTGTTATTTGTCGTTCTTACACTCAGTTATTTAGTCATTCACTCGTTCATTTCCTCACTCATTCATTCCCTTCGTTAATTTATTATAAGCTTGAGGCTGTAATGGTCATGTGTGTGTCGCTGCTTCACTCATTCAATCCCTTATTTATTCAACCATTCATTAGCTTGATAATTCTGTC
Organism: Carpatolechia fugitivella; assembly: GCA_951230895.1. NCBI lineage: Eukaryota > Metazoa > Arthropoda > Insecta > Lepidoptera > Gelechiidae > Carpatolechia > Carpatolechia fugitivella. Next base: position 15,415,080 of record OX579655.1, on the reverse strand, counting down.
ATTCTTTCACTGAATCATTTACTCATTTTCTCGTTTACACTCTCACTTATTCGCTCCCTCATTCATTAACCAATTCACTCGTTCATTGCCTCACTCATTCACTCATTCTCATTCCTGCATTAATGACTGACCCTGCGTTCCGAGACGCGCTGAAATCTATTAAAGTACCCGTAATCACGTTCCGAATCACTGTCAGCCATACATTTTTTTGCTTTTCTGATCGCTGACAGCGCTGAAAGTCTGATATGGAATGCGCCCTGCATTTTTTCCTTATCGAAGAATTTATAATTTTTTTATTTGTTTCAGGAGCTTCGCCGAGCGATTGAAGGATTGGTGGTGATGTCAGAAGTATTGGAGACGATGTACACTTGCATATTTGAAGGGCGTGTGCCCGTTTTCTGGAAGAAAGGTTAGTTCATCAAGAACATATTAAATTAAATTCCCTTGATAAATGCGTTGAGTGTAAGCCAATTAAAAAAAATACAATTATCTTTTTACAAATAGCGGTTTCGTATATAAAAAAAAGATTGTTGTTGTAACAGAAAAGCCTGTAAAAATTGCACTAAAAGTTAGTTAAAGTAAAAGTTAGTAATAGCACTAAAAGTTATTTTTTTTACATTTAATGAAGGTTTTGGTTTATTTTTTTAAATAGTGCGCATATTGCTGAGCTGTTGATGAGTGCATATTTATATATAAGGCGTTTTGAAAGCAATTTTTTTTAATTTATTTATTTATCAGGCTAAATCCTTTACTCTTAAAACTAACTTTCTTAAGCCGTCAACTGCGATTTTGTATATGACAGCAGACTTAATATGTCTCCGGCGCAGTTGACCGCTTAATTCTACTATTGATGTCATCGGGCAAACTGTTCAATAGGTAAGGTAGACGTTTTTTTAACGTCCTGTCACCATAGTAATTATAAATTCTAGGAACGACATATTTGCCCGTGTCGTCGCTCTTGTGTTATGTTCATTGCTAACATTGATCAACAACGAGTCATGCTCTCGACCGCTGTGGTTATTGATTGCAAGAAGGTATTTGTGTTTTAGATCAATCTATATAAAATGAGCCGTGTGGTGAGCCAGAGGTGACGGCAGAGTAGAATACATTTGTCACCAACCCCTACTCTTCCCGTGGGTGTCGTAAGAGGCGACTTAGGGACTACACATTGAACAGGGAACGGGCAGCAGCGCTCTCTGATACAGTAACCTTTTAATCTGCGATCTCCAACCCGCCTGCCAAGCGTGGAGATTATGGCAAAACCAAACACTTAAGTGGAGGAGGCGCATAGTCCAGCAGTGGACTGTAACGGGCCGTTGATGATATAAAATGAACCCCCATTTCTTCTGGTTACGCTATAACTTGAGAACGGCTTTACCGATTTCATTAATCTTTTTTTAAAATGTTTTCTAATACTTTGTAGAAGGCTATTACATTAAAAAATTAAAAATACGCAGAGGGTGTAGAGTAGATGTTGGGAAAAATGGCAGAACAATATCTGCCGGGTCAGCTAGTAAGTAATATTTTAAAAACTTTGAACAGTTTACTATAATCTTGTTTAAATAGTACTTTTGACGAGAAACATGCGTGCGCCCCTATACATTATGGTTATTTGTAGCTGTTGGTTTGCCAGTAAAAATAAAATAATCCCCTTCAGGGCGTCCGTCAATGAAGCCCCTCGGCGCGTGGTGTCGCGAGCTGCTCCTCCGTGGGCAGCACCTGATGGCGTGGGCGAAGGCCCCCCGCGTGCCGCCCACCTTATGCTGGCTGCCGGCTTTAGTAGTGCCCACTGGCTTCCTCACCGCCGTCATGCAGGTAGGACTATATCCAGGACACCTGCACACTCCTGCAAAGAAATGGATGGTAACAATGGAAAGCTGTTGACTGTGTTCAAACAGTGACAGAATCTGCGCCTGCTCAGGTATTTGTCTGAAAATTGTGCAATAGGGCATTTGACTGTTTCTAAAAAATAATATAAATAAAAATATAGACGACGATTTTTTGAAAAACCAATAAAAAAAAATAGTTCACAAAACTTCGATAGATGGCGTTGACGATTCGTGGATCCGAAGGAATCAGCCCAGGACCATAAAATGATTAAAAAAAATCCACGAAGTACACCTGGCGCCATCTATCGTCTTAATTAGAACTATTGTTTATTTTTTTTAAAAGCTGTCAGAACATCCCCCATTTACAGTGATTTTTTGAAGTTTCTGTTTCTAAAACACTTTTCATAATGGAGATTGTATGGTGCTACTTGCTTGTTACGTCACTAGCACAAAATAAAAAGGGTTACCTACCCGCGCCGATTTTCCTACTTTCCCTGCGTTCCGAGACGCGCTGAAATCGATTAAAGCACCCGTAATAGACAAAACTCATACTTTTTTTGCTTTTCTGATCGCTGACAGCGCTGAAAGTCTGAATCGGAATGCGCCCTTTGTGTCATTATTTGCCTCTCTGTCTAATCTCCTCGCGCCCCTCGATATAATTACTCGTCTTGTTGGTACAGACGACGGCGCGCGCAGAAGCTTGGCCGATTGATACGCTGTGCTGGGAGTTCACTGTAATGGCGCTGGAAGAAACCGCCTTCGTGCGGCCACCTCGCGACGGAGGCGTTTACATCAGGCGAGTGTATTTGAACTGTTGGAACTGTAAAAAATTTAACAATAAAAATTGCAGGCTGAATCACCTGATTGTGGATTGTTTCGATTTTATTATAAAGCAGCCTCCATGGCCTAGTGGTCGAGATTTCGACGCCCATTACGGAGGTTCCAGGTTCGATTCCCGGTAGGGACACTGTCAAGCAAAAATCTCTTTGTGAGACTTTCCCCAGTTTGGTTAGGACATTGCAGGCTGAATCACCTGATTGTCCGAAAAGAAAGATGATTCCGTGCTTCGGAAGGCAAGTTAATCCGTTGGCCCCGGCTACTATCTAGTCGTTACACGAGCCACGTCAGTGGCCTTTGGCGGCTCTATAACACTCTGACCGACCTCACAACCCACACGGTAATGATAATGACTTTATTATAAAACACTAGCTTTCCGCCCGCGGCCTCGCTCGCGTTGTGAGATTTTCCCCCTGAGAAAAAAGTTTCCTATGCGTTAATCCAGGGTACAAACTAATAACATCCAAATCTGTTTAGGCGTGAATGCGGAACAAACATCTAAATATCCAAAAATCCAAATACATCTTAGAACGAAGAAGAAGACGAAGAGAAGAGAGAAGTGAGTGTCGGTTGTCGACCTCACAACCCACACGATGAAGGAAGGAAGTTCCTGGCAAATCGTTCCGTATTCTGCCAGCTTCCCTCCCATCATATCTCGCTTAATAGTACAATTAAAGATAATCTGATGATTTGCATATAAGTATTCATTCAGCATCTTTGTTTCGTTATGGCGACGACTGGCTCTAACAAAGTTGCTTATTGTTTCCTTTTTCGTTCAGGGGCCTGTACCTAGAAGGCGCCAGTTGGTTCAAGAAGGATGGATGTTTGGCGGAACCCTTGCCAATGCAACTAGTGTTCCCTCTCACTCCAATACACTTCAAACCCATCAGGGCCACGGGAAAGAGAATGAGGAGTAAGTGCTTCAACATCAACCATATAGCTAGTGCAAGAAGTATATAATTTTAAACTTTCGCGATCATTTTCATATATATGATATATTTTACTTTTCATATATTATCGCGGTAAGCCCGTAAAATGTCTCATAAATGTTATAGTGCAAGTAGTTCTTGAATCCGCTAGTATCTTTCTCTGTCTCACAGTCATGTCAGAGACCTTTTGGCAGCTCTATAATTCTGACACCAAGGCCTGTGAACAGTCTGCAAGTATTTCTTTGTAAAAGGTTGAAATTGGAAGGTTTTGACTTCTTTGATAGATGTGAGCGACCATCTTTAATTATACACGGTTCTGTAGCCTAGTTGGTAGTACGCCTGCCTTCGAAGCACAAGGTCGCGGGTTCAAATCCCGTCCAGGACTTATACAGGTTTATTAACTTTTGGATGTTACATCTCTTAGTTTCGTCATTACATTTTTTTATGTGAGTTCACGATGCGCGGACTCTGTTTGCCTTGCACAAGGCAAGCACTTGTGTTTGCCACACGTTACACGTTTAAACAGTAAAATGTCCTTGGACGAGACCTAGGTTGTGTAAGAAGTCGAGCAACCCGCACTGGGCCTGTAGTCTAAATTTTGATCGCCCTACTTCAGGGTGGGCTCGAGCCCCTCGGTGGGGTCGTATAATCGTCGTCTATCAGCTAGCAATAGTCTACTTATACATTATCATCAAGAGCTCATAAACGTCCCCACCGAGGGGCTCGAGCCTAACCTGATTTAGGGTGATTAGGCCTTCGTCGACCACAGCCGCAGCCCCAGTGCGGGTTGGTCGACTTCACACACAACCTTTGAATTTATTCGTAGGTGTGTGCAGGTTTCATCACGATGTTTTCCTTCACCGTAAGAGCGTCGAATAAACGTACATGAATATATGAATTCTAAATTCGAAAACACATTGGTACGTGGTGGGGATCGAACCCGCGTCTCCCGGACGGGAGGCAGCGGCCCTAGCCACTAGACCACCGACGCTCTCACTTATGCATTTCTGTTACATTTCAGACCGGTACATCTGCCCGTGCTACTATTACCCGCTGCGTCTGGGTGCGTTCGTCGTTGCCACCGACCTGCCCTCTGGAAAGGAGAACTCCGAATTCTGGATCAAACGAGGCACCGCCATGCTTTGCACGCTGGCCACTTAGAAGTTCCAATGAGTTTTAATAGGTGGCGCTGTAGCTAATATCACCATTTAAACATACCGTTATAAATGCTTGTGTGCTCTTACAACCGATAATGGCTGGAAAATTACAAAATGTGGCGTAGCTTTAAATTGTGACTGTCGTTTTCGAACGACCTCTAATTACGGCCATTATTTGACTTGAATTTGCATCAGTGCCATCTGCTAATCAAAACTACTTTTTAATCAAATGTAACTTAAGTTCTATTTGTTAGAGTTTGACAGTAATGGCTATGGTTGTACCTAAGTGTTGCTTTGGGTTTGAGAATAGTAAATCAGTTAGTTTGCAACTGAAAAAGGCGCGGCATAGTTTTCGCTGTCAAGCTGACAATATCCTTTAATGTTGATAAATTTAATTAGAAATAATATATTTAATTACTAATATACTTGTATTTTTTATTAATATTTCCTATAAAATTAAATCTTATTATATCAAAAGATATAAGAAATAAGAAATTTTTGGTCTGACACGATATTGGTTCTTATAATTTTTCACTGAGGGTAAATATTTGGCGGGTTCGATTCTCGGTGCAAATGAATGCAAATGAAACAAAATACAATACTATTTTTTTACGTAGCCTGTAATGTGTCCCACTGCTGGGCAAAGGCCTCCCCTCTATTTGTCCACCGCTCACGATCTTTAGCTTCCACCTGCCACTCTGTCAGAAACGTATCCAGGGTCATCTCGCCAACGTCTCCGGGGTCTACCCCTTCGTCGGCGGCCATTGTCTGGTCCCTTAATCCACTTGGGACAGATTCCGGATTCGACGGAGTTATTCCTTACTGAACAGATTCCGGATTCGACAGAAAATCTACGTTTAAGTACAAAGGTAATAAACTCTTTAATATTGATATTACTAAATCCGGCGAAGTGAGAATCCGACCTATTGCGATTCCGACCAAGTGAGAACAAATTATAAGCTATTATAGCCTCTTTAAAGTGTTAATGCAAATCCTTCTTGGTCAAATAGTTTATCAGCATTCATCAAGTTGTCATTTATGGATAATATGTCATGTTTGATCTTTCATGTTCTGTGGTCATCCTCGCCCATCTATCAGGATGCATACAAGCAACATGCGCTGCCAAATCCATAGACAACATTTTTTTAACACACTGCCCAATCCCACTTCAGCCGCGCAGACTTCATCCCGACATTCGGCTCGATTAGTCCTTTTCACGCCTAATATGCTACGCTCCATGGCGCGTTGGAAAACCTTGAGTTTGGACTTTTGTCCTTCTGTACATGTGACATGGTCCCCATGTCTGTGCGACGTAGGTTAGGATGGGCAGAATGCAAATCAATAAATAAACAAAATGTATAGGGGCCATTTCACATATCTAACAACAGGGGAACAACGAAGTGGTTATATAACCAGTGACGGAAACAAAAGCGAGCATTTTCAAAAATGTGTATTTGTATTGGGAGGTTATTTGCTTTTCTGTTTGCGTCGACAAGATGCACCTGTTTAATATACCAGTTTTACTCTGAACTAGCTACCGTCCGCGGGTGCATGTGCGATGTTTACAATTTTCTCGGTTTTATTACACAAGATATACACACCACAGATCAGAAATACACATACCTTTGGGCGGCCTTATAGTAGCTAAGGGTTCCAGGCGAAGGCCCGGTTTCGACCAAAGCGGAAAGGAGAGATGTGTTTGAATAACCAATCAGATTTCGTTATTTCCACATCTCTCCGCTTAGCTTCTATAACGGAATGTGATTGGTTATTCAAACACATCTCCTCTCCTCTCCGTTTTGGTGGAAACCGGGCCAAAGATACAGGAAAGTAGAACGGACGGTAGAAACGGGACAGTGCAAACAGATAAAAATAATGAATAAGATATTTTTCTCCGCCGTGCTCGAAAATGTGATCATTAACTGTAAAAAAACAGTACGCAAAGTGACTCATTTTTCAGACGAAACAATGCCCCATACAAAACAGCGTCCAGCTAGGCCGGCAAAGTAATTTTCGTCCAGTTTCAATGTGCCTTTTTACAGCATACCTACTCATTCAAATTTTATATGAATCGTGGCTGCTCTGTATGACACTGGCAGAGCTAAGAACAAAAAGCTTAATTAAAAATCCTTTTTAAACAAGTTTTTAAAGCCGTGGAGTAGAGTATCCTTGTTAAGACAAATCCGACGAGCCCAAACACGACAAGGTTGTGGTGTATTTAAGGAGTTCCTACAGACACCTTCCGGCTCCATCATAAGACCCTGGACATCAAGTTTGACTAAAGATCTTGTTAAGACAAATCCAACGAGCCCAAATACGACAAGGTTGTGGTGTATTTAAGGAGTTCCTACAGACACCTTCCGGCTCCATCATAAGACCCTGGACATCAAGTTTGACTAAAGATCTTGTTAAGACAAATCCAACGAGCCCAAATACGACTAGGTTGTGGTGTGTATTTAAGGAGTTCCTATGGCCACCTTCCGGCTCCATCGTGAGACCCTGGTCATCACGTATGACTAAAAATCTTGTTAAGACAAATCCAACGAGCCCAAACACGACTAGGTTGTGGTGTGTATTATAGGAGTTCCTATGGCCACCTTCCGGCTCCATCATGAGACCCTGGACATAACGTATGACTAAAGATCTTGTTAAGACAAATCCAACGAATCCAAACACGATTAGGTTGTGTTGTGTATTAGAGGAGTTCCTATGACCACCTTCCGTCTCCATCATCAGACCAGCTCCATGGTACCATAATATTGCATTGTAACCGCGGTTACATAAGTGTACAAAATTTCAGCAAAATCCAATGACAGCAAGTGCTTCAAAATTGAGTTGCAAGATTTCGCCCGAACATAAACCCACACAGTGCAAGTTAAATAAAAGCTTGTAAAAAAAGAAATGCGCGCAATATGGCGGTTTGTAATTTTCGTCTCTTTTTAGGATTCCGTAGTCAAAAAGGAACCCTTATAGTTTCGCCATGTCCGTCTGTCCGTTCGCGGCTTAGCTCAGAGACTCAGTACTATTAGAAGGCTGTAATTTGGCATGGATATGTCGTCGCCGTCAGATTGTGAACATGGTTAGTTTATAATCCGTCTCGCGATACTGACGTAAAATTGTAAACTGCAGCCAACCATTTACAATCGTATTTGTAGGCGACGCATTCATTATTTACATATTTACACATATAAGTATAGCTAGATTTAATTTGTTTGTTTACTTATGAACTAAAATATTTTCTTATATATTTAAAGCATAGCTGTATGATCTACATGATTTTTCTAGGTAAACTTTGTTACTTTTTTATTAAATTTGAGCGGTAGGGTAAAAACGCAACTCAACTACTTTAAATATTCGCGGCCTACCATTGGTCAGTCAGTCATTAGCAAATCCTCGGCTGAGATGCGCTTGCTCCCCATCGCGCGCGATATTTTCCAAAATTGTCGTAGTTATTAGTTCAGTGCCCCAAAACCTAATATTCCATCGTCTAATCAGCGTCTATCGGTTACAGTATTATTTCTCGTTAGCTTATAATCTATCCAAATCAAATCGTCAAATTGCAAACTGTCCCTGATTGGTCAGTTTTGGGTGCGGCAATGAATAAAAAGATAAAACTGGATACAGAACGCGAGCAACTGCCAAAACCGACCAATCAGGAACACGGTTCACAATTTTACGGGTGATAAAATTAACCTGACAGATTATGAACTCTGCAGCTTTGTTCACAATTTGAGGATTTAATCTATCGAGAAATAATACTTTAAATTGTAAATGGTTGGTTGCAGTTCACAATTTTACGTCAGTTTATAATATTGCAAGATAGATTATAAACTTACGACATTCATAAACTTACGGTGACAGATTACATATTAATCATGCCGACAAAGCTGAAGAGTAAAAAATAATTAGGGTTCCTCTGGTACACGTGAAATGGGGCTTAAAAGGTAACCAACTATAAACGTGAACGTGAAAAGTCGTATAAGTAGACAGACAGATTCTCATTTTCAATATTATTATACATTACGGATTCTTTCTACAGTAGGTTTATATAATATTAATTTCAGTCCATTACTTTAGTACATCCTGTATTTTTGCAGGTGCGCTCGGTTTACTTAGTCCTTTGTTCTCAATAATTATCATAATAAAATAAACTAAAATTACAATATATGTTTTAAAACTATTTTCAAGTTTAGTAACGCAATAACCTAAGAAGGCGACTGGCGAGTTGTCTTATCCTCAAGGTGTGTAATAGTACATTGTTATACGAGGGGTGAAAGTAACTTATTTAGCGCCGAGACGGGGTTTGGGGCCTGAGCGTAGCGAGGGCCCTAATGGTTTGAGGCACTAAATAAGTCTTTAGTCTTTATTTTTTCAATTTTTCTTTGATTGGTGTTATTTTTTATTTTATTTATACTTGATGTGATTGTATTGTGTGTATATTGTTTTTTTTTTTTATGTAAATTATTGCATATGGGCCAAGCTGCCTGGAATAAATGACTATTATTATTATTATTATTAACCCGTGGTAAACACTGTGCTTTTCATTACGAATACAAAGGAAAGTAAAAATAAAATAACGAATTGGCTAAAGAAAAAATCATCTGATTCAGATGCTTGAGAAACAAATGATAATCGGATAGTTGCTTTCCCGCCTATTTTTTATTTTTTGCTGTGGCCGTGCCGGCCAGCTAGCTTTTGAGCCATTATTTTTAATTTCCATCATTGAAAAATGTTAAATATTTTGCCCAAATCTATTTTATTTTAAATAAATAGTTGAAAGTTAATTATAATAAAGTCATTTAAAAATATATTTTCTTTATAATTAATACTTAACTTTATGTTATTTCAATTTAACATTGCGCTGTAATTGAGTGGCTGTATAGAAAGATGGGACATAATTCAATAGAAATGTGAAATTAGAACCAGTTTTTTTTAATAATTTGACGGAATGGATGGATTCTCCCTCCGGGCTGAAAAGTATTACCTTCAATCTGCTCCTCAGGCAACTTCCGAACTACTTTCAGAGTATGAGTAATGGAAATAAAATTTACATTTTGCAAGCAAATACATCTTCACTTGACTTTTAGAGTATCTTATCTACGTATCTTTTCACTTTCTATACGCGAGCTTGAAACTATATAAGTATATATTAATTAGGTAATTATAGGTATTCATTGATTACATTAACATTGGACAGTCTTGTGTTCAGTTGTGTACAAACTTTAAAACAATATTACCCTCAAAAGCGCAATTTCAAAATAAATAAAACGAAAGCACAGACTGTAAAAGTAGTCTTTAATTAAAAAGTGAATGTTTTATATAATCATTTTTCAGAATGGACCTTTTATCCGGTTTGGAAGTACAGCTGCTGCCTGCCGCTGCTAAATTCTTTGCACTTACTATGAGTGCATTGTCTGTGTTAGAACTCTTTTCTGGAAATCTTGGTCCGTCTTTATACCCTAAAGAGGCTACAATTAAAAGTAAGTTTTAATTTATTTATTAAATGCCATAATCGGACCGTCATCCAACCATCATCATCATCATCATCATCATTTCAGCCGGAAGACGTCCACTGCTGTACATAGACCTTCCCCATTGGTTTCCGCGGTGAAGCATCATCCAATACGTAAAGAAAGTAAAGCAGTTTACCCGAGACAGAGAGAGTCCACTCATCAAAAGTGTCTAGGGACTAACTTTTTTCTTCACAAAAAATAAAATAATTGTAAACCATTATGTCTCCGTACTGTACCTAAATAAAACTGTCTTTTAGGGTCGGGCCAAATTGATCGACGACCTTTCGCACTTTGCCGATTGAAAAGGAGCACTTCTTCTTTCGAGTCGATGGCTCGTCAAAAATTTTTTATTTTATTTGCCCAGTATGCCGCCACCCTGATTGCTCCATCTGAGGCCTCCATGAGCTCTTCCAGGGAGCACGAGTCAGGACAGGCAGCCCTAACTAGTACGCATTATGCCGATCCACCGCTTACGGAGAGCCGCGTCATCGCGTCGATGCGAAAGGATTTTAATAAAAAAAATATATAAAAATTCGAAAATTATTGGTACGTGTTGGGCTCAATCTCGCGTCTCTCAGACGGGAGGTGGTCCTCTTAACCATTACCCTACCACGCACCACACAGCACCAATAATAAAATAGCCTACGCAACTAGCCACATAGTGCATAGGTAGCCACTTTGATCTCAAGGCACTTGTACGTACTGTAGGAATTGACCTACAAAATAAAATTAACCTGGGCAGTACTGCAATCCCTTCAGAAGTGTCATATCGACTATCGGTATATCGAAGTATTGATAATGTTCTAGATTTACTTGAAGTTGGCCAAGAGCCCGTCGCATTGCACTACATCATCTTATTTGTTTGATTGCAGAAGGTCAGTGCTTTGACGTCATAATCGTTGGTGCTGGCTCAGCTGGATGCGTGGTTGCAAACAGATTGTCTGAAGTGAAGAATGTGAGCGTTCTTCTCATAGAAGCAGGAGGCAACCCTGAAGTTGATGTGCTTGTGAGTATAACGACAATATTAAAATTTGCCTTGCAAGATACACATCAATCATCAATCATCAACGGCCCGTTACAGTCCACTGGACTATGAGCCTCCTCCAGTTAAGTAAAGGGTTTTGCCATAGCTTGGCAGGCGGGTTGGAGATCGCAGATTAAAAGGTTACTGTATCAGAGAGCGCTGCTGCCCGTACCCTGTTCAATGTGTAGTCCCTAAGTCGCCACTTACGACACCCACGGGAAGAGTAGGGGTTGGTGACAAATGTATTCTACTCTGCCGTCACCACACGGCAAGATACACACATGCATACAATATAGGTACCAAACACCTTCCTAAGGAGGTGCACATCTAAAGATTAATCAATATTTTTTATAAAAATAATTAATATGCGAGGACATATCACAAATGCTCACTCAACAAAATATCGTATAGGGCTTATAAAGTTAATGTAATTAATGACGAACGTTAACATCGCTCAAAATCAAACCAAAGAGTTATTTTATAACTATTCCAATTAGAAATCTTATCACGTGAAATAACACTAAAACACGCACGCGATCACAGTGATAAATTATTTCAATATTTTTCAGATACCAAGCCTCTTTCCTTTAGTTGCGTACTCTGAAGAAGAATGGAAATACCTTGCCGAAGACGATGGATATACTTCTCAATTACATAAAGAAAGAAGACAGCATTACGGTATAGGAAAAATGCTTGGAGGCACCAGTGGAACCAATTACATGTTTTATGTGAGGGGTCACAAACAAGACTATGAAAATTGGGTGAAAGCAGGTGCTACGGGTTGGGACTGGGATACAGTGTTATATTACTTCAAAAAGAGCGAAAGAATGACCAGTGAGCCTATTTTAAAGGGACATTCAGCAAATTTACACAATACCAAAGGATACCTTGGCATCTCTAGACCGGAATGGAGAAACGAATCCAACAAATATTTGGAAGCCTTCAAAGAAAACGGTCGCAGAATTCTTATTGACAACAATGATATCAATCCACTAGGATATTCACAGCCATCCTTTACTATAGACCCACCGTTTAGACAAAACACAGCACTCGCGTTTTTAGGCCCAGTCCAAAATCGAAAAAACTTGTTTGTCCTCAAGAGATCTTTTGTCCGGAAAATAATCTTTGATAAGAATAAAAGGGCAGTTGGAGTCGAGGTAAAAGTACATGGGGATAAAATCGTATGTTTCCATGCAAGAAAAGAAGTTATTTTGTCTGCTGGAGCATTGAATTCACCTAGAATTCTGATGTCGTCTGGAGTGGGTCCAAAAGAACATCTAAAAGAAATGGGAGTGCCAGTAGTTTTAGATTCACCAAACGTAGGTGAAAACTTACAAGATCACCCTACTGTACTAGTGTCTTTAACAGCAAAGAAGGATGCTGTATCAGCTTTAAAAAATCTGGAAATATTTACGCATTTGGCAACTTTTCCTGTTCCTACTATTATGGGAATTGCTTCTTTAGACAAAACAAATCCTGACGCTTATCCAGATTATGAAGTTATCGGTTTCCCATTTCCAGCAGCTACTCCTAGCCCAACACTGATATGTTCCTATGTATTTAACTACGATGATTATATTTGTGAAGCTATTGCTCACTCAGGCCAAGATAGAGAAACTTTCTTCGCTTTGCTCAATCTCCTACACCCTGAATCTAAAGGATCAGTCAAACTTAGAAGTTCTGATCCAGAAGATGAACCTGTCATTGACTGTGGATTTTACAGAGATGAAACTGATTTAGACAAACATGCTCTTTGCATGCAAGATTTCGTCAGTGTCATTAACACTACATATTTCAGAGACGTGGGGTCAAAGGTTGTTGATTATGAAATAAAAGAGTGCAAAGATTTTAAGTTCGGTAGCCACGAATACTGGAAATGTCATGTAAGAAATATTGTTCAAACTGAATGGCATTTAACGGGGACTTGTGCTATGGGTCCTGAAGGAGTAGGAGTGACAGATGAAAGATTACGTGTTCGAGGATTGAAAGGAATAAGAGTGGTAGATGGAGGAGCGATTCCCCTTGTAACTAGTGGCAACACTAATGCTCCAATCATTATGTTGGCAGAAAGAGCCAGTGATATAATCAAAGAAGATAACGGGTGGCCTGTAAAAAAAGTGCATTTCAAGAAAGGAAATTGTTGAAAATATTGTAGGTATTTAATAAATTAAAATGCCCTTCTAATGTGTTTTTCTTTATTTCTGAAACCCTTTTGTTAAACATAAGCAGTCAAAATTGATTCGAGAAATTAAAATTGTTATTTTACTATACACTTAATTTGTTGTTAGTTTATACTAAGAATATTTGTTGCAATCAATTTATTTTGATGCAATATTTTATGGTTAGATGTAATTACATTTCCTTACTGATTATATGATTTGTTAGTTTAAAAGTATTAGGGGTTAGGTTGCATTTTATGAAATAATGCCATGGAAGGTGTCCTCAGAGGAACAAAAGACGATCTCTTCGCTCCCTTGTAGAGATAGTATATATAAAAACTCTGTTCAGGATTTTGCATTGAATCCTAATGTCAAAGCTTGTCAGTCACGTCAAAAATGGTTTTGTTTGTAAAGTCAAAGTCAAAGTCAAAATTTTTTATTCGAATTAAGATTTTTATAAATCATTTTTCGACGTCAAAGCTATCATGGATGGCACGTTCACTACCAGTGTACGCCCTCTGTGGAGAAGAACGGCCAGAAGAAACTCCACAGGAATTGTATCTTTTGTACTTTTCTTTTAAATATATAAAGAATCATACATGAGTCATAATTACAATCTACTCCGCTGATTTGGAACAACAGTTGACCAGACGTTTTTATCATCTAAGTAATCATTTATCGTATAATAGGCCTTAGAACATAAAATAGTTTTAATTTTAGCTTTAAATTGGCTATCGGACAGATTTACAATATCATCTGGTATTTTATTATAGAAGCGAATACAGTTTCCCATGAATGAATTATTAACTGTACACAGTCTAAACTTTGGGTGCGCTATTTTATTTTTATTTCTAGTATTTATATTATGTATATCAGAATTCTTAGGAAATAGCATTGTGTTCTTCCGGACATACAAGATGTTTTCAAATATGTACTGTGAGGATACTGTGAGGATATCAATTTCTTTAAACAATTCCCTTAGGGAATCGCGACCACGCAATTCATATATGGAACGTATCGCCCTCTTCTGTAACACAAAGATGTTATTTATGTTAGCAGCTTGACCCCACAATAAAATTCCGTAGGACATAATGCTGTGAAAATAGCTGAAATATACAAGTCTGGCAGTAGCAACGTTAGTCAGTTGACGAATCTTTCTGACTGCGTATGCCGCCGAGCTGAGCCTTGCGGATAACGCATTTAAATGAGGGTCCCATTGTAACCTTGCGTCGATAGTGATCCCCAAGAAAACTGTTTCATTTACATATTGCAAATTTTCGTTATTCAAGACAATAGCTAAGTTGTTGTTCCTTACATTAGGCAATGTAAATTATTCTACCGAATTGAAAATATAATGTCACTGTTATGAATCTGGTCTATGGATTTAAGTCAACTTAATATTGTCGTATTGTGATAGCTGAACAGCTTTACAACTAGATGGAATAAAATTAATAAAATCAAAATCATCAGATGGAGGAGCGATTCCCCTTGTAACTAGTGGCAACACTAATGTTCCAATCATTATGTTGGCAGAAAGAGCCAGTGATATAAAAGAAGATAACGGGTGGCCTGTAAAAAAAGTGCATTTCAAGAAAGGAAATTGTTGAAAATATTGTAGGTATTTAATAAATTAAAATGCCCATCTAATGTGTTTTTCTTTATTTCTGAAACCCTTTTGTTAAACATAAGCAGTCAAAATTGATTCGAGAAATTAAAATTGTTATTTTACTATACACTTAATTTGTTGTTAGTATATACTAAGAATATTTGTTGCAATCAATTTACTTTGATGCAATATTTTATGGTTAGATGTAATTACATTTCCTTACTGATTATATGATTTGTTAGTTTAAAAGCATTTAGGTTTAGGTTGCATTTTATGAAATAATGCCATGGAAGGTGTCCTCAGAGGAACAAAAGACGATCGCTTCGCTCCCTTGTAGAGATAGTATATATAAAAACTCTGTTCAGGATTTTGCATTGAATCCTAATGTCAAAGCTTGTCAGTCACGTCAAAAATGGTTTTGTTTGTATTAAATTATTCTACCGAATTGAAAATATATGTCACTGTTATGAATCTCGTCTATGGATTTAAGTCAACTTAATATTGTCGTATTGTGATAGCTGAACAGCTTTACAACTAGATGGAATAAAATTAAAAAAACAAGCGTAAAAAATGTAATAACGTGATAGAAAAAGAAAAACATACATAGGTCGTAGGAAGCTGTGGATTAATTAATAAACATGGCATGTGTTGCTAAAGGGTGTAAATCACGCAGATCGTGAAAAATAAATCGAATTACTCAAGAATATTTCATCGGTAAGTTTTTATAAATTTTACATCTTTTGTTGAGTCTACCTAAAAATAAAGGCAGAAAATTGCTAAAACTTGTATTATCTTGTTATTTTCACAACGTTTTCCATCTGTTTGATCTTATTTTAAGCATTATTTGCAAAACTGCTTTGTTTACCATATAACAGTGGTGTGTGTTTTTTTAACGATAGTGCCTATTTGTAGTTTCCTCAAATAATGATAGACGAATTGGTCAGATACGCAGGATATGATGTTATTGCATATTAATGAAAACTAATCGACGCAGAAAATGCATAGAAATTATTGCTCAAAAGATTTACAGCTGCCTTTAGTTTAGTAACGCAATAACCTAAGAAGGCGACTGGCGAGTCGTCTTATCCTCAAGTTGTGTAATAGTACATTGTTATACGAGGGGTGAAAGTAACTTATTTAGCGCCGAGACGGGGTTTGGGGCCTGAGCGTAGCGAGGGCCCTAATAGTTCGAGGCACTAAATAAGTCTTTAACCCGTGGTAAACACTGTGCTTTTCATTACGAATACAAGGAAAGTAAAAATTAAAACACGAATTGGCTAAAGAAAAAATCATCTGATTCAGATTTAGGCTTGAGAAACAAATGATAATCGGATTGTTGCTTTCCCGCCTATTTTTTATTTTTTGCTGTGGCCGTGCCGGCCATCTAGCTTTTGAGCCATTATTTTTAATTTCCATCATTGAAAAATGTTAAATATTAGGTCCTTACATATGAAATTGGCGTTTTGTATGGGAGGAACAAAAAGTCGAAAAATTTTTATATAGTATATTTATTTAATCAAAGTATGAGCCATTGTAATCTATGCACTTTTGCCATCTCATAGGTAGTTCATTGATCCCTTTACTAAAAAAACCATTCGGACGGGAATCAATAAAATCTTTGAAGGCGATTTGGACTGCCCCATCTGAGTTGAATTTTTTCCCTTGCAAGAAGTTATCCAAATTTCGAAAAAAATGGTAATCTGTTGGAGCAAGGTCCGGGGAGTACGGTGGATGCCTTAGACATTCCAATTGAAGCTCTTCTAATTTGCTAGCCGTCTGTTGTGCAGTGTGTGGTCTAGCGTTGTCGTGAAGCAGCAGTGGCGTAGAGCGATTGACCAGCCTCGGTTGTTTACCAGCTAGCTTTTCCATCATGGTTTGCAATTGCTGACAATAGTCATCTGCCGTAATCGTCTGGCCAGATTTGAGAAAACTGTAATGAACGACACCGGCGCTAGTCCACCAAACGCTTACAAGTAACTTTTTATTGGTCAATTTTCGCTTGGAGCAGGCTTTGGCTGGCTTGCCAGGGTCCAGCCATTGCGATGAGCGCTTCCGATTATCGTAGAGAATCCACTTTTCATCACAGGTAATGATTCGATTTAAAATCCCTTCGTTATTGTGCCGGTCAAGTAATGTAACGCAGCAGTTGACGCGCGTTTGCCGGTTTGCTTCACTCAATTCGTGAGGAACCCACCTTTCAAGTTTTTTAATCTTCCCAATTTGCTTCAAGTGGATTAAAACAGTTTTATCACTAACACCGAAGCCTGCAGCTAACTCGGACGTGGTTTGCGATGGATCCGCTTCCACAATAGCCTTCAATGCTTCATTATCAACTTGGGTCTCCGGCCGTCCACGGGGCTTGTTTTGCAGGTCGAAATTTTCAGAACGAAAACGTTGGAACCAAAAACGCACTGTGTTTTCTTTTGCGACACAACCGCCATACACATCATTAACCCTTCGAGCCGTTTCCGCAGCACTGGTGCCACGGTGGAACTCGTACTCGTAAATAACGCGATATTTCAAATTTTCCATTTTGTAAATCGAGCGATGCAAACAGAAAAAAGATAAGTAAAAAAACAAATGAATGACGGTTTACGAAACACAACTACATGTGGAAATAGCTGTATAAATTTGAATTTCGAATTCCTAACCAAATAGGAGAAATTTGTGATCAAAGTGGCCAGTACGACAAAACGCCAATTTCATATGTAAGGACCTAATATTTTGCCCAAATCTATTTTATTTTAAAGAAATAGTTGAAAGTTAATTATAATAAAGTCATTTAAAAATATATATTATTTATAATTAATACTTAAGGCACTACGCCGAAAAAAAATTGTTGCGCAAGAGGCGTGTGTAAGGTAGACGGCGCGGGCAGCGCCCCGCGTCGTCCAGCCGCTCCCCGCGCCGCCCCGCACAGACCCCACTTATACATCCCAATATTACATTTGTTTAATTTGATGTAATCGCGCAAAGTATATTACTGTGTATGATTCGCTCTTTGAGTATATATTTTTTATTTTATTTTAATTAGTCTTTAGGGTAGTAATGATTATAATTTCACCTAAAAATAAAAGATTTAGTATTTCAAGATTCCAGACATTTTGACATTGTAATAGTAAGTATAATTTGAATTACTATAATACGGTCCGCCCGCGGCTACGCTCGCGTTGTGTAAGAATTTCCCGTGGGAATAAGCCTTTTCCCGTAAAAAGTGTCCTATGTGTTCCAGGGTATAAACTAACTTTATTCCAAATTTCTTTCATACCAATCCGTTCAGTAGTTGTTGTCTTCCAGTATCTTCACTTCAAAATTATATAGGGGACAAGGGGAAAATAATTCCCGTTGTCACCACTTTAATTTATTTATAAAATACCTACAGATTTTCGTGTATTTCAAACTGAAGTCAATTTATTAATTGGAATAAATAAAAGAAAAATGTGATGTTTATTTACGATTTACAATACGATCGATACGTATCTACTTATTTCTGATACGATCAATGATATCATGTATGTATGTGTAGGTATATACGAGTATTATTAATTGAAATTGTTGTGCACGTTACTATCCGCTTCTTTTCTAAATTCTCACTTCCAAGGTCTGCTGTAAGACATTTCGTTAGAAATAAGCAGTGCCTGTTGTGTCGTTTTTCTATGTGATCATTTTCTGTTAACTTTATTGTGTACAATAAATAATAAAATAAAATAAATAAATAAATAATCAATATTGTGAATGTTTCCGGAAATACAATAAAATAAATGTTTTCATCATGTCTATTTTTTTCTTTGTGTTAAATCTAACACATCATATAATCATACAGGACGATCACTATAAATGTCTTTTTTTTTGTGGCTTTTGTGTATTCTAATATTTTTATCACACACACGTCACTTCAACACATCAATTATTTGTTTCTTTCACTGTCATTATGACGAGTAATTAGTACCAAAGAACTCTTATATCAAATATTTGGTTCAAATCAAGATAAAAGTTTCTGTTTTGTCAATAAAATTGGATATGCAAAGTTTTAAAAAAAGTATGCTAAATGCAAAACCATTTCGAGATATAAGGTTGGTTCCTAAATATATTTTGCAATTTTTTTGCTCAAAATACTACGCGGTTGTTTATTTTTTTACAAAATCATTTAATTTCCAAGTGCCCTCCAAAAAGTAACCTGTAGCCGTGCCATCCATGGTAGCTTCAAAGTCGAAAAATGATTCATAAAAATCTTAATTTGAATAAAACATTTCTATTGATGTATGGCTTTTTGATATATGGCTGATTCTCTGCCTTGACAAACGAGATATATAAAAAAAAATTACACAAATGTCAAACTTCATCTTTGAATATGGCACAGAATCTTGCGCCACGTGTAAAGCTTGATCTGCTATTGAAATATATTTAATTGTAAAACTTTTACTTTAGTATTATATCAGATTGCCCACGCCGCGAAATTTTATTGAAAAAGCATCGACTATTTGTGTTTACCATTGAAATTATTGGGGCGCTTGGTCTGGCATCACTAAAACACATTTGATGACATACGATGACAGCTAACTTCATACTTACATTTTTTGCTTGTCACTAGGCAAAAATGTATTTTATTCAGCCTACTGTAGTGTATGTATGACTCACTTCAACCACATCTAGATAGATATTATTTAGCATCTAAGTAGCTTGTAGTCAAGTGAGCGTCAGGACCGCTTGACAGGTGTCTGAAAATTTACGAAATGTATACTATAAAACTGTACCTAAATAGTACTGAATAGTACCTATGAAAAGATAAATAGTACTTCAGGCATTTACATTATAAATAGGTAGTGCAATGCTCAATCCATTCTGATGTATGGTTGGCTTGTACATTACTACATCTAGCCAACGCGTATGAACCTTAATCTGTAACATGTATCAGTAAACTGTACCTAAATAGTACCTTAAAAAAGCGGCCAAGTGCGAGTCGGACTCGCCCATGAAGGGTTCCGTAGCAGCAAGTAACATCTTTACGCATAAGGTTTATGTTTATGAAATTAAATGTTTTTTTTTAGTTGATTTTTTTGAAAAAAAATATATTAATAACATCAATATCATTTTTGAAGACCTATCCATAGATACCCCACACGTAAGGGTTCGATGAAAAAAAACTTTTGAGTTTCAGTTCTTACCAAGTTTCAACAGTATAGTTCTTATAGATTCGGAAAAAAATGGCTGTGACATACGGACGGACAGACAGACATGACGAATCCATAAGGATTCAGTTTTTTGCCATTTAGCTACGGAACCCTAAAAAGCAGTCTTGAAAAAAATAATTATACGGATAGTGTGTGAGTGGGGTGCGTGTGGGTTGCGTGTGGGGTGCGTGGGGTGCAGGTGTGGTGCGAGTGGGGTTCGTGTGGGGTGCAAGTGTGGTGCGAGTGGGGTTGTTTTGTGTTATTCGCAGCGCGGATTTAAATGAATCATGTACAAACGAATTGTGCTCAATTAAAAACATTACGAGGAAAATACCGTACATAGGTCTCAGTATTGGAGACAAAGGTATATCATCACTATCTCAATTAGCACAAGATGTGTTGGGCGAAGAAATATTACAATGTCGTCGAAGTGATTGTAAAGGTATAAGAACAGTCACCTATGATTTACACAATATAGTACAATATAGTAGTAGTTGTGTTTGAGCTAAGCCAAACTGATTCCGTGTGTATAGATGATGTCCCTAAGCAAATTGTACTTCACGAGATCTCGTATGATTTTTTGGGACTTATTCAATTTATTCCTTCAAATTCAGGGCTGAATTCAGATTACAAGAGTATTGGTCACTACCGAGCACATGTTTTGAGAAATCGTAATTGGCAGTGCTATGATGATTTAAGAAATCGAATTACTAAAAGTCCTAAAATCATGATCGTACACTGCATTCTTTACGCAAAAAAATAAAACAATATATACGAGACACGTGTTTATATTGAAAATTAAGCTAAATTTTCTGGATTTATTTATGTTATGGAAATAATAATAATTGTTATTCACATTATGTTTTTATTTTTAATAATTTATTATAAAATAATGTTGCCTGGAATAAATTGCTATAAGGCAATAAGGCCGCCTAACTGAACATGTCTTTCTGTTCTTACTTCCACTTTGTTATTATTTCTGTGTGTGCAATAAAGTTTATTCATTAATTTAATATAAATTACACTAGCTAATGCCCGCGGCTTCGCACGCGTTAAAAATCTGCGTAACTCGAGTCTTTGTCTTTGTCGAGTTCCTGTCCTATTGTCTTTTTAACCCTCTGATAAATTTTAACTATCCTAGTAACTTACTGTAACACCCCACTTGCACCCCACTTGCACACCACTCGCACCCCAACATGCACCCCACTCGCACCCCACACAAACCCCACTTGCACCCCACTCGCACCCCACACGAACCTCACTCGCACCACACTTGCACCCCACACGAACCCCACTTGCACCCCACGCACCCCACACGAACCCCACTCGCACCACACTTGCACCCCACGCACCCCACACGAACCCCACTCGCACCACACTTGCACCACACTTGCACCCCACACGCAACCCACACGCACCCCACTCACACACTATCCGTATAATTATTTTTTTCAAGATTGCTTTTTAGGGTTCCGTAGCTAAATGGCAAAAAACTGAATCCTTATGGATTCGTCATGTCTGTCTGTCCGTCCGTATGTCACAGCCATTTTTTTCCGAAACTATAAGAACTATACTGTTGAAACTTGGTAAGAACTGAAACTCAAAAGTTTTTTTTCATCGAACCCTTACGTGTGGGGTATCTATGGATAGGTCTTCAAAAATGATATTGATGTTATTAATATATTTTTTTTCAAAAAAATCAACTAAAAAATAAACATTTAATTTCATAAACATAAACCTTATGCGTAAAGATGTTACTTGCTGCTACGGAACCCTTCATGGGCGAGTCCGACTCGCACTTGGCCGCTTTTTTAAGGTACTATTTAGGTACAGTTTACTGATACATGTTACAGATTAAGGTTCATACGCGTTGGCTAGATGTAGTAATGTACAAGCCAACCATACATCAGAATGGATTGAGCATTGCACTACCTATTTATAATGTAAATGCCTGAAGTACTATTTATCTTTTCATAGGTACTATTCAGTACTATTTAAGTACAGTTTTATAGTATACATTTCGTAAATTTTCAGACACCTGTCAAGCGGTCCTGACGCTCACCTATAATACTG